>CM060612.1:15515745-15910745 GCA_030578255.1 Tiaroga cobitis
ATGTCATCACAGCTTCTAATAATAATCGGCTAAAGGGAAAATACAGCACCTCTGGATGTGAGGACCTCCCCTTTAAACGCCACAGCTCTCTCCCTCTGTTGCTCTCCCTCTCTCACTCACTTACAACCAGACGCGTTCAGACGAGCTTTACAGTTCTTCTCATATATTCTCCAGGAGCGAGCACGTTCTTCATCACATTATTGCCGCGTGTGTTGTTGTCCTCGTGCAACATTGTAACAATCGGAACGCGGGAACCGCGTCTGGAGTTCCACGATAATTTAACATTGCTATCAAAATCGTGAGTATCACAACTTGGTCTCTTCGGCGGCGTTTAATTTGATCTAAAATCATATACAGTGATATATTGGATTAAAGTGTTCAACATGTCAGCTGTAAAATGTTTAACGTAGAATAAAAGTGCGACTGTTGATCGCAGAAGCGCGTTCACGTTTAGTTTACAAGAGTTCTCAGCTGTTATCATTGAGAGTTGCTCAATTAATTTTTGTACTCGAAAGTGAATGTCAATGTTGAGGTTATGTGAAATAATTTCTTCTGGTGGTTGAACTGAGATGGTTTATTGTGCGCATCACAAGCACGTGCGAAACCAGTTTGTTTGCTTTTGTTCTTAAACAGCTTGTTGTTGCAGCTGCTCTTCGTCCATGGAGTTTTATTATCTACCAAAGTATAAAGCTCTATCTATCTATCTATCTATCTATCTATCTATCTATCTATCTAATTCTGACTGGTCTGTAGTAGTAGGACATATTATTAATCAGAAGACTATACATGCATGTATCATGAAAAAATTGATATTTTGTTTCTCATGCATTTATCTCATTCCCGAATGTCTATTTCTGCTGTTCCAGAGGTGTTGAAAATCTCAAGACCATTGCCGTCCATGGACCACCTGTAATTCCAGGTCGGTATTCCCAGGAATTGACCTTGGACCACCGCCATGCCTTTGAACTGAAACATGAATTCAGTGTATTCTCTCAAAGGTATTCATCTTAATTTCAGGATACACATCTTATTTTCTCCATAATCTAGTTCCTTGACCTCAGATTATAGGTCATCATTGGACACTTACTCTTTGTGTCCTTCACTGTTGGACATTCACAAACAGATTAGAATGGCAAAGTGGTTAAAGGACTATTTAAGTTTTGGGAGCAAACGTGTTCCCCCGCAACCGCCGAAACCGGACTACACAGAGAGTGAGATATTGAAGGCGTATCGTGCACAGAAGAACCTAGACTTTGAAGACCCTTATGAAGACTTTGAGAACAGGGCTAGAAATGACAATGGGTCAACTGAAGTGCCCCACATGGGCTTCGGATCCCCTTTGAAATCCTCAAGTCTGGATATCAAGGTCGTTTCACCGAAACATCGCCTCATAAAGGTGGACTCGCAAGACCTGGGACGGAGCAAGATTCTCCTGAGCTCTGTGTCTTTAGAGGAAGCAACAGATCCGGTGAGTAATTTAAATATAAATATTAGTAATCAGTTATTTTTTGTCTGTTTTGAGATTATCTGCATTGGACGATTAACAGAAGTCTGAACATCTCAATGTAAATTTCCTGTTTTCAAATATTTTGGAATACATTTTTGCCATGAATAATATGTAGCATGTTCATTTAAAGTTGAAGTTTCTAATATTTTTTTGTAGTTTAATCACAACCAACCAGCCTAACACAAGAACATTGGCTTAACTAGAGATGCACCGATTACAATTTTCTAGGCCGATTCCGATTTTTCCTTGAGTTTGACCTGCCGATACCGATTTTAGCCGATTCCGATTTTATTTTTTCAAACCACTTTACAGCACACACAAATATTTATTTTCTATCTTCTCTTTAATAGAACATTTTGCATAGAACATTTTTTGAACAGTAATCGCTATAAAATAGAACTATATAAATGACTCCTAGTGTGGGAAATTCACACACATCTAAAGTGCAGTGTTATGGAAGAACCATTTCCTTTTCACATCCAATATCCAATAAAACAAAATTGATATATTTAGCAAACTAAACTTCTGTATGAAAACAGGTAATGGCAATAAAATAATATATAAATAACAAATAAAATTCAATAAATATAGCCTTGCAGTATAAAGATATTTATCTCTCTCTCACACACACACACACACACACACACAGGCCTATTGCAATCACTTGTACATCAATGGCAAGTTATATTTCTCAAGCAGTTCTTCTCTCATCTGACACATGTCCAGCCAAGCTAAACAGGACAAGTGGAGCATGTGCAGGGAAACAATTAAATAATAATAAAAACAAGTTTAAATGGGTACATTTTCTATAAATATTTTTGAGTCTTCATTTTCTTTCTGACATAGCCTAGCCTACTTCAGTTCTTGTTAAAACACACCAGACATGCAAATTCTTTGCATTTTGGGCACTTTTTGGATGAAATCCTATTTATTTTGTCCATCAAAAGTGTGCTTTCACTTAAATTGAGCGCAGCAAAAATAGATTCGTCGCCGAAACCCACGCTTCACTGTTCACGCGACGCTCCTGCTCGACGCTCACGCGTTGCTCCGGCTCGCGGTGTGAATGCACTCATTGATTAACATGCACGCCGAACAAAAAAAAAACGCGCTGCACCTTGTGGTGTGAAACGGCCGTAATTCACGAGGTTTCCTACATGTGCGCGTTCCGTGTGCACGTGTGATGCTGATGTTGCGCGATGTTAATCATGCGGCGCCCGAGTGCATTTGACCGGCATAAAATCGGATTATGTCAGACTGACCGGTCACCAGCCGATCATTCGGTGCATCTCTAGGCTTAACCAATGGTGTGTGTCTGGAGGCAGGGCTATCTTTTTGACCATCCAATGGGATATGGGGTGTGTTTAACCAACTTTGAAGACAATCATAATTTTTGCTAGTAAAAACACTATTTCAGTCTTTCAACTTAAAAATTTCACATTGAATTAAATGTGAAATTTTGAAGTTGAAAGACTGAAATACTGTTTTTATGTAAAACGTCCTCCATTAATTAGTTTTATTTACAACTAAAAATAAATTTTTACAGTGTATGTGAAAATGTTTTTAACTTGTATATTAAATTATTTATACTTAAACTCAATATACACAATTTACCGTGTTTCGAAACATCAAGTAGTCGAAGATCTGAGGGGTTTTAGGGACACCTGAAGCCATCAGGTCATGGAATGCATAAAACAAACTGTCAAACAAGTGATTTGCGGTGTGAAACAATCTTTCATGTAAACCCTCTGTTAACCCTGCATTAGATTAAGTGTCTCGGAGCACCGTAGGTGTCAAAACCCCTTGATCCACCATAGCTGAAGCTCTTGAATAATACATAGTTTAGTTAGGCTGGTAGGAATGGGGCATTCCCATAGAGAATACACATAAGAGCCAGAAAGGTTCTTCCTGTGATCAGACAATACTGGCAGAAAATTGAGGTAAATGCACACACACACACACACACACACACACACACACATAGACACAGACACACATGGACAGACAGCAGCCTTTAGTGGAGTCTCATTGATTGTAATCAGTACCAGTGATGAGCGAGCTGATTGGTTGGTCTTGAGAAACGACCCTGCCAATGCCGCGCCATCGATTTAAATCCCAATTTAATGGCGACCCTCTAAGTGCATTGTCTTGCAAGCATCGTTTCGCATCATTCCCTGTTAACCTTCATTAATTTCCACCGTAATCCTAATTAAGTTTTTATAGCGTTCCTAATGAACATTTCAGATTTACTGTCCTCCTATTCTTGTTAAAGATCATCCAGACAATGGGCGATTTGCCTGGTGGGAAATCGGGGGATTGTTGCACGCCATAGTTTGCAGCCTGAATGGTGCCGCATGGAGCCGCTGGCTAAAGTCCTTTTTTGAGAGACCATATGGCCATCTTTGTAATTGACCCAGTGCCAACTGACTAAGGGCTTCCTCCCGAGCCTGGGCTGGGAGAAAAACGCACCTCCTAACATGCTCATCAACACTTCCCCTCGGCCTCCTTCTGCTTCACGGGGGAAGGTAGCACGTTTTTGCGAGTCTGCTGGTTTTCAGCGTCTCACGCTTTATGAGATGCTGTTTCTGAATGTACATGTTTTCAAAGTATAGACAAAAGGGCTGCTTTGTTTGTGGAAAAAAATCAAATTTTCTGGATAAATATTGCTTCTTTTTTTTAAATAAACGTTACAGGTTTACTGTGCTTGTTTTGCAGAGCTGAGAAATTTGTCCTAAATATTTGTTATTATATATCAATGTGACTCCATAAAGGGACCTTTAAAGGTGCAGTAAGCGATTTCTGAAAAACACTGTTGATATTTGAAATCAACCCAAACAAACACACCCCTAGCTTCATTGCTCCGCCCCTAAAATGCACAAAGTCGCAATGCAAGAGTGGATGTCTCTGTATCATAGCTGAAGCGAAGCAAAATAATGCTTTGTGAAAAATAAAACTAATATGACGAACGACAAGGAAAACAATACAAAATTAACATACAGTACACAAGATTGTACGCAAGCAAGATTTTATTGTTAGTTGCTAGCAGCACAGCAGCTTCAGACAAACAATGACACTCACAACTGTTCTGGTACCATAGCTAACATCACAACAACAGCATATCTTGCTTCTGTGAAACATAGCAAAACTATTGTTACTCGCGTATGGAGCAGAAACACCGCAACCTCAGTGTCCATTTTCAGGCCTTCTCACTTGGGTCTCTCCAGCGCTGGAAAGCTGTTCTAAAATGAACGCTGGTCCTAAAGCTTTTTCCAGGGATATTCCTCTGGCCTTTTTTCTTTTGTAATGTCTCTCTCTCTAGTCTTTCTTCAAATCTTCCTCTTGCCTCCTCTGTCTCATCCCCCATCATGAGTGGACACTTCCCCTACTGCTGATTGGCTACAAGTGTGTTGTGCTGCACGCTCCGATCCAGTCTCAACAGTGTTTCTCAGAAATCCCTCACTTGCCTTTTAAAGCTTCTCTTTTAATTAGGGATGTCCCGATCCGATCACGCGATCGGAAATCGGGCCCGATCACGTGGTTTCAGACTCGATCGGAATCGGACGTTACCTCCCGATCAGGACTCGGATATATGTAAATTAGGGTGTAACGGTACACGTAATTATTGAACCGTTTCGGTACGAGGCTTCCGGTTCGGTACGCATACAAACCGAACGATTCCTAGGACTATTTTTCCTGCAGACAAAATCCGCGCTGGCGCGACCACCACAACGTTGCGCAACATCAAATGGCAAACGTAATGAAAGCGGAACGAAACTGCGCTACTCATTATATTGTGCTTCACGGACCGTTGATCAGTTCGGACCAGCAACATCTGTGCAGCGCGAGATCAAGCGACACTGTGCTAAGAGATCCAGTGAAGAAAACATTTGAATTCGCCACTGAAGTAATAACATTGCTGCGAGATCTAGTGAGAAGCATTCAAATTTCTCTGTTATTAACCGTAGATCCCTATTAGATCAAACAGCGCTGACGTGGGAACCAGGAGAAACATTGTGCCGTGAATGAACAAGGATTTAATGTTGCACTTCAAAACTCAAATATTATATAAATATATATTTAAATTATATTTTTAATGTGATTACCAAAACATTATTTGTTCATCCTTCAAAGATTACCCCATTTATAAACCTGAAAGTTTCAAGATGTAGAAAAACTCAAACTTATTTAAAAATAGTTTTTCTTTTAATAAATAGGAAATTTCTCTGGCATTTCTTTCTTTTTGCTGTATCGTATCAAACCGAACCGCAAATGTTGTGAACTGTTACACCCCTAATGTATATATATATTATCATTATTTTTTTTATACACTTTTAAAACATTTTTATTTTTTGCCAGCCGGGTATTTTAAGTTGAGGTGCTATTTGTTTTTATATTAGACTTTTTCTATATTAACTGTTGCACTAAAGTCCAAAAGTGAAGATTTTATGTTATTTACTTGATTGTACAAGCTACCTCTGTTTGTTAACAGAGTTGTTGAATGTTAAAATAAGGTGAATTAAATAAAAAATAAGGAACATCCTGGATCAGTTTTTTCTCTCTTCTTTATTCTTTTTTTATGTATTATATAAGTATCGGATCGGGACTCCGTATCGGTAGATACTCAAAATCAAATGACTCGGACTCGGACTCGAGGGCAAAAAAACCTGATCGGGACATCCCTACTTTTAATGACGACAGGCAGTTTCTAAGCATTTCTAATTACAAGTGTGGGAAGATGGTTGGGACATTTTAAGTTTTCCGTGACACAAACTCTGTGTGTAAATAAACGTGTTGCTGCACTTCACTTGAAACATACAGCGCATATATTTATTTAATTAAATAGCATTTTTTTTACATTTTGATAATCGCACTAAGCCATATCATGGTTTCTGTTTTATTTTGTCGATTAATTTTACAGCCCTAGAATACACTAAGGTCCGTGTAACGCTTCACAATTAAATTTTCAGACCATACAATGCAAATGCAAAAATGGAAAATTGAAACCAGACGTTAATTTTTCTTGTTTTTCCAGTTACATTATCAATGGATAGTTGCCTTTTTCTCCCTTTTTTTTCAATTTTCCTTGTGCTAAATTGCGACTTCAGAAACAAACATTTGAATAAATGAAATCGAACTGTTTTTAAATTTTCGTTTTGTAATTTGCGCCGTGGGTGGTACCATTAGCTCAGGGGTGTGGCCGTGGACTAACTTTACTATCATTTCATTGATGCAACTGCTTTATTTACACTGCATGCACGTTGAGGAGAAGTTTAAAAGACGGAACGCAAGACACATTTTTCACCCGAGGTGACAGTTTTTATTGATAATAACTGCACTGTTAACCCTTGCTGTAAAAAAGGGCCAAATTCTGACAATATACCATTTTCCATTAAAACAGTGTTGCCAGTATTTTACTGTAAAAAAAATCTGGTAAGGTCTAACAGTGTGTGCTAAATGTAGAATTCAGGTCTGGCCATTGGGAGTAGCGGGAGAAACGGTGGCCTGGCTACTTATTTCGCACGCTGCCCCGCTGGGTTGTATCTAGGCTAGCTTGCTTATACATCTGATCATCACAAAGAGTTTTTTTTGTTACACTATTTTACTTTAAAATAATGATTTTACTTTCAACCTTTTTTGGGCATAGTTTACTGTAGGAAAGTATTATTTCACATGACTTTTATAATAAATAATTTTACTTTATTGACATTTCCGGATACTTGATTATGGTTTTCAGTATTTCTATTCATTAAAACACTGCAAAACACCTGCATATACAGGTGGGGGATTTATTATTTAAAAAATAATGATAATCAAGTTACATTTTTATAAATAGGATTTAAAGGTATAAGAATGGTAAAAGGTAGGTCTAATTGTAGTTAAGTAATCTATTTAAACTATTTGCAAATAATTTAAGCAACACTGTTTTAATAGAAAATGGTATATTGTCAGAATTTGGCCCTTTTTTACAGCAAGGGTTAACAGTGCAGTTATTATCAATAAAAACTGTCACCTCGGGTGAAAAATGCGTCTTGTGTTCCGTCTTTTAAACTTCTCCTCAACGTGCATGCAGTGTAAATAAAGCAGTTGCATCAATGAAATGATAGTAAAGTTAGTCCACGGCCACACCCCTGAGCTAATGGTACCACGGCGCAAATTACAAGACGAAAACTAGAAAAACAGAAAATCAGTTCGATTTAATTTATTCAAATTTTTGTTTCTGAAGTCACAATTTAGCACAAGTAAAATTGAAAAAGGGAGAAAAAGGCAACTATCCATTGATAATGTAACTGGAAAAACAAGAAAAATGAACGTCTGGTTTCAATGTTTTATTTTTGCATTTGCATTGTATGGTCTGAAAATTGAATTGTGAAGCGTTACACGGACCCACTAAGCTCCAAAAATGCATCGTTCAGAAATTGTCACATGACCAAATATGTTTACATACAAACAGTTAGCCAGTATTTAGCGACTTTCGTTGGCTGCTTATAGGGAATCGGTTAAGACAACAACTGATTTACGTGGCACTGTTCGTGTTGTTGCGTCACAAAACTTTAGGGAATTTATTTGAAATTTTCGGGTGAAAAATTTTGGTGCTAACAAATAGTAGTGTAAAAAAATTAAAAAACAAGATGCCATCTATTTGACTGTAAATGAAGTGTTTTTTTTTGGGGGGGGGGGGGGCTGAAGAATTATGTACAAAATAATTATATTCATTCATCCCTCAGCAAACTGAGATAATCTTCAATTTCTTTGCACTGAATTAAAGGGATTTCTTGTGTTCCCACTCCTGGGTGAAGATCATCACATGACTGTTCTCGTTTCAGGTGGTTCCATCAGCTCCAGTTATGGGCGATACCGACTACTCCGACCCATTCGATGTTCGCTTGGACCCGCGTCCCGAAACCGCCCAGGGCCCAATCACTCCTGAGAACAACGGCTACATGGAGCCCTACGAGGCTCAGAAAGTGATAACCGGTCAGTCCAACTTCTTCTCGTTTCTATTTTGGCTGTGTTCTCATGCCCCAGGGGAGTCTGGTTTGCCCTTTAAGTCGTATGGAGAGAATGAAGTATGAGTGTTATACTGTAAGTGTGTCTTTCTCAGCGAGTCCCTCAGTCGCTGTCAGTCATCCAGTGCCGTCAGACGGTGACTCACTGCTGATTCTCTCCTAGAGTCTCACAGATTACAGTTCTGTGTTTGTGCAATCTGTTTCATTGTTTTATTCCTTCCAAATTGTTGTTTGCCCCCTGCAATTGCTGTTTGGAGAGATATAAGTTAGACAACATTTTAAGACAAGTTTCCAATGCGAAGACCGTTCCAAAATGTAGCCACTAACATTTCGCTGATTTCTAAGATACCTGGCCAAGTCTTAAGGCAGAATTTTATATATTGTTTGCAGTTGAAGCAGTCCCACAATGCAATGGTAGTACTGGCAGAGCCCAGAGAAATGACGATTATAACAAACTTGTGTAGAGTTATTTAGTCATGATGTCAATTTGTTGGATAGGAAGGCTAATTCGACATGGGTTCCCCTCAGGAATTTCCTTTGGGTTTTTATAATAGCATTTTTTGATTTGAGAAAATGAGGTTGTCATTATTTGAAGAAACTTTCACATTTTGTTTGGTTCCGTAACTTTTAATTTTCCTTGCTTTTATTTTGTGATTATTTCCTCTCTATGTAAAGCATTTTGAATTGCCATAGTGTATGAAATGTGCTATATAAATAAACTTACTTTGCCTTCACGTAAATGACAAAGTCATACCTTAAAGGTTAAATTTAATCGCTAATTTCCTCTATTTTTACATTACTTTGCCATCATCTAATGCTCATTCATCTATAATTTAGTAACACTGTTAAATGTAATCTTTATCAAATCACAAAATGAATATCCATTTTTCATACTGTACATTGTAATATTGTGATGTCGAAATTCAGTTTAAAATGACTGATTTTAGTTTTTAGTGTTTTATTTTAATGTTTTAGTTGGTTTATTTAGTCTAAATTGGTTTAGCAGTATCAGACAATTTTAATTTTTTGATTTTAAACAAACAATTTTGAAAAGTTATTTTTGGCTAAAAATGGAAGCATAATGTTCCTCACAAATGTAAATAGGTCATATTTTGGCATTTTGTAGTTGCAGTTAATTTCAAATGGGCTTCTAATCACCATTTCAAAATGTCAAATTAGAAGATGTATGGATAAAAACTTAAGGTTGTCCGATTCGTTTAGTATGTAAACTCTATCCCTAACATCTTTATGGTAATTGTAGTCATTAATTAGCAACTTGTTAGCTACAAGTTTAAGCAAAGAGTGGCTACAGAAATACACATTTGAGGTGTAGCTTTGTGTTATTTATGTTGTATAGCAAAAACACGGCCTTATTTTACTTAAACTGTTATTCTGAAAACCTATTACAAAATTTCCTCAGGGAACCCATGGCTCAAAACTGTTAATGCTAACTCTTCTTGGGATATTAACTAAAGACCTTTGTTTAATTCACAATGTAGTATTTAGAAGTATTAGTTGAATAGATAAATATATTAAAGCGGTCATTCCAGTTTTTCTCAATTACTTTGGCTCAATTCTCAAATTATACTTTTTTTTTTTTTTCTCAAAACCATAAGTTCAGGGGTCTCATTTATAAAACTGTGCGTAGGATCCTTACTAAAAGTGTACGTGCGCCCGAAAGCCACAAATGGCGTACGGCAAAAAATATTTAGACTTCTAAAACCGTGCGTATGCCAGAACCTGCGCAAAAATCCCTTCATAAATCCCAGTCAGCGGAAGATTGTGCACACATGCATCTCCACCCCGAAATAACCATTTATGGAGCGTAAAACACCTAGTTTTACTATCCTCATCTGCATATCATTTGCATATGTATATTCATCCACGTGATACCATGTTTAACGGTACAAGACATTATGAAAATATGAGATACGGATGTGCCGTCACATTACATTGCTAAAAATCATTTAGTAGCCTATCCTTGTCTTTTTTTTTTATATATATATAAATAAATTAAATAGTATAAAATTCATTTCAGAGAATGTTTTTCTCAATCTTTTCCACTGGCCAAATAATATTTTTAATTTGCTTTATATTTTTAAAGGAAACAGATAGGCCTTATTGTGTATTCTTTGCACGAAAATATTTTCTCAGACAATCTGCTATTATCACGATATCTGTAGTTAAAACATTAAAAAACGGCATGCCACAGGAAAAGTGTTCAAAAGCATTGCATCCACTACAAATATTTATATTTATTAGAATATAAATCAGTAATGATTTCATGTAATTTAAGTGTTTAACTCCATTAATGAGAGTGGCATATTTAATCTAAATGTTTGTATCAGATGTAAAACATAGTTTAAATCATTCTTTTATTTATTTAAACTGTTATTGTAAACATGCAGTGTGTTTATGATTAGGACTCATAAGGAAGATTTAGGGTTTTCTTCATCTGCCGTCAGATATACAGTAGGCCTAGGCTATATGCTACAGCAGTCAGCTTCACTAAACGGCCCAACCAAGCCCTCAAAAGTGAAGGCAAAACGTCTCGATCGCCCCCCAGAGGCCGGTCCTAGTATAGGTCATTAACCCCTCCTGCCCATGTTATTCAACGGGACATGAGACCAACTAGTCATTTACTGTAGTTTCTATCACGTTGATGTAATTTCAAGTGTTTGTTTTTTAAATAAGTTTGTTTTTATTTAGTTATTTGATGCTATAAAAACGGTGCTGTGACATCATGATTGACAGCTGTGATTTGACAGGTTCTCTGTGTGAAGTAGTCACTGAAGCACCAACGGACTTTTTTTCAGAATGTTGACTATGTGGTTAGTAGCTGTATTTACCTTATTTTAACGAGGTACTGCAATCAGCAGACATCATTGGAGAGGAACGGAGCAGACAGAGGCCACTTAAGAAGGGGCAGGGGCGTGTGCTTGCGATTGATTCAGCGAGAGTGAGGGCGGGGCCTTGATTTCGCGGCTTTACTTCCTGCTCACGACTGCGCATGTCTGGTCCCGAAAACGCAAGTGCGCAGACTCAAGTTCCAAGATGTCAGCGCCATATCGGGACACTGGCGGCTTCAGTTCTCTCCGATGGAAAAGGGCGAAGGGGCGTCGACCATCTTTTTTACAGCCAATGGGCCCAACGCACTCGCTAGCACGGGCATTTAAGAAGGGATGGATGTTTGCTTCAAGTCGTAGGCCTAGGCTTGCTGAGTGAAATTATATTTGTATTATCTTGCTGTATATGTGTAATTTTCTTTACATTTTCTGTCTAAAAGTGACCAAAAAGCCATTAAACTCCAGCTCACCATCGGTGTCGCCAAACTGCTCCGTCTCCAAAATGTTTGTACACATGGGTCAGAGTTTGCGTGCAGGTGTGCAAATGTTCCCGTCAAGTTTGTTTTTATAAATCAAAACTTATGTGTCAGAAGTGGCCTTATGCGTCGGAAGTGGACTTATGCCTCTTTCAGGGCCTGTTTTGTGCGTGCGCCTCTTTTAAGGGCTTGTTTTGCGTACGCAACGGTTATAAATGAGGCCCCAGATCTCTGAACATTTAGTTTCTTGTTCACGTCAGATTTGAATTTCTCATTGATTTAAGCAAATTGCATGTGTTTTGGCATGTGTACAAAAGTACGTATCTAAATACACATGGCTTGTTGATCAAAAATATTTTAGTAAAATTGTCAAACTCTTCACAACTTCTAAACATTCTTTCGTTGTGTAAGCCTTCAAATGCAAAACGATCCATTCAGTAATCAAAATCAAAAAACATGCATGTTATATTCCATAAATACCTATGACATGGAATGTTTGTAATGTCTGCTAAATTGGCAAATGGCCTGCTGTTGTAGTGAAATAGGAATCACAATCTTGCCAACCAAGTTTGGAAGTAGGGCTGGGTGGTATGACGATATTATTACCACGGTATAAATGTCTAGATATTTTGCGATATCGTTTATATTGTGATCTGGAAATGTATAGCACTATTGGCACTTCAGAGTGATGAAATGCATGAATGCAAATATAAAGAGCGGTACATGCTTAATGTTAAATTCAGTTCTCTTTCACGTCTTGTTGTAGCCTCACTTTGTCATACTCAGATTCTAGTCAGAATGTGAGTCTGATTCTGCTCCATAGGGCTTTGATTATGAGGCGTGTCTTAACCGAACCAGGGAAAAAAACTCTGCACTCAATTGGATAGACCTACAACCATTTAGAGCAACTCAATAAATGTTTTTTTTTTATGAGCTACGCAAATTGTCAACAGAAATCACGCACGCTGGAAGTAGGAAAATAATGAGTGTTGCTTCTTTTACTTGGTCCTCCATGAGTGCGACCAAAGGAGAAACCACAGCGACCGCAGGGTTTTCATTGCGTCCCATCTTCTTAGCGACCATGAGCCAGCTGATAAAATAAACTTTTGCAGAATCCCGTAGTAAGGACGGCAAACACATCTTTCCGATCGACAAATGCCTTGATTGAAGTTCTCTGTTCGTCTTTTAAAATGAATGCGCTGTCGATTTCTTTTACAACAGACGCGATGGCGGAATCTATACATCTCAGTTCTCCAGCTGCAGTTATCTTTGAGGGAAACCAGTTCAACCCAAGCGATCTTTGATAACGTGATGATTACGTAACTGCAGATCATCTGTCCATCATCGTATAAAGCCCGCCCTGGCAATTTGATTGGCCCGACTAATTCTGAACCGATCATAATTACTCCTCAATGGATCGAGTCCAGACCGAACTTTTTTATTTTTTTCGGTTCGGGCTGGCATCCAGGCTAGTCTTGTTGCGCTTGAATGGTCGAATACACACACAATTATGTCAAATGCCCATCGTGTGGAGTAAATATGTAAAAGCTCGGTCAGTTTGTGCTTTCTCGTTTGAGGAATAAGTGAGCGTGTTTATGTTCACACGTTTATCGGAGTGAAGTCATAGACGGCTTAAGCATAAACCGATCGACTCGGCTAGATTTTTGCCCCTGATTTCTCCCGGGATGTAAACGTATTACCCTGCATTCTTTGGGCTTATTGAAGTGTGCATACTGTAGGCTATGTGATATGCTATATGACAGGAAAGTGTACTGTGCTGAAATGTTGAAATACTTTTCCGTTGTAAATGCTTTATTTAACATCACAACAGACATAATAAATGAAATGCTGTGAGTCAGATACACGAATGATTAGGCTATGTTTTTACCTCACTACATAAAAAAACAACAACAAAAAACAATGGAAAAGCAATGCAGTGGAATGCAAAAATGCATTCCCTGGTTTTCAGGTATATTTGGCTTATTTTCTCTTCGTAAGACCCCAGCATCCACTTTAATTTCTCCTCAGATCGGTCTTGCCTTCAAGGCAGCCTCATTTAATTTTCAATCCATCTCTACAGGTTAATCTCTTCTCTCATTCTCCATCAGTTCTCAGGTATGGGGAATCTAGCTCACGCGTCACAAACACTTAACATCAACACACACTCCCATAGCTCCCTCACTCCCTCCACCTCAGGGCCGGTCCCCCAGGGCCTCTCTGTCGCTATGGAGACGGTTAAGGAGCCCAATAGAAGCAGGATGTGTGAAGGTTAAAGTTTGTCTTTCTCTTTTAACTCTGGTTTCTTCTCAATCCTGCTTTTTTCTTTCTCTCTACAGCGCACATCCCTGTCAGTGTTTCTTTTACGGGTAGTCCGTTCCATGGTGTGTTTGATTTCACGCTTGACATGACAAAAATCAGCCATTATAAACAAGGGATGCTCAATATATTGGTGCCATATTGATTATAGGCTGATATTAGAGATTCTTTAAATTTATAATGGAGATTTAATTGTGCATGCCAGTAGCTACGTTTACATGGGCACCTTTTGTCGTAATTCATTCGTACGTAGTGTTTGTGAACGGTACATAAAGTGATTGGGTTGATGTGCGCATTTGTCACAACCTTGAAATCGGAATATTTTTTTGACATGCATAAATATACAGTTTCCAGCTGTTTTTGCATACTATTCTAATATTTATTTAGCCTACGTCAGACTTCGTACTTCCGCTCAATTTCAGTTCGCTTCTGTACTCAGTCTGAGATAGCGACCTATCTCTCAGTTTTCCTCCGGCCTGAAAACAGCCGGCCAATCAACGAACAGAGGGCGGGCTGAGAGCCGTGACGTAGATGCTAATCGCCGAGTTTAAGATTATATTTTAGGTTAGGGAAATCCAAAACGGCCGCGGATATGGAGATACCGGATGCAATTCGCTCTGTTGTGGAGAATATCCCCGGCATTTGCAAACTGAAGCCCGGACAAGAAGAGTGTTTGTTAAACATTTTGAATGGAGGTGATGTTTAAGTTGGAGAGAGAGGTGATTGCGTTAAGTGATTATGTGATTGGCTTACGGGTAACCAATGATCAAAGATTTTAATCGGATTTGATCATTTTTGTGACCACTTTTTTTATTACGACTGTGCTAGTCACTCGATTACAATCGGATTATTTAAGTTGTAAGGCCTGCTAAATCGATCCAATGGCGGTACTCGATTACAGGTGAAGGTTTCACGCGTGTTCCGTCTTTCCCATGGCAAAGTGATTTTTAATTAAATGCAATACATTTTATCTTATATATTAACTCGTTTCATCTGACTCCATAAAATGAAAAAGGTTTAACAATGATATCTGTGCATCATTAAATATATGTTAATGTTTGACTATTCCTTTTAACTCCAATGAAAATAAAGTCAAAGTCTGTTAGAATAATCAAATATAACAATTTATTATGTCAGGTAAAAGTATTATGCCAATTTCATAATCAGTTCAAAGATCATCAATACAAAACATCAAATGCTCTGATAAGAGAAATAGATGCAAACCCAACATGTAAGAAATAGGCTACATGAGCTTAACCTCACGGGCTATCTGAAATACAGAAAGAGCCACGATTCCTTGCTGCCTTCCATTAAATAGCCAGAACTTCTTTTCAATGGTAATTTGCATTCAGGTTACACCTTATTTTGGGGGTAGGGGAGAAAGGCCATTAGCATTGAGTCCACCTTCCTTTTGTGTGTCAGTTTCTCTAAACTTCTAAAAACCTTATTTCCTTTTGTTTTACTTATTTGGAATGAGACATCTGAACCAGCCACCCTGAGACCTTTAAATTGATACTAAACACAATAATCATTCACATTAAACCATATATACTTGTGTGCGTTTTTTAGTGTTACTGACTGAGAGAGAGAGAAAATGTAGATAAGGTGAAGGGGGGTGCGGGGTGTGTGTGTGTGTGAGATGTTCAAATGTTAATGTGCAAGCAAGGTCCTTTGCCTTATAGATCTGTGGTGAGGTTGATTCCTTCAACCAGTTTTCTTCAGTCTTACAAAGTTGTTATCATTAACTAAAACTATTAAACATTGTTTTAGTTATTTGAAAAAAAAAAACTAAACTAAAATATGATTAGATTAAAAACTTGCCTTGCCAACTAACTGAAATAAAATCAGTTTAAATAACTAAAACTGAACTAAAAAAAATCATAATAAAATTACTAAAGCTTAAAATAAAAATGGAAAATATAAAAATAAAATCTCATTGAAAATATTAAGTACTATAATAAAGTATAAATAATACTACATTTAGATTACATTTGCTGTCATCTAATATCAACTTAGTTAATATGTAAACAATATTAATAACAATGTTAAATGTAATCTTTATCAAATCTCAAAATGAATATCTTTTTTTCATGCAGTACATTATAATGTTGTGATTCTGAACAGTGTTATATTAGTATCATTAATAAGTTTTTATATTGTTAATTAATAGTGCTAATATTTAATTAGTTTTTTCTGTTTTAATTTTACTTTTAAATTTTTAGTTTTAGTTTTTTTATCTTTTTATTTGTTTAAAAAAATGTTTTTATAGTTTTAAGTTTAAAAGAAATGTTCCAAAATGAGATGTTGCCTTACCGACTAACTGAAATGTACGTTTAAAAAATGTTTTATTTTATTTTATTAGAATTAATGTTTCATTTTATTTTAAGTGATAAATGTTTTTTATGGTTTTAGTTAACATTTAATAACCCTGATCCCAAAATTCAATTGTAGCATTTAAAATGTTTGATTTTAGTTTTTAGTGTTCTATTTTTAATTTATTCAGACAAAATAGTTTAGAATTTGTTGGTGTTATCAGTTTATCGGTATTGACCAAAATTTAATACTTGTGCCTCCCTACTTCAAGTTCTTCTGCTGATTTAATACAACAGTTTAGCAAGCTAACTTTAGCTGAAAGTGGAGATAACAAAAAAAAATCCTGAAGAACTTCACATAGCAGCGTAGTAGGTGTAGCGTTTTGTAGCTGCAGTTCATGTCATATAGGCTTTTAACCGACTGTTATGTTTTGTTGAAATAACCTTGAGGGTTATTCAGACATCCTGTTGTTTGGTCATGCCGTTTGAGAGGTATGATAATGGAAATGAGAGAAAGACCCCAGTCCTTGAAATTGGACTCGATTTACAAACGCACACACATGTACATCTTTCTCTCTTTGTTAAGCCCTCCCCTATGAAACCAGCAAGCTGTGCAAACACAATTTGTCTCTCCTTCAGATTCATACCCCGCCACTCTTCACCAGACATTTCCATAATTAATGTGGCCCAGGCGAGGGAGCCCAGCTGTGAAGCCCAGGGAACATATCGATTTATTGTTGTGTCTTGATTTAACAGTACGCCCTGTCTCGCACCATTTTAATGAACGTCACAATGAAACTCAGTCTAGAAGATGCCTGCTCGCAAACCCAACTGTTAATCTCTCAATAGCCTTTGGACCATCATCACAAAGTCTGGTCCACTTTGCAGCTTATTCTGACCACGATTGCCCACTTGTACAGGAAGAGACCATCTGATGGACATGTGAAGTGACCAAACGCAGTTTGTTTTTGTGTTAAGGGGTCAGAACTGACTTTTCTTAAGTGGAAATTTGCAGAATGGAAAAAGATCAATGTGGAAGAGAGGTTGTAATAGGTTTGTTTGCTGTTGCAGAGCTGCAGAGGAGAGCCGGTGGTGGAGCAGGAGTTTGGGGGAGAGGGGAGGTCCAACTCTACGACACCCCGTACGAGGAGCGCGTCCCAGGGCAGCCGGATCTGCCCGAGGAGGGCAGGGAGAGCAGGCTGCCGCAGGACGACGAGAGGCCCGCCGATGAATACGACCAACCGTGGGAGTGGAAGAAGGAACATATCTCTAAAGCTTTTGCAGGTACCTTAACTTGCTCGATTTTATGCGGCATCTGACTTTTGGTGGGGGGGGATGTTGTCGTCAAAATTCCTCATTAAAACTATTACGTATTGTGAGTTATATGTCTTTATTTTTAATGAATTTACTTTTAAATTACATTTTACATTTTTAAATAAAATGTGCATAATACATTTATTTTAAAAAAGTGTTTACTTTTAAAAGTTAAGTAAAAGTTTAAAGTAAATGTGAAAATTATTTAAGTTCATCATTAAATTTGTTGCCACCTATTTATTAATCCTCAATTGTATTAATTTGGTTTCATTTTATTTTTTATTTTTGAATGAATGAATTTAAATGAATAAATAAACGAACAAATAAAGTCCAGGGGATTTGATTTGTTTGTATTTTATTATTTTAAAATGACGTAAAAAAAAAAAAAAATATATATATATATATATATATATAAAATATATGACCAGCATGTCTCTAGCACCTATTTAATTATTAATTGTATTAATTTTCGAATTAATAATTAATAAATTAATAAAAATAACCATAGAAAATAAATAAATATAATGCACTTCATTACGTTTAAAATGAAGAAATGAGAAATGTTCAAAAGTAAATTAATAAAGAATGAATTAATTCTGTGGGCGGCACATCTCCACAGTGGCATCCAATGGATTCATCCAACATAATTGTGAGATTTAGGTGAGGGATTCAGTGGGAAAGTATGTTTCATTGTTGCCCATGCCTGAAAGAGGCGCAAAGGAAAATCAATTCGATCAAATCGTTGAATATTGTATTACACTTGGAAACACGTCACGTTATGGAAGTCAAACGGGTTGCACTGGCTGTTTCATGTTAATTCTGTTTCATGTTCTACCACCGATCTGAGGCCAGTTTTATAGATCGCGGTAGTGTTGTCACGGTTCCAAAATATCAGTATTCGGTACCAATACCAGTGAAAATCCACGGTTCTCGGTACCAATTTCGGTACCAAAGCTTAATTTAGATTAAATTTACACATATTAAAGTGTATTTCACGGTTACAAAGATGGAAACTGTAGTATTAAAAACAATTTACAATAAGATTCTATTTGTTAGATAACATTAGATAAAATTACCTAACAATAAACAACAGTTATATACTGTAGCAATTATTCTCCATGGGGTTAACTTAAAAATGTACTAATATATTTTAAAAATCAAAAGTTTTATCTGTTAACATTATTTAATGCACAATGAATGAAGTGAACAAACATGAACAATCAAGTGTTTGTATTAAATAACATTCACAAACATTAATTAATGTTGTAAAAATATATTGTTCACTCAATGTGTTGATGTTGCATTAAGTAATATTAATGAATGGTGTCTTATTGTAGTGTTACCAAACTATACAGGAGATAAAACATGTTTTATTTGACTTAACTGTACTTTTATTTAATCCAAAAATGTCACTCTTGCCTGTCTTCAAAGCTTGAGAACCCTGTAGCTGATTTCTAATGCAAGGGGTAGAAATCAATTAATTCTGATACTTCCTCGTCATCATGGAGAGCGCATCGCACCGCTTTCTTCTTTCCACAAGCGCTTGCTCTCCCGTGTCTCCGCTATGCAACCATGAACAGCGGCGAGCCTGGAAAGACGAGCTCGCACGTCTCTTCTATTATGAGCACGCTTGCCGCGCGCCTACATTTGAAATTTGCACGCGCAAAAAAACGCGCTATATAAACGTGTGAACGGCCCTTTATAGCAACGTGACATTAGCCTAATTCAAAATATTTCCATATGTGGCTCTTTCCTCCTTTCTTGTCAACAAGTGGATTCAGAGCCACCGCATTAGCAGCGCCGGTCGCCGTGTCTCAGAGTGTTTTTATGAAGAGTACGCACCTCTGCATCTTTCCGACAGCGCATCAAGAACCGGATTAACCCGGTACTCGGTACCTAGAAAAGCTGGGACCGTAACCGTTTAATTTTTTTAGTACCGACTTGGTACCGAAGTACCGAGTTTTTTGACAACACTAGATCGCGGGATAATGATTCAAAGTGTTTTGGGAACAGATGCCTAGAACAGCAATTAGTAACCACAGAAGAACCAATCCAGCCTGTAGGAATCGATTCTTAATGTTATTGTATTGATTTTTCATGTTGTTCTTTGGTTTATTTTGGTTGAGGCCAAACCAAAATTTTTGTTTTTTAGTGGCAGAGGGAAGTGAAAAGCGCTCCATATGGATGTTATTGGATCTTGTGAATCTGGCCCTGTGTGTGTGCGTGTTTTGCAGAACTCACGGGCAGTAGATGAAAGCGGTGCCGTGGGGCCAATCCTGTTTAATTGAGCTGTATCTCAGCGTCAGGGGTCAAGGTGACACTGGAATAAATAATCCCCCGCCTCGCTCACCACACACACCTCCAAAACACATACACACTTTTCCCCATTAATTAGGGCCTTTCTCAGCATGTCTGAGCTTCAGTATAGCAGAAGCAGTGGTCAGCAGTGCAATGCGTGAGCACAGCACTAACCCACATCCAAACTGCAATGGGTTACTGCCGCAAAAGCACTCTTTATTTGTAGCTGAGAAAGAGAAAGCGACTGGAAGGGGTCTGTGGTAGCGACTGATCTGACAGCCTGCTTTTGTAACACAGAAATAAAAAAGGAAAGAAATTACTAAACTAAAAGAAAGCATATCTTGTGAGCTCCCTCCAATAAATCTGAATGATGTGGGTCTGGTGGACCTTAATTATTTAGGGCTTCCTTAACACCAACTAGTCAAAGGTAATAGTCATACATTTTATAATATAGTCTGTGTTGTAGTGTGGGAAAAAAATGGGCCCTAAAATTATCTTTTGTTTATTTTTAATTGAATTTTGAGTTTTATCTTTATTATATTAAATCTCTTTAGTACTTTGATTTACCAATTAATTTAATAGTATAAGTTATACTAATGAAGTATATATTTTACATTGTGTATGCATATGTATTACAAATATCCATCCGTCCGACCGACCGGGTTTATAGATCACTGGATAATAAATTCAACCAATGTTTTGGAAATGGAGAGCTTCGTTAAGACCAACCAGTCAACTAATTGTCCGGTATTTGTACTTTTGGAAATTTCTAGTAGTGACACTGCTCCACCACAGAATAGTGATGCTGAAAGCACTTGTGTGTGTTTCTTCGTGCGAGTGAAGAGATTTGTGTGCAGAGACGGGGGTGATGTGAGGAGGGGGCTAGCCTTGCGAGTAGAGGGCCGCAATCAGTCACACACTGACACCTCCGGTCTCTTCAACCTCCCTCTCTCTCTCACCCTTTCAGCTCTGACAGGTTTGTCCTCCTGCAGTGCTGACACACTCGGGCTGATAAACCACCGCAGGGGTTCAGGGGCATCTCGATCCACCTCCCCCCCCCCATCTACCCCTCCAGCAGTGCTGATTATCACACTCAGGGGAGAGAGGGAGTGAAAAAGACAACTGGACTGAGAGCGAGATGAGCTGAGGGGGACAGAGAGACCGAAGGACACATTAAAGCATCTTTAGCACGTATACAGCCAATTTCAATTTTAGAACTGCCTTGTGATTGGACCGTTTCAAAACCCTCAGCCATTTAGATGCTTAGTTACTAAAGGTGAAGCATTCAATTTATTACATTTTATTTGCCAAAGTGTTATGGCCAAATTCTAAGGCAGCATCACCTGTATTCTCATAAGAAAGGCATTCCCAGAATCCATCGCCCTGAGCTCAGTGAAAATAATTCACAATTGGTTAACCCAGTTAAGCGGAAACCCGCCCCATACTGTAACTGATTTAATTGGTAAACTCAATTATGCAGTCACCTATCAAGTAAGGTTCAGACAAAAACACTGTGGTGAGTCGAGAGAAATGTTGAGTAAAAATATGCTAAAATGTATTGATCAAAGTAAATTTTATTTAATTAAAAACTACTATTTAATTAAAAACAGACTAGATAGTTTTACCCAATATAAGTGTTATTTAAGCTTCTAAGAGTATTGCGTTAATAGCTTAGCAACATGCTCTAAAATCTCTACTCCTAGTTCTAATCGCGCCGTTTTGCTTGCCAGGAGTCGTAGCCAATGAAGAGTGTTACTTACGAGGTTATGACTCAATGAGCACGCTACTGCGTATGATGTCAACGGCGCTCGCTAAGCTACAAAAACTCAATCTCAGTCAACAGTACCTGTTGAGTATTTAGCAACTTGATAGTGGTACTGTTACTAAGGTAAGGTTAGCCAGTCAGAATAGTGGTCATTAGCATATAGTCTTAGGGTACGTTTACATGACGACAGTGTACTACAAACAGAAACGTTTTTCCTTTACGTTTTTCGCATACAGACAACAACGTTGTCAAAATGATCCCCGTTTACACAGATTTGCGAAAATGACTAAAAATGCTGTATTATTCATGCCAGACCAGTAGTTGGCGATGTCACTTTGTAAAGGCAAGGCAAGGCAAGTTTATTTATATAGCACATTTCATACACAATGGTAATTCAAAGTGCTTTACATAGAAGAAATAAAAATAAAAAATTAAAAGAAATAACCATAATTAAAACAGTTTAGAATAAAGAAATTAAAATAATCAAAACAAATAAGAATAATTAAAACAGTTTAGATTAAAAAATAAAATAAAGTACAGTAAGAACAGTCGGACGAACAGTGGCACAGTGCTCATTCAGTAAATGCATAGCTAAACAGATGTGTTTTGAGTCTGGATTTGAATGTGACTACTGTAGGAGCACATCTGATCTCCTCTGGAAGCTGGTTCAGCTGCGGCTGGCATAATAGCTAAAAGCAGACTCTCCGTGCTTAGAGTGAACCCTTGGTATTTCTAGCTGATGTGATCCTAATGATCTGAGTGATCTGTTGGGTTTATATTCAGTGAGCATATCTGCAATATATTGAGGTCCTAACCCATTGAATGATTTATATACCAGTAATAATACTTTAAAGTCAATCCTAAATGTAACTGGGAGCCAGTGTAAAGACTTGAGGACTGGTGTGATGTGTTCATATTTTCTGGTTCTGCTCAGAATCCCGGCGGCAGCGTTCTGTATGAGCTGCAACTGTCTAATGGTCTTTTTAGGAAGGCCAGTGAGGAGTCCATTACAGTAATCCACCCTGCTGGTGATGAAAGCATGCACAAGTTTCTCTAAGTCTTGACTTGAAACAAAGCATCTAATTCTTGCAATATTTTTCAGATGATAGTATGCTGATTTAGTAATTGCTTTGACATGACTACTGAAACTAAGAGACACACTAGAGACACAAGAGACACTCTAGAGACACACCAAGATTCCTGACTTGATTTTTAGTTGTTAGACCCCTAGAGTGAAGGTATGCATTCACCTTAAGAACTTCCTCTTTGTTTCCAAACGCAATGACTTCAGTTTTGTCTTTGTTTAACTGAAGAAAGTTTTGGCACATCCAACTGTTTACTTCATCAATGCATTGGCACAAGGAGTCAATGGGGCTGTAGTCGTTAGGCGATAGGGCTAAGTAGAGCTGTGTGTCGTCTGCATAGCTGTGGTAAGAGATTCGGTTCTTTCTCATTATTTGGCTCATTGGGAGCATATACAGGTTGAATAGGAGTGGTGCAAGAATTGAGCCTTGAGGGACTCCGCATGTCATGGATGTCCACTCAGACTTATGGTCTCCTATACTCACATAATAACCTCTCCCTTCTAAGTATGACCTGAACCATTTTAGGAATATCCCAGAAAGCCCCACCCAGTTTTCCAGCCTGTCAAGAAGTATGTCGTGATCGACAGTGTCAAATGCAGCACTGAGGTCGAGTAGTACCAGTACTGATAATTTGCCTGAATCAGTATTTAAGCGAATATCGTTTATTATCTTTATGAGAGCTGTCTCTGTGCTGTGATGCGATCGGAATCCAGATTGAAAATTGTCAAAGTATCCATTCAAGCTTAAGAATTTGTTCAGCTGATTGAGGACAACTTTTTCAATGATCTTGCCTATGAAAGGAAGATTTGAGATCGGTCTATAATTGCTTAATATAGTCTTATCCAGATTGCTCTTTTTCAAGAGGGGCTTGACAACTGCAGTTTTCAGGGAGTTTGGAAAACTACCAGAAAGAAGTGAGGCATTAACCACTTTTAGGAGATCTGCTTCTAAACTGTTTAACACGCTTTTGAAGAAAGATGTGGGGAGTGCGTCAAGGACGCAGGTTGATGTTTTAAGGTGCTGTATGGTTTCTTCCAAAATTTTGCCATCAATTTCTTTGAAATTAGACATAGTAACTACATTCTCAGGTTGTGGTCTGAACTGTCTGACCCCAGTGCGGCTCAATGATGTGCTGATCACCTTTCTGATATTATTAATTTTCTCAGAGAAGAAAGAAGCAAACTCACTGCACTTGCCGTCTGAGAGCATTTCACTGGGAATCTGGCTTGGGGGGTTTGTCAGTCTCTCTACAGTAGCAAAAAGAGTGCGTGTGTTGTTTAAGTTGCTGTTTATAATATTTGAGAAGAAAGTCTGTCTAGCTTTGCCTAGTTCCATATTGAAAGCATGGATGCTGTCTTTGTAGATGTTATAATGGACTACAAGTTTTGTCTTCCGCCACATGCGCTCTGCTTTTCTGTATGTTCTTTTCATATTTTGCACAGCTGTTGTGTTTCTCCAAGGTGCTTTTTGTCTAACACTCTTCCTGAATTTCACAGGAGCAATATCATCAATTACACTTTTGACTTTTGAGTTAAAGGAATCAAGGAGAAAATCAACAGAGTCAGCAGATATGCTTGGTTTTAAAGATATAGCCTTCGTAAATAGCACACTAGTGTTCTCATTTAAGCATCTCTTCTTGACAGACACAGATCTGGCTTCAATGGCAGGAGAGATCAATATATCAAAGAAAATACAGAAATGATCAGACAGTGCTACATCCTTAACAACAATCGATGAGATGTTTAAACCCTTACTGATAAGTAAATCTAGAGTGTGTCCACGATTGTGTGTGGGACCATGTACATGCTGAGTCAGATCAAAAGTTTTTAAAACAGTTTTGATTTCTTTTGCCATATTGTTTTCTGCATTATCTATGTGAATGTTAAAATCTCCAGTAATAGCAAAACAGTCAAACTCTGAGGAAATTGTTAACAGTTCTGTAAAGTCCTCAGCAAAGGCTGGAGAGTATTTTGGAGGCCTGTAAATAATGATAAGTAAAATACGTGGGGCACCTTTTAACACAATACCCAGATATTCAAAAGAGGGGTAGTTACCAAATGATGTTTGCTTACATTGATAGACATCTTTAAAAAGAGCAGCGACTCCCCCTCCTCTCCTAGCAGCTCTGCAGACACTCATAAAAGTAAAGTTAGGAGGGGATGTTTCATTTAGGACTGTTGCACTGCAGCTGTCTTCTAGCCAAGTTTCATTTAGAAGCATAAAATCCAGGTTGTATGTGGTTATTAAGACGCATATCACTGAGAGCTGGTATCAGTTGTTTTTGGTTCACCTCGAGCCGATGGAGGAGGTTGTGGGCCCTGACGTTTTTGCAGAGGCCGAAGAGCTCTCACAAGCGGAGAGCGAGCTGGGCCCGCAGGCTTTCGTGGTTTTGGGGCCTTGACTTTTTGGGGCCTGTAAAGAAACACCACGTGTCTAGTCTGAACACGTAATGTGCATGACGTCACTGTTTTCACAAATTCGTATTTTTGTTGTTTACACAAAGACGATAAAGCTATAGTTTTAAAAAATTTGCACTTTGAAACCCGTTTTCAAAAGTTTGGGTTTTCAGGCCATCAAAACGTCGTTGTCATGTAAATGAAGGGCCTAGACGCATATAAAGTTTTTGTTTTTTTTAATAGAAAACGGTGTCGTTCAAACAGCCCCTTAAAAGCAAAGTAGAAAAATGTGTATCTATCATAAGTGGCTCTAAGGGAAAAAAGAAAATTTTCCCAGCTGTTTGCGATACATTGAGTGATTGCACTAAATGTGACTGCAATGTCGCATAAAACATGTCCCAAACTCCTTTGCTTGTGTGTTGACATACCTTCACAACAGATGGCTTTGTTTTATTTGCATTTCAGCTCCGTTTTCCATCTCGGTTCGGTTGTTAAATGTGTGACGATGACAGTAAAATCTTGGCCTCAGTCCAGTGAGTCTTAATTAGGCCATTGCAAAGCTGTCACTATCCACTCAATTACCACAATCACTTAAGCCACACGGCCGCCCGGCACGTCCCTCAAGCCTCTCTGCACTCATTACTACACTAATCAACCACACAGATGCATTCAACAGCACGCCGCCGACTGTACAGTAGATCACCCCAGTCACACCAGTAGAGGATGTGAACGCTGGTTTAACTGTGGCATTTTGTCCATTTAAGGGTTTGTTGGCTTGTGTGTTCTTGAGTTGCTTTTGGGGTTAAAGGAATCATGAAGGATTGTGCATGCAATCTTTAAATGTATAATAGACTTGTTTTCGAATGTGTCCCTTTTAAAACGTTCTCCCACACTTCTTTTGGAAGGGCTTCGGCCCAAACCGAAGTGCAACTGGATCAGTTGTGAGGAGGATTTTTGGTCTGGCTGAAAGTCCTGACATGGTTTTTGTGTGTGAATCGGAGAGAGAAAGTGGTGGCTCACTTGTCCCGGGTCTGTCAAGCCGCTGTAAGCAAGCCCGAGGGAAGCGAGAATGGCTCCTATATCAATTTATTTCTCTCTCTTTTTCTCTTTGTGACAGTAATGAAAAGGCATGTCCTGGTAACTCGCTCTCGCGCAAATATACTGAGGCAGAAGAGGGAGAAATACATGTAGGGGAGGGGGGGTTATCATCTCACTTAGGAGGAAAAATGAAAGCGAGAGAGGAAAGAGGGCGGTAAGTGGTTTACAGAAGATAAAAAGCTCAGACAGTGGAACTGAAACGGATGAATGTAATGAAAGGGGAGAAATGGGATTTTCTTTGCACTGTTTTCCGGTAATTACGTGAACAATAAGTGAGGTAAATAGCACATTAGCTTTATTTGTCATTGTGACCATTATAACGGTCTCTGTGATCTATCACTAGATCAGGGTGATGTATAAAATATTTCATTATGATTTTGTGAGGATGTAAAATGTTAATCAACACTGTTAATGGTATATATATATATATACACACACACACACACACAGCAATATTTAATTCATATTTATCTACATATTGCACATTATATGCGTGGGTGTAATATGTTGGTTGATATTGAAGTTAATGAAATAAAAAAGTGAAAAATATATATAATATATACTTTATATAAGTGTGTATATATATTTATACATGCATGCATGCACATCAAATAAAAAAAATGCATATATAAAATATTCTGTATTATAATGTTCAGACACAATTAATTTAAATATTTTTGTGTATCCTTTGATGGCTTGATATTTTTTAACTAGATAGATATTTACTGTATTGAGATATAAATTGATTGTAAAATGGCTGAAAAATGTTGATTTATTTAGCTGTATCCCCCAGCCTTAATTGTCACCATTAGCAGTCAAATCTGTGCATGTTAGGTGTTAATTGAATCCAGATACCAAAAAAAATCCTCTAGATGAGTTTTAACAGCACACATAAAATGCTACCAACGCATAAAGCGCATTTAGAGTTTGTTTGCACCTTCAGTAATAACATCTGTTGTGTAAATTGAGACTTAATCACAGATTTCCAGTGATGTAATATCGTTTCTTTTTATGAGATGCTCAAATGAGGCTTTCATTATCCCAGATGGGCTCTCACACTTAGAGTAATATGCCGTCTCTGCACATTTCTAGCCACAGACTCATTTCTCTGTAGCCTTGTGCTTTAGTAGTAATGATGTACGAATGGTGTGGCCATCTGTCCCAGTGTGATGTATTGTAGCCCAGAGATGACCTTTGTGGCAAGTGGCTGGAGCTCTTCGGTGTGGGTTTTTTGCAGGACCGTGGCTAACAGGCACTGATGTGCTGCCCTTTGTCAGCCTGACTGGGTCTGACAGGCATGCTGGAACCGCAGGAGTGAAGGGACAGTTAATGTGGAGCATTAGAGTCATGCAGGAAGGGGCTAGAGAGGTCTCAAACCAGAGTAGATGTTGGGCACCTGTAGGTCTAAAGAGCTGGAGAATGAGGAGTCTGTCTGTATAGATCCATTAGGTGGAAGGAGTGTATACAGTAGTCAACATTTGAAGTGGATTACAACCTTTCATTAAAGTTATACATGAATTTTGAACAATACCCGTTCTTGTCTTAGGACAACTTTGAACTTTTTTGATCCCCTTCAAATGTTGACTACTATATATATATATATATATATAAAATATTTGTTAGGGATGCACCGATATGAACATCTTGGCAGATATCGATAATTATTTTTATATCTGAAAACTGTTAGCCGATAGCCTGGATGCCAGCCGAACTTAGCCCCGCCCACACCATTTGAGGATGGGAAGTTCGGTCTGGACTTGATCCGTTGTGAAGCAAGTATGCCCGAACCAAAGTTGTTCGGACCAATCAAATTGTCAGGGCGGGGTTTATACGATGATGGACAGCTGATCGCTTGGGTTGAATTAGTTTACAACAAAGAACGGCTGCCGCTGGAGAATTTAGATGTGTAGATTCAGCCATCGCATCTGTTATAGAAGATGTAGACAGTGCATTCATTTCAAAAGAGGAACAGAGAACCGCGATCAAGGCATTTGTCGATCCAATTGAGTTCACTGCAGAGGTATTTTCTTTCCTGGTTCGGATGAAACACGCCTCGTAATCGCAGCCCAATGGAGTATCAGTATCAGACTCACATTCTGACTAGAATCTGAGTATGACGACGTCAGGCTAGATAACCGATATATTGGCCGATAAATCTAAATCCAAGTTTTTATATAATTTTTGAGAGCCTGGTTACAAAAACGTCTCACCATCAAAAACCATGTTCCAAGCACACATTAATAATGTTATCTTTATCATTTTATATAACCTCTATGACAGACTTGGACTGTGCATGTTGCACATGCATGTATGTGAAATTTTAAACTTACAAATGTATAAAATTATTTTTTATTAAATTGTATTTTTTATTTTTGTTAAATATTAGTTTTATCTCTTTTTTTTTTTGTTAATATATATGATCATTATTCAGTATATATTACTATGCAGCATATAGTCCCGTTTGACTTTAGTTGGTTCATTAAGAATTACACTGGATTATTTGTGAAATCATCTGAATTATTGGTGGAATTAGGTTGATTATTTACAGGGTTAGGCGGGTTTGAAGGAGGATTAGCGGGTTCACACTCTGATTCTGGCTCTCCAGATGGGACCATTGTACCGTGCCAGGCATCAATAATGCACAAGGAACGGGGTGAAAGAGTCTGTGTCATTCTGTCTTCAATAATTCACCAGTCAGCGGGGGACGTATGGGCCCGCCTGTTTCTTTTTCCAAACATCACCTCGTCGTGTTCTTTTCGAGAGGGCGCGATGAAGGGGGTGGAAGTGTCGGATGGTGGTCTGTTTATAAAGATGTCACACACCTCCCCTTTGGCCTATTCTTCATCTTGTAATCCTGTTTGAGAGCGTGATGTGCTTGTATCCGTTACAAGACGCCCCGTGTAAGTATGCGAGTTGCGATGGAGATGCTTAGAAATGGAATTTTTGGGAAAATATTTAGATTTTTTTTTAACCTATGCTAAATAGCTAATTAATTAAAAAGACTAATTAAAAATAAGATGAATTATGAACCAGAACTTTTACTGTTTAGTCTCAATGGAACATACCTCAAGTCAAAGTTCTTTTTGGAATTTAGCACACATTGTGAAAGTATGGGATTTCGCAAGCAGCCAATCTGACTGAAATGAGTATCTCTAGTTTAAATGTGTCGCAATGGCCCCTGTCTGAGTGTGTATATATGTGGTGTTAATGAGATTTGTGGGATTGAGATGGTAATTAGATGTTGAGTCAGCTCTCACATTGCATTTCTGCCTGATAAGCATTGACATCGGTGGATTGTGTCTCTTTTCTCTGTTTCTCATCATTCTCTCTCTGTCTTTCACTGTCTGCATTACTCACTCTGCGCCGACATAGATATGAAAGATCTGACCGAGCTGCCGTGGCCTCCTCCGGTTGGACAGCTGGAGGAGGAGCCCGTCTGTGGCGAGCAAGGTGAACTTTGACCCCTCCTCCTCACTGCTGCCCCGCCAGTGTCCTGCATCTGCCGAGCTCGCTGAGTCGCTTTATTGCTAGGAACCTCCCGTTTGATTTCAGTCACTCCCGCTCAGACCTGCTCTCATCACGGTAGCATGTGATGAGTGCATGAGGTCAGTTCTGTCCTCCGGTCATGTTTTCACTGGGGATGCACCGATACTATAATTCTACTGATACCAGCAGCGTTGTAATGTTAACTTAAACTATTAAAAAACCTTTAAACTTAAATGAAAATTAGAAATGTAGCCTTGGCAATTGACTGAAATAAGTGCAAGTAGATGTACTAAAAATATTACAATTGAAATAAATAAAGCTAAATGGAATTTTTTTTAACTAATAAAAATGATAAAAACACTTAGCAAAATGACCAAAACCCTAGTAAAAATTAAAATAAAAACCATTTCAAAATATCACTAAATATTATAATAGTAGACTATATAAATAATACTCAAATAACACTGCCTGATACAGATAAGCCGATAATTGTTTAGCCAATAAATGGCCGATATTGTAATTCTAAACGATTTTAGTCTTAATTTTTTTAGACAAAATAAATTATTTTAAATGCGACAAGTGAATTTAGACACCACAACATTATAATATATTGTTATAATTTCGGTAGAATATGTAAATGAACTGTTACCTGGACCGAGAAATTCACGTTTATTTGTTAACAAAAGTCCGCCAGGATCACGCTGGATCCTTCACTGGAATCTGAAAGTAACTCAACTAAACGTTGACTCTTTGAATTCTTGCACCCAAGTTGACACCATTATGACAAAGTTTGCCAATAAGTATTTCCTACTAAAGCAAGGTGGTATTTCACTCTGGTCAAGTGTATCCATAGCAGATTGGTCGGAGTGGTCCTAGATAGCAACATGCCTAGTACATTATAGGTGTTGAAGTTTTCCTACCTATTTGGCAAAAGGGAAGACGCCAGCCTTTTTCTTTTTCTTTTTCTTTTCTCTCTAGTCAGGTAGAACCGATTTCAAATATTTTTCATCTTTCTACTGTGTAGGCTGGCAGGTTTAATTGAAAACCCATTTTGCCAGCTGTGACGTGAGCCTTAGATGACGGCAAAGATGATCTAAATGTAAAAATACGAGAAATTTAGAATTAAATGCCTACCTACTGATACAACTAATTTAAAAAATATCAGATGATTACCAATAAGGTACCGATCAATTGTGCATCCCTAGTGTTCACACTTGGTTTGATTGTCAGATCCAAACTTCAGTTCGATTAACCCCTTCTATGGATCAGCAGGTCTCTTTTCACATTGTATTGTTTGGCTCTGAACCCTGGTACGTTTGCGTTATAAATGTGACGCCTTAATTTCCAACAACCCTCCTGTTTTATTATTGCCCTGGTTTAGACTCCTCCTGCTCTGTATATCCACCATGTTTTTTTTGACCGTTTAGCCAGGTATAATGTGACAAGCTTATTTGTTTAATATCTGATATATGGAACAGGATTTACGACCAATGTTGCTGGTTTATGACCAGCAACATGACAGTTGTCTGATTAAAAAGTCTTTTGCTCATCCTGTTGTATTCACACTACGCCACATACATCATTTGAAGCATAAAACTAAGACTAACATGAAAGAGTTTTATCAATTGCCAGTTTGTTGCATCATTCCTGGTTAGGATTTTTCAAACAACTATCTTTAATCACTTTTGTACTTCTGTTTGATGTTGAATTGAGTCTTTTTGTCTCTCTCGCCATGTCCTTCATACAGTGCAGTTTGAGGGTGCAGAGTGGGACCGTTCCTGTTCTCCTACAGAGCGCCTGAGGTGTTCCAGGCCTCTGCAGACCACAGGTAGCATGAAGCTACGCAAGCCCAGCGATCCTCATTCCACGATCGGGGAGAGAGTGGATCCCAACCTTCCCCTGGAGAAACAAGTGTACGTCCAAAACTTCGCCACAAACCATTAGAGGTTTGAAGAAAAAAATTAGAGAGGAAAAGAGACAGCTAAGCTAAAAAAAATTCCGCAATTAGAATGCTATCCTGTAATGCATCTTGTGGTTTGCTGACCCTCATGTTGTTCCAAACTTGTACGTACTTTCTTTCTTCGATGAAACCTGAAAGAAGATATTTCGTTTTTGTCCACACAATGAAAGACCGTGAGAGCCAGTGGGAGACCTTTTCAAAATATTTTCTTTTGGGTTCCACAGACAAAATAAAATGTCATACGGGTTTGGAACGCCTTGAGGGTGAGTAAATGGTGACAGAATTTACAGTTTTGACATTTTTAAGATACTAGCATGATGGTTTCACAGTGTGACTCTCGGGCCTTTGGGAACGTAGTGTGTTATTATTTTATGACTGACAATCTGATTTATAACTGCAGTGTGCATGGTTACTCCATTAGAAAGTGCAGTTAAGGGCGTCCAAAATATTGCTGCGAATTAGTCAGCTGTTCAGGATACAAAATCCCCCAGACACATCAACCTCAGTAAGACAGCAGCTGTGGTCTCACGGGGGACATGCCACGGCTGTCACAAACACACACGCTCACTTCTCAAAATATTTACAGGTGTCATATCCACACATTTGAAGTGCACCAAAAGCAGTGGCAAACCCCCCCCCCCCCCCCCCCAAAATCTGAAAGATCAAATTGGACCATCTGACCAATCAGAGCAGAGTAGACCAATCACAACAGACTGGGCCATCTGACCAATCAGAGCAGAGTAGACCAATCACAACAGACTGGGCCATCTGACCAATCAGAGCAGAGTAGACCAATCACAACAGACTGGGCCATCTGACCAATCAGAGCAGAGTAGGCTCACAGAGTAGACTTATTGAACCAATCAAAGCGTTTCAGACACTGTAAGAAAGAGGTGATGCTGCAATGTATATTATGGGAAAATTAAAGTGTTTTTTGACCTTGGATGCATGTAAACCTTTTGTAGGGGACGTCCAACTTAAATTAGGTCCCAAAATTAGGAACCTTTAAAATAGCATAATAGAGCCATTTTAAGACTTCTATATGGTAATAGTTTTTGTTATGATTTCCTAACCTCTTTGCCTGTGAAATGAGAATCAAAACTGCTAAATACTGGATAGTTTTTGATGTGTAAACATGTTTTTGACATCACATCCTGTTGTCCTTCAGATGGTATCACGGCTCTCTGTCGCGCTCAGAGGCTGAGTCTCTACTGACCCTCTGTAAGGAGTGCAGTTATTTGGTGCGAAACAGCGAGACCAGTCGTTTGGACTACTCCCTTTCTCTGAGGTACTGTGCAGCCTCCCTCCAAAACAGCCACATTTTATTTCTCCATTCCCTCCATTACCGTTAAATGAAATGAGCAAATCTCATCCCCATTACCCCATTCCAGCTAATTGCCTTGTGTTTTGCTTCATTTGTGTCTAGTTGTCTGTATCTTAGTTGTTTTTGTTCTTCATTCTCACCTACAATTTATTTTTTTTCACTCATCAGAAGAGTTAATCTTTTCAAAGAAATTGCAATATAATACATGAATATAATAATAATTCACTTTAATATAATATAATTATAATATAATCATTATTTTTAAATGTGTGTATTTTATATATGCATACCTTAAATGTATTTCCTTCATTTATATAATATATTATAAATTAATTTAAAACATGCTGTTTATTAAAAGGTCACATTTTAGATTAAAATTTGTGTTTTTAAGCATCTTTTTGAATTTTGTGATTTTATGTGATATTACTGTTAGCTGTTGTTTGCCTACAATTATTAATAATCACCTTTTCATTTAGCCAATCACAAAATTGTGGAGTCTTTATCTGCTTTCATCTGACTTTTTGCCATCAGTGCTGGACAGTATTTCTTGAATTATCTATGTATCTTTTATCTCACATTTAAAAATATTAGTTTTTCTATTGTTTTATCATACTGTTATTTTTCTCATAATTTTTATTTTGATTTAATTTTCTCCTTCTGCAAAACGGCCCCTGCCTCATTTGCACACTGATGTGCTTTTCGATACGCTATCAGCTAGAGCGATAATGCTTATCTGGTCAAATCTTGCAGCTCTAATTACTGTCTTGATCCAGAGCCCCTGCTTCCCCTCCTCTTTCTTCTTTTCCTTTTATTCTCCCCGAGCTGTAATCAGGCAGGTGAACAGCTCTTCAGTTCACAAAAGCTGCTCCTGCCAGCATTAATGAATATGAATGACCCCGCAGACACAAGCGGGGAGGCCTTTCACACACCTGAACACACTCAGTAATCACACACGTCTTGTAATGCAAGTGCACAACTGCACACTTCATAAGTCATGGGCAAAAACACTCCAGAACATGTTCAAAAACACGCTGAGACTTTGTTCACATGAAATTTTATTTTTCCATTCCGCATTCGTACGACAGAATCGGACAACTGTGGGAATGAATGAATGAACAGCGCTGTCTGATGTCATAATGCTGTACGCCAGCGGCCTTTGAGGTCTGATCCAAATCAAAGTGACAACAGCTCAACATCGAGAGCTTTGAACGAGCCGCCATTGAGATTCACAGGCTTTTTCTTCAGCTCAGATCCTTCTATAAGTGACTGTTCGTCACGTACCTGGTAGATAATACCTTTTTGGAGACGACAAGCTCCTTGAACATGTTAAGTCTTGAATTTTAATGTGCTGCTTCAGCGCTAGCTTGATTTTTAAAAGGGTGAGAAATATACTCTCAGCCTCCTTGTGTTTTTATTCACACTTATTAAAGTGAATTGTAAAGTACAGTATAATGACAGCCTCAAACAAACCAATCACTTCCTGTATCTATACATAGAAATCCAGCAGTTTGTACTGTCTTAAAGGGGAGGTCTAGTTAACATCTGGCCTTGCTGAAGTCATTATATTCTTAAGCCGGGTGCACACTCTGCGATTTATAATAGTCCTTTACAATTGTTGCTTGTCAGACTGTATGGACATCGACTCTAAGCCATGTCACACTGTAAGATCTCAGTTGTCAATGTCAGACGGTACGACAGTCAAGACACGTTAAAAAAGGGCGCACGCAAGTAAACTTGTCCGGAGTTTTACATCATCAATCAATGACACGTTCGGTGATGTGAGCTGCATTACACACGGGATTTAAATGGTGGTTATAAAGAAATCTCTAATGTTCATTTTGGTCATGGCTTGTCTTGATAAACGAATAAAATTTGACGGTCGTTGTATGAGAAGTCACACTGCAGGACTAGGAGTCAAATCTTCTAACACTGCCAGAATTTCATCTGAGGTAAAATTGGATCGCAGTGGTTATTAATCGGCTATCGGTGAACATGTCGAACTAACGATCAAGGACTTTAGATTTTAGCCTAGGATCAGAGGAATCTTTTAGGATTTGCACAATTTGTCTCAGACGGCCAAATAGTGGCCAAAATCGCACAGTGTGCACCCGGCTTTATACATGACTCAGATTGTCCTATTTATTGTGGGTAGTCTTTTGTTCACCAGTGACCTATATACGAGATTCACAGCCCCACCTAGGGATCATGTTATATTAAAGCTGTCAAGTCATGATAAAATGATTGGAATATATGGATTTTAACATATGACGCAAGCATATGGCGCTATGGTTCAACGATGGTATAATACAATGGTACAAGTGGTGTTTGTTTTGTTGAAAGCATTTTCAGGTTTATTTTGTTGCTTAACATGCCCAAATAATAATAGTGGTTTTGTATGTTCTTTTTCAGGAGCTGCCAAGGTTTCATGCACATGAAGTTCAGCCAGTGCAAAGATGGCCGCTATATCCTGGGCCAGAACAGCCCTCCGTTTGACACCATCCCTGAAGTGATCCACTATTACACCACACATAAACTCCCCATCAAAGGAGCTGAACACTTGTCCCTGCTCTTCCCTGTGCTGGTTCAGACGCTCTGATTGGTCAGAGCACTGCAGCGCTATGGGTGAAAACAGACGGCAGAGGTATATGCCATTAGGAATGAACATTCAACAAATTCAGCACACCAACTTATGGCTCCCTCATGTCTTTGATTGTACAAAAGCATCTGATTGAGGACTCAAACCTTTACATTAGATACTTCAGATCTATTTACAGTTAGATCTGTTCACATGCCATTTCACACACTTGTAAATAATTATTTTCAATCTCACCAAATTAACCTTCTGTGAACCGTACCGAACTAGCGGCAGCGTGACCTGTTGCTTGTCTTCAGTCTGTCTGTGTTATTCTCCACTGGGATGGTGAATTTGCCACTGCTAATGTTTATTGATCGATTAGTAGCCTCTTAGGATGAGCGGACAAGCCTCTGCTCTTTTATAGCTGCTGTAAAAGACATTTCCTCACGGCCGTTTATGACTATCGTCTCTTTAAAATTTGTAAAGCCTTTTGGTTCTTGCAAGACACTTGAGACACAAATGTTGTTTGGCTGTAGTCCTTCGAAAACTTTCATTGTCTTTGTTTGACCTCAGCTTTGTCATGTGGCTGGTCGTAGATCAGTGAATGTTGGCAAATTTTTATGTTGAGGACAGTAGCTGAAACCAACTGATCAATTGATTGATGTGATGTTTGAATCATGATCACTTACAGAGATGTTCCTGTAATTGGTAAATTAGGTCACTGATACAGAAAAATGCTGAAAATGTGTTTCTTTAACTCCTGTTTGTAAACTTATTTCCATGTGTTATATAATAAACTTTCTAAAGAGAATGCTAGTAGTTAATAACTGATCCTTCAAACAGTATTTTATGTCAGTTGCAGAGAGCTTGAGATAGATTAAATTACATCTGGATTTTACATATGCAAAACCAACCACCTTGTTGCTAGTTTGTTCTAGATGGCTGCTAGGCAGTTTTGGATAGTTGATAGGGATTTCTGGGCGATTGCTTGGGATTTCTGGGCGATTGATGGGGATTTCTGGGCGGTTGCTTGGGTGTTCTAAGTGGTTGCTAGGTTGTTGCATACTGGCCTAAGCCAAAAGAGCCACATCCCCTTTGTCTCTATAAACTTCTGGTCTCTAAATATGGCTTGGGTCCATCCTTTAATTTTGTCGTGATATATATTTGTCTGTTCTAGAGATAATGAAAAGTATGATTGCTTAAAGAAAGTAAACCAGCATGTAGTAACCACAGATAGGCGGTTGCGCAAATCCCTAAACCCAAGAATGAGCGATAGTCATTTGGTCAGCATTGTTGTTTTAATGTTCTTTTATAAATAAATTGGAATTTGAAAAGTCATACTGATATCGTAGAAAGCACCAGTAGGCAATTTAATTGCTGTAGCTTGCCATGCATATTATTTTTATAGCTTCACATTGTTTATTATCAAGAGACAGAGAAAATGGTGTTGAGATTGACAGAAAGATGTGCTAATGGTTACTATACGCATGTTTTATCCTGGGACCACATGCCATGCACAAAAAGATTGCAAAGATTGAATGTTAAGCACGAGTGTGAACGTTTTTCTTTTCCCATCGCTGCCCACAGAAGGCCGTCTTCCTAAATCAGGCAGTGTTCATGTGTGTGCGCTTCCTCATTATCTCTGTTCTGCCGAAGCAAAGCGTTCTGGGATTGCTTTCATTACACTGCCAAATCAAATGGCGGAGAATGATTACTGGTGTGACGGGCGGAGAAGGAGGTTCAGATCAGTCCTCGTCCTTACAACTTCAGTAAGGAAGATGGTGAGATAAAACGAGGGGGAAATTAAGAGTTGTTTGCAAGCACATTTTGACGCTTTTTAATGGAATAACATTTTGGTGTGCTTCGAGATGTCTATCACAATTTAAGATATGCCTCACCAATGTGCATATTTGGAAGCAGATGATGATCTATCAGATGCGCTCACTGAAAAAGACACCTGCGATCACAACGGAGCCAGAAATAATTTCACACTCAAACCACTCCAATCTCGACCGAGCCCAAAAACTCGCGATCCCACGGCGGATGGCATCTAATGCTCGTGGCTTCTGTGTTGGCTACTGGTAATGATTGTTCCCAGCTGCTCTGACACATATCCAGGCATGTCCACATGTGCGTCTCAAGCGCCTCGTATCACATTGTCCGAGACAGACAAATTAATCTCGCTCAGACATTCCACAAACAGGCACGCACTCACTCTTGGAGGGAAAGCCTTTTCGACAGGTGTGTCTGCTAGACTGTAACCAGAGATCGGTCAAAATTTAAACAGCTGAAACTGGGGGCTCGTCTACTGTCAATACCTCAAAAGCCCTACGACGTCTTCCTCACAATGAACACTGTGCTAATTCCTCTGGTAATTAGGTACTTACTAGTCACGGAATAATTAGGCCTTACAAAGAGAGGCATTTCTCAGCCGCAAGCTTAAACAAAAGCCCAGCAGTGAAAAGGGGGCCCAGATGTGCACCGAAGGGTGGAAAAAAATCAACCGCATTCACAAGGGCTGCCGTCATTATCGTGTTTCCGGCGCTCAAGCAAGGTGTCATCTGGATTTCATTATGGTGAGGACTGGCAACTTATACCATCTGTTAATTTACTGACATCTGACCTTTGAACCCTCCTCCCACCCTTGTGGGCAGCTGGCCCAGATAAAGTCCTCATCTTGGAGAGCTTATCTCCTAAAGCCCCGTCAGATGCAGCTCGCATACGGCTGCAGCTGAAGGCTATTGTAATGAATTGAAAAAGACAGGGCTCTGGGGGACGACTGAATGTATCCTCGGCTCTACTTCAGAGGATAAGGATAGATGATCCTCAGATTTCCAGGTCTCATAATAGTAATTCAGGTGCACGTATGATGTGATTAGGCCAAGTAGGAATGCTCCTTGGTTCGATATCCCTGGTCCTGAGCCAAGATTCATATCAAACAATCATACTTCATCAAACTTACCCCTAAAAGCAAAGGGGTAATGGTTCTTGCATGACTTGTTTAAAAGTCTAGGCTTCACAAGTAAGTTATACACCTTGGGATCTCACTGGTGGAAGAATACATATATTTAACACTGTTGACAAATTTGCAAATAATTGTCTCTCGCTCAGAGGTGTCCAGTCCTGCTCCTAGAGGGCAACCATTTAGCAGAGTTTAGCTCCAACACACCTACCTAGACATTTCTAGTGATCCCGAAAGGCCCACTGAAGTGCCTTTTAAACGTGCAGTATTATTCAATGTGTTGATGTAATTTCTACTAATCTCCTCCATGTCGCTTTAAAATATAGCATTCTCTGCAGAATTCAAAGGATCCGATACATTTTCTGGTCTGCGCTGACTGCACATATGATCCACTCTGTGCCATGATCGTGTCTCTGGACTGGAACAGACTGTGCAGCGGTTCATATAACACTAATGTGAAACCAGACTTCATTCGCCCCAATGGAAAGTATATCCCCTATATAGTGAACTATGTGTCATTCACCATTAGAAAATACTGAATGTGTGGAAAAAGTGACCGATTTTAGCCGCAGCTTCAGTGTTTATTTTTGTACCTTGCCTACCTCATAAAGAACTAATATGCTATATTTAGGGGTAGATAAGTTGCAATGGTGCAGTGTTGTAATGTAAAGGAGTAAAAATACTTCGTTACTGTACTTAAGTAGAAATTTCACGTATCTGTACTTCACTTCGCTATTTAAATTAGTCAACTTTCACTTTTACTCCACTACATTTCCTAGATAAAATGTATACTTTTACTCCGTTATATTTCCACGAAGAATCTTCATTACTCGTAACTACAAAATAAAATCAGAAGAAATGTGTGCGACTGCAATAAGGGAGGTTTGGCGATCACTGCTCCTAGATTGCATTACGCACTCTCTGCATGCTCTATTTCAGCGTAATGCTTGTTTGTTGTGTTACCCCCCCTCTTCAGTTGCCAAAGGAGGAGGAAGCACAACTGAAACCGCCATGGAAGAACCTACTGGAGGACCGGGGGGAAACTCCTTTTCCTTGATTTACTGAAGCCTATGTGTAAAACGCATTTGCAGCTGCACAGCTAGCACATTGAGCGTCTAGCTCGCTCATCGGCTGTGCTGCGGCAACTGCATATCCAATGGCGCGGGCGCCTCTGAGGTGCGACCAATGAGCTAGCCCCACGTCATTACACGTCAGAGCCTGCTAAGGGGGCGTGGCCTTAGCCTATAATAGTCCCCTGAATTCCCATTATAGCAGGTTTAAAGGGTTAGTTCACCCAAAAATGAAAATTAAGTCATTAATTACTCACCCCCATGCTGTACCAACCCCGTAAGACCTTCTTTCGTCTTCGGAACACAAATGAAGATATTTTTGATTAAATGTGACAGCTGGATCACTCCTCCATAGGCTCCCTAAGGGAATGAATCCTGACGGCCCAGAAAGTCATTAAAGAAAATGTTTAAATATTCCATGTCGCAACAGTGGCTCAACTATAAGTTTATCAAGCGACGAGAATACTTTTTGTGCGAAAAAACAAACAAAAATAACGACTTTATTCGACTATTCCTTTTCTTCCTTGTAGGCCTGAAACGAGACTTCAAGAGATTTCCACGACGCATGCGCGAGAACTTAACTGAAGTAGTTGAAGGAGATCGCAATTCTCGCGCGTGCGTCATGGAAATCTCTTGAAGTCTCATTTCATGCCTACAAGGAGGAATAGTCGAATAAAGTCGTTATTTTTGTTTTATTTCCGCACAAAAAGTATTCTCGTCGCTTGATAAACTTATAGTTGAGCCACTGTTGTGACATGGAATATTTAAACATTTTCTTCATTGACTTTCTGGGACGTCAGGATTCATTCCCTTAGGCAGCCTATGGAGGAGTGATCCAGCTGTCACATTTAATCAAAAATATCTTCATTTGTGTTCCGAAGACGAACGAAGGTCTTACGGGGTTGGTACAGCATGGGGGTGAGTAATTAATGGCTAATTTTCATTTTTGGGTGAACTAACCCTTTAACGACTGAAGCGACAACTCGCCAGGTTACTATAGTGTGGCCAGCTACGCAATACTTGTTCCCTCTCTCCTTTCGAACGGCCACAATAAAGTTCACAATCAAAGTTCTAACCGCTTAAAAAAAAAAAAAAACTTTTTACTTTTACTTCAAATACTTAAGTACATTAAATATCAGAAAATTACTTTTGATACTTAAGTACAGTATATATCAGATACTTTAAGACTTTTACTTAAGTAATATTCTAAAAGGTAACTTTCACTTCTACCAAAGACTTTTTCTAGGACGATACTTGTACTTTTACTCAAGTATTGCTTTATAGTACTTTATACAACACTGCAACGGTGTACCTTTGGGGGTACTGCCCCAAAGGTAAGCTTAAAGTACACTTTCTGCATTATTTCTGCCAGTGAAGAACAACCATGCATTTTAGTATTCCACCATTTACTCGATTTATTATTAATTTTGTAAATATAACTAACATAATTTGGGCACCCCTTCATTAGTACTCGCCCTGTCAAAAAAGACGACTGGGCTTGTATATACAGCTTGTCAAAGTTTGGCATCTAGTCGAAGCATCTTATCTTCGCTTTTATCTCCAATTTGGATTGGTCTTGAGGCGAGGGTGTTGGATCCTGGCTTGCACTAATAAGTGCTACCAATAGTTTTGGCGTGATCAACGGCAATTTACTCTCATGTCATTTCCAAAGCTGAATGTCTGTGTAGGACAACATTTTTTCCATGTCTTTATTTGTACAATGAAAGGGTTGCACTTGTTTTGGACCCCATTGACTTTCATTGTTTGGACCCAAAATGTTCTTCAAAATATCATCTTTTGTGTTCTCCAGAAGTAAATCAATCATACGGGTTTGGAACGTACATGAGGGAGAGTAAATGGTGAGACAGTTTTCATTTTTGGGTGAACTTTCCCTTTAAGACCAGGGCTCTAGCTAATGATTGTTCTACACCAATCCCAATCTCATGTCTTGGGCTAGCAAGCCTGGTCACGGGCTAATAAGGAGGTCCAATTCCAAACCTCGACCAGAAGTAAACCATGAAGAGATTATTATGGCTTCTAGGTCTTGGTCCTGACGCATTTCCTAAGCAACACACATACACACAAACACCTTCTACCTCAGTCAACCATTGAAAGCTCGTTAAATGTGACCCCTGGTCCCAGAATGGGAGAAAATCAATTGAGTGCTCTCACATGTTAGGCACATCCTGAGTCGCTGGTCCAGATGGAGGCATTGTTCACACTGAATGCAGAGCCAAGCGATGTGCCAGTCTGATGTATTCAGCCACAGAGACTCCCCTCAGCTATGACAAGCACACAGACAAATGAATATTCTCAATAGTGGCCATCCACAATAGCTCAGTGGTCCGCGCTTTGATCCATTGTAGCAAAGAGCCATTCATTACATGAGGTGCAGAGGCACATTGTGTGTGGCAAGTGTGTAATGCCTTACTTTAAAGGATTAATGTCCTCTATGTGGCGTGTGCTTATTTCAAGGACTTTGCATACGGCTCATTGTCGTGTGTTGTAGGTTGATGTTTGTTTTTGCTCAAGGTTACGCATTATAGAATCACACTTAGCCATCATTGTTGTTTGTCGATGTTGATTCTTCATGACACTTCAAATGTTAGGTGTGAAATCTCTTGACGAACGGATGCTGTGATACTAAATAACTTATACAGTAGTTTTCAGCTACGTGATGCCAACAGACATGATTTAACCAAGGAAACTGCTTTGGCCCTTGTAAATGAGTTTGATTTGTTTAGTATTCTATTTTTTCCCCATCAACCTGACTGCAAAGATCACGGCGATGGAGAGAGAGAGAGTGTCTACAGCTTAGGGTGGTAAATTACTTGAAATGTCACACTTGTCAAATGCTGTAAAAAACATTCTTCAACAAAATGTCACTTGTTCTCGCAATGTTCTCAATATGAACAAAAGTCATGTTGAACCTCAATTTTTTGTTCAAACAATACAAGAAGCAGCATGTCTAAGCAATTCCTGCCTTCCAGAACGCAGAAGCGCAGAGAATAGAGCAAAACATTTTTTTTTTTTTAAAAAGACAGTATTAAGCTTACGCTACTCCTACATTCTAATACGTAGGGTCAGAGGTCACTCTAATATAACTAACATTCACTAATATAACTGGTTGTGTTTGGCTGAAAGAAAGTCATATACACCTAGGATGGCTTGAGGCTGAGTAAATTATGGGATAATGTTCATTTTTGGGTGAACTAACCCTTTAATGAGGAAAATTCCTGGTTCAATACAAGTTGAGCCCAATCAGCAGCATTTGTGGCATTATTTTGATGACCAGAAAAAAACTATTTTCAATGAATCACTAGTTTTCGTTAAAACAGCAAAAACCCAGGCTACAGTGAAGCACTTAAAGTTCCCCTCTAGTCAATAATTTTTATCCCTTAAAATTCATATTGTATCCCCAAAATTACATATTTAAACGTTTTTTCGTTGAAAAAAAGTCTTCATGCATTAAAATAGCTTGAATGTAACTACACCCTTGCTTCATTTAGTATACGCAGTTCTATGAATATGCAAATTAGCCCCTCCTCCACTAACTCACTCCCGCTTAGCCAACTTACTGAGGTAAACGCTGCACAATGGTATCACTCTTTACAAGAGTCGGACACATAACGGTAATTAATATGATTAGCCTTTAGTGTGTTGCTAATGTTACATGAACCCTGTTACCGTTCCATCTCAAGAGTCAGACCACTGCATAAGTATCCTTAGAAATGCTTTGAACAACTCAGAACGTCAGTGGAGAAAGGCATATAGTTCATTGTAATATACATCATACACCCGCTATATTGCTTAAATATACTCATATTATATATACTAATTATAATATATAAATATTTTTCATATCAACAGAAAAATGCTTCAGAGCGGTCATAGTTAATGATATGCTAAAGCCCACCGGTCCGGCACGTATGTACCTGATTGGTTACAAGGTAGTTTGTGATGTCAGAAACACCAGCGATTTCAAACCGTGTTTTTGATTCCGTCTTTGGTTCACTGCAGTTTTAAAGAGAAAATACTCAGCAATGGTATTGACTTATGAATTTGCACATGGTTTGTCTTAAAGCACATTAAAAACACAACATAGGTATAAACAACATAAAAAAAACATTTTTTACCACAGGGGCATTTTAAATAAGTGAATGGGGCCAATCTTTAGAGGGTTTTAATGCTGAAATGTGAAGCTTATATTTTCATAAGAGCACGTACATTAATTACCAATATTTGGTTTGAAGTGAACTTTTTATTATTCGAGGTGTATAGTTTGTCGTTGTTTTGTTCGTTTTACTGTCATGGCAACAAAGTTGTCTAATCTGATATATCTAACCACATTGAAAAGTTTAAAAAGCGAATATTTCGCACTAAAATCTTCTTAGCATGCGTATTGTTTGTCTTGTGGCAGTAATATTGAAACCATGCGTATTTTAATGTTTACAGATTGGCCTCCTTTGCGAGTGTCTCATTTTAACCCAGGTTTTGGCTCAAAATGTAGTCGAATTAATTGTGCTATTCAACATTATGCCACAAGTGCTGTCGACTAAACTTAAAGGGATAGTTCACCCAAAAAATACAATTTTGTCATTACTTGGACAGGTTTGGAACAAATTAAGGGTGAATAATGAGTTTCCTTCTTCTGTTGAACACAAACAAGATATTTTGAAGAATGTTGGTAACCAGACAGCTGACGGCACCCATTGACTTCCATAGTAGGAAAAATAATATTATGGAAGTCAATGGGTGCCGTCAGCTGTCTGGTTTCCAACACTCTTCAAAATATCTTGTTTGTGTTCAACAGAAGACAGAAACTCATAGAGGTTTGGAACATGAGGGTGAGTAAATTGACACAATTTTTGGGTGAACTATCCCTTTAAAGCAAGTTGTCTAATGATCTAAGATGGCACTGCAATGGTTAGTATTTACTGCAGTATAGCTCAAAGATTGATGCCATTGATCATGATTTTTTACGGGCAAAGACATTTATAATGAGCCTACCAAGCGTAGGTATTCATAGACAAAATGTGTGTCCATTGCCTTCACATTATTTGCTCTGTGGCGCATGTGATGCTACAGCTCTCTCTAGTGGTTATACACAATGTTTACAAGACAATCTTAACATTAGAGTGAGTTTTTTTCACACTAACATACATGAAACTGTCAAAATATTTAAGTGTTTATATAAGTTAGCAAGTACTATTGGAAAAAAAAAGAAACAATTTCAAGACATTCACAACAAAACCACCTCATTCTGCCATCTAAACCGATCCACAGAATATTAACCGTAAACATCCACAGTCTTCTTTAAAACACTCACTTTATGTGTAATAAGTAAGAATAGCAAACTATTCAAAACGTTTTTGTCTAGTAATGAACTGTGAGAATATGTTAAAGGTCAGTCTTACACACAGAGTACCATAATAACATATATAATACTGTTAAGGCGTTTTCCTTAATGAAAAGCTAATATACCGTTTTACAAATTGGGTTATTTTGATAGAAAAAATTGCACACTTAAGCTTTTCGAGTGATTACATTCTGTAGTGGCTCTGTTATGTGCGCATAGCACATGCTCAGTTTCATAAATATTAATACATGTTAGAAGTCAATTCAGTTTGTGTTTCCTTTGGTCAGCATTTGTTCAATCATGCTTTAATAGTACCTTTAAAATCTCATTTGTCTTTTGCATGAAAGCAAATCCAGGTTTTGTAATCCTTAGAGTGCTGAAAAACTACCAAAAAAAACTACAAAACAGGAACCGTGACCAAAACATCTTGGGAAATAACAAATTCCCGCTCTTTTGTGCTGACTCCCATAGTCTCAAAACTTCCCCAACGAGGGAAGCGCACCAGCTTTAACCAGCACCACGGACAGTAGGTCACCTGGCCCTGAGACTGGTTGAGACGTGTCCCCATGCTGGTGATGGGAGTTTGACGGGGTAGGAACTTTACTTCGCATCAGGGAGGAGTTGGCTGCCCCAGCCATGCTTGATTTGCTGTTCTCCGCGGTTGCGATAACTATTCCCGGCAGTGCCGCCCCTGCCACCGTAGGCATAGAGTCCAGTGGCGTCTCGGAACAGCAGCAGCACAGCACTCGGATGAACGCGGTCCGCATCTCGCGGCTGGAGAACGTGTAGATGAGAGGGTTGAGGGCGGAGTTGAGCACGGCCAGAGCGATGAACCAGTCCACCTGGTACAGAACCGGACACTGCTCTGGACTGCATCCCACATCCAGCAGGAGTAGCAGAAAAAGAGGAGCCCAACAGGCCACAAAAACCCCTAGCACAATCACTACGGTGCGTAAAAGTGCGAGCGAGCGATCCGACGGCCGGGAGCTCACTCTACGCCCGCTGGACGTCACAAGCTGGTAAATGCGCACGTATAGCACCACGATCGCCGCTAGCAGGGCCGTGAAGACACTGATGCAGAAGGCTATGTAGCTTTTGTCGTACAGCGGTAGGACAGTGGAGCAGGTGTGGACTCGGCCCAAACAGTTCCAGCCGAGGCTGGGCAAAGCGCTCAGCAGGACCGAAACGGCCCAGCAGGCTCCCAGGAGAGCTAGCAACCTCCCCCGTCCTGCGGTCTCGCACGGGCGCAAGCGAACCATCGTCATGTGGCGCTCGATCCCGATAGCAAGCAAGCTGAAGGTCGAAGCGCTAAGCGCCACAAACATGCTCCCCTCTCGCAGAAGCCACTGGCCGGGACTGAGGAAATAAGTATTGCGGCCGGAGGTGAAGATGTTGACCACGTACGCAACTCCAGCTAACAAGTCCGAAAGTGCCAGGTTGCCGATAAGAAAGTACATGCGGCTGTGGAAACGCTTGTTGCGCCATAGCGCCAGTAGTACAATGATGTTCTCCAATACAATCAGAGCACAGATGCAAATCAGGAAGGCTGTCTTGCATGTACCGGCACTTTTTGGTCTTCCCCACTTGCCCGTGTGGTTGTAGTGGTTAAATATGATTTCATTCATTCCAGGTTCAGGCTGGACATCCATTTTCCACACACTCGCTCCACTCTTTTGAACAGCAGGTGGCGTTTATGAGCAGCTTCCAGTGAGAAAGTTGGAAAAGGGATCCACCACTTCACACATGATTCTTGTAGGACCTAATGCCAAAAACAGGGAAAAGAAAACGTCATCCGACTTGACAACAGATAGTAAGATGTGGAAAAAAATGTGGTTTAATATGCCTGTAAACTTTTTTGCCGGTTTGCATGTTTATCAAGCAAACCGTTAAATATGTATGAAGGGTACATGGGTTATGTGGTTTTAGTCTATGGAATTGTAGAGCTGTCTGTAGAGCTGTCTGGTCTGTGTGAGATTTATCTATATCTATCTATCAATCGGCTATATTATAGGCTAATATTAGTGACTTTTTCAATAATTATGTATTCTTATAGCCTAATTGAACATTGATTTAAACTTGGTTAACTTAGCACAGAATTAGTTTTAAGTTAACGTTAGCCATGTAGACACACTAAAAGTTAACTTTACCACCAATCCGAAATATCACCATTCAGTGTTATGACTTCCACTTAAATAATAATGATACAGTATTTGTATAACATTCGGTGTGGTCGTTTATTTTTTGTCGTTATACAGGCTATTCTTTAAGCATTGCAACACTTAGCCCAAATTAAAGCACGCTGTTTTACGAAAATACAAAAACAGTTTTAAAAACATACAATAGTTTTCGAAATGGCAGTTTATAACTGTTCTGTGATTTGGTGCTTTAGCCTATTAGTCACTATAGGCTACTGTCTTCATAAAAGAAAGTACACAAAAAGCTGCTTATTCAAATATAATGAGTTTGTAGTGATTTGATGCTATAGAATCAATAACGTAGTATAAACATTAAAATGATGCCAATAAGACAGCTTTCCTTTATAAGACTATAACTTTTTGAGTGATGAAACAGACTTACCTGTTATTTATCTGAGAGATGCACCTACATCTTGGGTTACTGGTTCAAAAAAAAAAGAAATTCTGGAAAGGCTTCCAACATGTAACGTTAGGCTCAACGATCCTGTGTGGAATTTTTAATCCTTGAAGCAATTTATCCGCTTTTCCCGAATCGATTCCCGAACTATTTCCAGGTTTGTTTGTTTTTTTGTTGACCCAGATAGAAGTGCTGACAGATTATTCATGGAAATTAATTCACCTGCGAGTTCTGATCCTAAACTCGACTTTCCTCAACATTCCCTTCTCATACTGGGCGGGAACTCAACATCACTTCGGGGTTTTTTTCCAGGCAGCAAAAGGACGTTCCGTCGTGTGTGTTTGGATTCTGAATTTGAGTTTGCTTGGAAAGTGCGCGCGCGCTAATATCAGACAGTGATGATGAAACGCGCACGTGCGCGAGCATCCTCTGATGTTTGTGGTTTTATTTTCACGTCTGTCATTACACTGGCATCCCGTACGAGGGAAATTACTGGGTTAAGTCACGCAGAATGACATAACCCCTTATAAGTCATCATAATGATGACCTCTGACACCTGACTTGAGTGTAAAGGAGTGTTTTACACGAAATGTTCGAGAGTGAAAGAGCGCGCTAGGTTTGATTAGTCATTGAAATAGTGATTTAGCCAATGACATGAAGGTGAAATAAGTTATGAACAATTTTTTTGTGTTAATGTAAAAAAAAGTTTTGACTAGAGCATACCACATTTAATTTCACATTTACAATGTAAAAAAAATAAGTAAATTTAAAGTAGGCTACAAGCCTTACATTTGTAAGTACAATCAACTTGGATGTTTAAGTCATTTCAGCTTAAATTATATTAAACTGACTTAAATTAGTTGAATCTTGTATAACTTATAAAAAGTTAAAAATCGCTTAACATACATTTTAATTGCTTTAACTCCTCAAAATAAATTGCCATAACTTATTATAGGCAAATTAGAGATAATGGGGATTCGAGTATCATAAAAGTAATCCACACGATTCTGTGATCTTCCAAGTTTTCTCAAGTCATTATTATTGTTAGCACTGACTTTGTGAACGAATCATTCTTTGGAGTCAGACTTTTTCAATGAATATTTGATCCAGTTCACAAAACCGGTCCGAATGATTCATTCATTGATTAATACCTACAACTCACTGATTCAGTGATCCATTCTCTTATGATACTTTATGATGATTTTTTTAGTTTTGAAACCAACTTCAGTCCACGTTAATTTTAATTGCATGTGAAACACACTTTTTGTGTTCCACACCCAGAAAAAAAAGTTCATAACGTCACAAAGGTAAGTAAATGATGACATTTCTGTGTAAACTATTCTTTTAATATAGGTATCCAAAATAACTAAAATATTTTTTTTGACCCGCCTCATTTGATATATTGCCTGATGACAAGCCAAGGCCCAAAACATTTCCACTTACAACATCTCATATCCATTCTTTGATCAAACATTGTTTGTCATGGTAAAATGGGAAAATCCATTTTTTCCCCTTCCTTTGGGGCGACAGGTCATCACTCTCCCAGAGCCTCGATCCACTCAAGACACACGCAAAACAAAACAAAAGTTCTGTCTAGTTTCATATGTGACACAGTTTGCCTTAAATTAGACCTTGGCTCTAAATAGCCATACATTCTCCACAATGATTAATAAATATAAAAACATCAAAGCTGAACTTAAGCATTTCTCCCTTGCTGTGGACAAACCAGACTTCACATTCTCACAGTATTCCCAGAGGACAGTGTCCAATTTAGCGTTCCAGCTTGGGGATGGTGCATGGGCAAAGGAATGTTTGGGGAGGGGGGCGCTGCATGGACCACTATCACGTTCTCTTGGTTCTGATCTCCCCCACTTTACTTCCATCTGAGTCCAATCAGGGGGACATTAAGTTACACTCTTAAAAATAATGGTTCTAAAAAGCAGTTTTTGCAGTGGGTTTTTAGAGCTGCGCCCATATCAATCCAGATATATCTGAAAGCAGTGAAACTCTCTCTGTCCACTCTTGTGGACTTAAAGTGTTTTCCAAAAGTTGCCCGTCCACACTGAAACATCTGAAAATGCCTCAATCTTTCTGCACTAGCTTAAAACATCATAAAAGCTCACTGAGATGATACCGAGAGACCATGTATAATAGTTTTCACTGACAACCATTTTCTTAGCAAAATATCCCACCACTTAATGGTTCAATTAAAATAGCCATTCCCTCTATGGCATATTTTGAACAATTGTCATGGTTTGCCGCATTACCGCAATTGCGCGTACATTTTCTGTCATATTATTTGGAATGTAATAAGCAGTGTTGGGGAAAGTTACTTTTAAAAGTAATTCATTACAATATTGTGTTACTCCCTAAAAAGCAACTAATCGCATTACTTACGTTACTTTACTTTTGTGTTAGGAATGAGCTTGCTTGTCTGTTTCTCTTACGAGAGGTTCTCTCGTATTGCGTAAGCTAGCTTACGCTACGGGAAAGATTCATTTTTTCTGAGAAATTGAAGCCAAAAATTATCCTATAATTTTGTATCCATTGTCAACGCAGTTCAGCTGCAGCAGACCATGAGCGGGCTAGCTAGCACCTTCAGCCGTCCTGTGAGCTAGCGCCATCCGACGGATTTGTATCCTTTTTTACGAAAGCTTCCTATATTATATTGTTTCTAAAAGAGCCGAGCGTCTTTTTAAAGATGTCTCGTAAATCCTTCTGCGGTTCTTGCCGCGCTCCCCTCGAGACTGGAAACCGCCACGTCATCTGCGCTCTCTGCCTCGGATTGGAGCACGCCGAGCTCGCCCTCGCCGATGGCGGCTGCAATCTCTGCGAGAAGATGCCGTTGTCGACCCTGCGGGCTCGACTTCAGGCCACTAAAGTTGCTTCCGCGCCGCCTCTGACTTCGCCGCGGAAGAAGAAACCCCGCTCTCAGAGGCCGCCGGAACCCCAGCTAGAAGCGTTCATCGCCTGTCGCCTCCCGCTCTCCTTCTCCGCCGCTTCCGGACATACAGTTGCCGCCGAGTGGCCGCTCTGTAACCTCCGATGACGCCGCGGACATCAAGGAAACCTGTTCGCTTCTCGCTTCAGACAGTGAGGAATGGTCCGGTTCTCACGCCTCCTCGGCCCGAGAATCCTCTGGGACCCGCGCTGGAATCGAGGAGGAATTAGTGCGCCTCCTCTCACAGGCCGTCGAACGCCTCGGGCTTGATTGGTCCCCTCCCCCCGAGCAGACCATCAACCGCATGGACGGCAGTTACTTCCGCCAGCGCTCGACTCCCGTCACTAAACGGGCCGCGCCCTTCCTGCCTGAACTGCACGCGGAACTCACGAAGTCCTGGAATGCCCCGCTCTCTGCCAGAACTCGCTGTGACTCTTCCGCCGCCGCTTCGCGTTGTGGACGGAGCCGCAGAAAAGGGGTATCTCTCCATTCCCCCTGTAGAGGACCTGGTCGCCGCACATTTATGCCCGCCTTCCACAAGATGGCGCTCATCACCTGTGCTTCCCTCTAAAGCCTGCAGAGCGACTTCAAGCTTTCACGCCCGCGCTTACTCAGCCGCCGGTCAAGCAGCCTCTGCACTCCACTCCGTGTCCGTCCTTCAGATTCTACAGGGAGATTTACTTCGTGAATGGGACGAGAGCGGAAAAAATCCCCCCTCAGTCGCGGATTTAAGGAGCGCCACGTACATTGCCCTTCGCGCTACAAAATCTGCTGCTCAAGCCCTGGGGAAATGCATGTGCATTTGTGTGTCTGAAAGACATCTTTGGCTCACACTCGCCGACATGGGAGATTCTGAGCGCGCCGCCTTTCTCAACGCCCCGCTCTCTCCATCCGGCCTCTTCGGATCTGCTGTCACGGGTATCGTTGACCGTTTCTCCGAAGTGCAGAAAGCCTCCCAGGCCATGAATCTCTTTCTGCCTCGTCGCGCTAGCTCCTCTGCAGGCCGCTCACGTGACCAGCCTCCTGCACGAGCCCCACCCCAGCGCCCAGCTCAACACAGTCAGACTTCTCAGCGACGACAGGGCGGCCGCCCTCGTTCTCGCTCTGACAGCCGCCACAGACCGCCGCCTCCCCGGGGGCCTCGGATCGCGCTGAAACCTGATCACTCGAAGTCTGCCTAGCACAGCTGAGAAAAAGACGGCGCTCTCCCGCCGCGGCCGGACCGCCGTCAAAGTTTCGCCCTCTGTTAGTCCCCGCTCACGCGGCTACTACAGCAGTGTACACCGCCATTACCAAGCCGGTCTCCCTTCCCGCTTGCATGAGCGAAAACGCCGTTTTCACGGCGACCCAGAAAAATCTCAAAAAGAGCATAAAAGCCTCGTGTAGAAAATGTGCCCACAACACTGTTCACTCATACACAAAAGCACTTCAGTCTCCGTGTCTCACACAGAGTCCACTCTCATAAAGCGGTTCCAACCCGCTCGAGTTTCAGAGTGCATAAGCGCGCACACGGGCTCCCCCTCTGCTCACTCTGTTACACGGCCCATAAACTCCTGTCTGAGTGTAAGTCCCGCTGTCATAAACAATATGAGCGCGCTCACGCAGCCCGCTATGTGCAACGACGGGGATCATGTAGCCATTCACCCCCTAGCGTTACGCTTCAAAGCGTGGGAAGCTATTCCGGGAATTTCCCAGTGGGTGCTAAACACAATAAGGCTAGGCTATCGCTTACAGTTTCACCGTCGCCCTCCACGTTTTCGAGCGCGGCTAGAAACTACTGTGAACCCAGAAGCAGTGACGCTGCTCCGTTCAGAGATAGCAAAACTATTGTGCAAAAGGGCTATAGAGAGAGTTCCTCTGTCTATGAGCGAGTCGGGGTTTTACGGCCGTTATTTTCTTGTTCCCAAGAAAGACGGCGGCCTCAGACCAATCTTAGACCTCAGATTTCTGAACAAAGTTCTCATGAAGAGACCGTTCAAAATGCTCATGATCAGAAAACTCCTCGCGCACGTGCGCCAGGGGGACTGGTTCATTTCACTAGATCTGAAAGATGCTTACTTTCAGATTCAGATAAATCCCCTTCACAGGCCATTCTTACGCTTCGCCTTCGAAGGCCAGGTTTATCAATACACCGTCCTTCCGTTTGGCCTATCCTTAGCACCCCGTACGTTCACGAAGTGCATGGATGCGGCGCTCGCCCCCCTCCGGAGTCAGGGGCTGCGAATACTGAACTATTTGGACGACTGGCTGATTTTGGCACAATCACAGAGAGAGCTACTGTCTCATCGTACAGTTCTCCTCGACCATCTGAAAGCTTTGGGCCTCTCTGTCAACTGGACAAAGAGCGCACTACATCCCAGTCAGACTATCTCCTTCTTGGGTATAGAGCTAGACTCGGTCACGATGACGGCTCGTCTGTCAACACAGCGCGCGCGCCGTGTTCAGCGTCTCGCCGCATCTTTTCAGATGAACAGACTCACACCTCTGAAAACTTTTCAGAAGGCGTTGGGTTACATGGCCTCCAGCTGGGGTTACTGCGCATGCACCCGCTTCAGTTCTGGTTGAAGAGCCGTGTGTCTCACCGTGCGTGGACCACGGGCCGATAAAGGTAACGCAGATAAAGGTAACGCAGACCTGTATCACAGCTTTGCAGCCATGGACTGTGGCAGAATGGTTTCAGCGGGGCGTTTCCATGGGGACCCTTTCTCGCCGAAAAGTCGTCTCGACAGACGCATCCAACACGGGTTGGGGTGCGGTCTGCGAGGGCTCACCGGCCTTCGGCCCCTGGTCAGCTCAAGAGAGCCTCCTCCACATAAACTGTTTGGAGATGTTGGCGGTCGAGAACGCGCTCACGCGTTTTCTCCCGCGCATTCACTGTCACCACGTGCTGATCCGTTCGGACAATATAGCCGTGGTCTCCTACCTAAACCGTCAGGGGCTTCCGGCTGACAGAACGCATCTTAGTTTGGTCTCAGTCTCACCTGCTCTCGCTCAGAGCGACGCACGTGCCGGGCCATCTGAACGACGGTCCAGACAGTCTGTCCAGGAACCCCATTCCCCCCGGGGAATGGTCCCTGCACACTCTTACAGTTCAAAAGCTGTGGCGGATATTCGGCAGAGCAGAGGTGGACCTCTTCGCCTCAGAGGAGAACACCTACTGCCCAATATTTTTCACAAAGAGCGTGGACGCGCTAGCCCAGACCTGGCCCAGCCGCCCACTTTATGCTTTCCCTCCGGTTTCTCTGCTACCACAGGTGCTTCAGAGAATCAGGGAAACACGCCACTCTGTGCTCCTCATAGCCCCGCGTTGGGAGGGTCAGACTTGGTTCCCGGAGCTCACTCAGTTGTCACAGACAGCCCCGTGGCCCATCCCAGTCAGAGCAGATCTCCTCTCCCAAGCTCGCGGCACGATCTGGCATCCCCACCCAGAGCGCTGGGTGCTACATGCGTGGGTGATCAACGACTACCCGTTGCTTTGCCAGAGGGAGTGTTAAACACGATCATGCAGGCTAGAGCGGCTTCTACTAGAAGGCTCTATGCGTCTAAATGGTGCACCGACAGAAATTTGGACCCACGGTCATGCGAGGTTCCTTCCTTGCTAGTTTTTCTCCAGGAGATGTTGGACAAGGGCAGGTCCCCGTCCACTCTCAAGGTGTATGTGGCAGCCGTCGCAGCGTTTGTTGAACCCCGGCGCGGCCAGTCACTGGGCAAAAACGACTTGGTCATCCGCTTCCTCAGGGGAGCTAGAAGGATGAACCCCCCACGCCCCCCTTCGGTGCCGATTTGGGACCTTTCCATAGTTCTCGAAGCTATGAAAGCCCCCCCATTCGAACCGTTAAACACCGTGGACCTCAAATATCTTTTGCTCAAAGCCGTTTTTCTGCTCGCGCTCACGTCAGTAAAACGTGTGGGAGACCTTCACGCGCTGTCCACTAGCGCTTCCTGTCTCGAGTTTGGGCCCAATGACTCCTTAGTCGTTCTCAAACCTAGACATGGTTATGTCCCAAAAGCGATTGGTACCCCGTTCAGGGCACAAGTTATTTCCCTATCGGCTCTGCCTGCATCCGATAGCGAATCTGACGCTAATCTCCTGTGTCCGGTCAGGGCCCTGAGATTATACACTACTCGCACTGCTCCGGTCAGACGATCCGAGCTTTTCGTTACGTTCGGTGGGCGCACCAAAGGGTTGGCTGCCTCGAAACAGACTCTATCAAGATGGATAGTTGATGCCATTGCAGCCGCATACGCATCAAAAGACCTGCCATGTCCTCTGGGCATCAGGGCTCATTCCACTAGAGGCATGGCCTCATCGTGGGCATGGTCCAGCGGAATTTCCATTCACGACATTTGTGTGGCAGCGGGATGGGCTTCCCCCTCCACCTTTGTCAGATTTTACAACCTGGAAGTTCCTGCCTTGCAGGCTAAACTACTAGCAGTCTAGTATGTTACAGCTCTTCTGGTTGAGCTGCACTATAGGGAGCTATTCACACAGACCGTTTTCGCTCTGTCCCTCTCTTTCATGTGCTTTATGTACGACACAATCACCGGCCCGCTCTGCTGGCCTTTGTCACATGTACATATATTTACTCCCACTCATAAGGGCTCCCCGGGGTCTCCCCTGGGACTCGTAGTGGATGCTTAGCACGCACGGCGTTGTCCAGATGCAATACGAGAGAACCTCTCGTAAGAGAACGAATCGGTTACCTAACGTAACCTCGGTTCTCTCTAGATGAGGGAACGAGTATTGCGTTCCTGGCCGTGCTTGTGCTACTAGCGTTCTCGCTTCATTCTATGAAAACCAGAGTTAACAGCCTGGGACGCCAAGATATACTCTCTCTGACCACCACGTTTCGGCGGGCTCTGACGCAATGAGAGCATGTCAGACTCTCATTGGCCGAGAGTTCATCTGCGTCTCCTCATAGGCTTAAGCAGTTCTCTGTGAGCGAACCAATGAGCTGCTAGCTAGCCCGCTCATGGTCTGCTGCAGCTGAACTGCGTTGACAATGGATACAAAATTATAGGATAATTTTTGGCTTCAATTTCTCAGAAAAGATTAATCTTTCCCGTAGCGTAAGCTAGCTTACGCAATACTCGTTCCCTCATCTAGAGAGAACCGAGGTTACGTTAGGTAACCGATTCGTTTTAAATAACAAACAAAAGTTATATTTTTGGAAAATGCAAATTCACGCATGTACGGTAGATGCAAATTCACATGTACGGTAGATGGCGCAGCCAGTGCTTAATTTGTCCCGGAACAAGCTGGATCTGGATCGGCCACCTCCGAAATCCGATCCGACACCTCATTTGGGGCATCCCCCATCTCATACACCACTGAAAGATATTTATGTTATGACCTGTGTACATATGTTCAGGATATTAACGATAATGTTATCAATCACTTGATATATCCTTGTCAAATGTATTAAAAATAAAGTATTTAAGTCCCATTGTGGTGAAAATTAAGCTTTTAATGTTGTTTATATGTCTAAGTCGGGGTTTTAATGCTTTAAGACAAACCATGTGCAAAATCATAAGTCAACATCATTGCTGAGTATTTTCTCTTTAAAACTGCAGTGAACCAAAAACAGTCTCAACAACACAGTTTGAAATGGCTGGTGTTTTTGACCTCACTAACTACCTAACCAGTCAGGTCAACATGTGATCATGAATGAGTGGATCTCTGAGCTGGTCTGAGTGAGTGGAGGCGGGGCTAATTTGAATATTCATAGAACCGCATATACTAAATGAGGCAAGGGTGTAGAGTTACATTCAAGCTATTTTAAAGCATTTTTTTTTTTAATTTCCAAGGAAAAAAACAATAAAATGATTGACTATTGGGGAACTTTAAGAAGTGGAAGAAATGGCGCTACAAAGTGGTCCATGCCATGTTTTGCCGATGATCTATTGGATTTGACCGCTATTTGCATTTCCAGCACATGACAATAAAATAGGCTAAAAAAACTTGAATGGCCTTCTGTTATTTGTGAAGTGGTTTTCTGAAACTTATGTATGGCATAATTGGCTTATTTTGGCTGTTGGAATAATGTAAGTATAGGCTAGTATTTTAAATGGGTCGCATAATAGGCCTACCCAACTTTAATGGTTTTATGTAAAACTATATGCATATTTTTGGATCTCAAACTCCAACTCCAACAAACTTGGACACTCGCTTGAGGTGGATCATTTAGCCTATTATTCGACAAAAAGAAATGCACAAAGAAACATAATATTTTGTTGCAAATTTAAAAGTAATGTGTTGCATACCAGTTACTTGAAAAAAGTAATCTGATTACTAGTGCACTTGTTACAATGTTATGCATTGACCCCAATACTGGTGATGAGAAGATTATACAAGGTAACATTTAAGTGACAAGACTATGAATGTGAATAGCTGGCACAACAATGCCAGTACCACCATAGATATCTATGGGTATAATATGCATCACATGACTGATAAATAATAATAATTATTTATTATCTCTATATTTACAGTCCCAAAAACGATGTTTTCAAATTTATCCACTTGGATCAGCTTCAAAAAGCTGTTTTCACTGGACAAAATGCCAGACGGAAGGTCAAAACAAAGAGAAATATGTATTTTTTACATATCCAGATTAATGTGGATGACGTATGAGTGTAGATGCCATTAATTCTATCAAAAACATCTAGAAGACTTTGTTATGGTCGTTGGGGGGGGGGGGGGGGGGGGGGGGGGGGGGGGGGGGGGGGGGGGAAGGAAGGAGATGCCGTAGACGTAAAGCCCTTTGCGATTTCTCTTCCGAGTAATCAGCAGGTCATTTTCGAGGTATGTTTTTAATAGCAACGTGCTAGATTTATTGTGCTGGTGTTTGGGTATGCTTAATATGGGTACTGCTGTGACTCAAGGCTTCCTGACTGAACTTAATGGTGAGTTGGCTGGTTTGGAATGTAAAGTTCAGTGGGGACTCAAGGGGTATGTGTTTATGAGTGTAGGAAAATGGAAAATCTCTCGGGCCTTCACCTTTCTGCCCCGGCCCATGCCTCCATCCTAACTCTTCCGAGCCCATACCCATACGCCTGCGCTCAGACACCAAACATCTGGCTTTTGCTTATACAGTAACTTACCACATTTTACTAGTTCCCATCAAGAAAAGCTTCATTTTCCATTAGTGGCACATCCACACCACAGCAGAACATAATAGCCTCTCACATCCACGTTCTCATGATTCTTCAGGGATCCAATAACGTCTACTAAAATTCCTGTTTGTAAACCAATCAGAGTCCTCTCAGACACATATCTGCTGATACGGGTGAAGAGTATCTTATCTTGGCTTTTCCCATTGTCTTATCTACTGGCGTTTGGGGCTTTACTGTCCAGATGTTGCTCTAAGAATACTTTTGACATTTGTTGTACCTCCTACAGTCCTATTTAAACTGATTTTTTTCTCTACATTTTAAAATCGTGCACTTACCTGTACGTACTGGGTAATATACGGTAACTACATGGGTTAAGGTTAGGTTTAGGGGTAGGTTCAGGGTTAGTATAATTATTACATTGACATATATGTTCTTATAAACAACATATACCTTTTTAATTGTCTAAATTTTTAACTTACTTTTCTAACCATCATAATGATAATGATCATATAGCCATAATGACGCTATTTGAACATAAAGGTATTTTATCATTGAATGTGTATGGGGGTCATGTGTGGGATGTCATTTACAAGAGGAATTTTTTAACCATGTAGATTTATTTTGGCTTGCACTAAATAAACTTCTGCCCTTTGCTGTTGAAAATAACTTGTGAAAAACTTGGATGGCCGTCATGTAAACAACTCTAGCACTTTGAATCCACTTTCAAGACAACAGCAAGGCTGGGAATGCTTTTCTAATCCAAACGTTTGAGGGTGGGGATGTGCCTTCTAGATGTGTCATTTTCATGTTAGATGTCGAGTGTAGAAAGAGGTCATCTATTAAATCAATCCATCTCTCTCCCCACGGATTGGACCAAAGCATTTGTCTTCTCTGGAATTCAAAAAGTATGCGTTTTGGCTCCATATGTCCAAACAAAATATATTCTATGTTTAGTGAAAGTCTGAGACACAGAAGGCTGGAGTGATTCTGAAAGTGTCTTATTTTGACCTTGTCTCACACTATCAAACATCTGGACCAGAATGTCTTCAAACAGCCTGAAAAACATCTTAGGTCCAGTCATCATCACTCTTCTTAACACTTCACATCCTCATTTTTAACCATCTAAGTTGTCAAAACTATTTTAAGTGAAGGAGACATTCCAAGATATGTTATTATTCAACTCCCTGCTTCTTGATGTGCATCTGCTGGAAATCCGACCACTGGAGATTACATATGGACCCTGGATGCATTAATATGTGACTATGGGAAATTCTGATGAAGACACTTTGAAAATTACATATGTAGTATACATATATAATAAATAATATAAATATATAATTAAGTTATAGTAATATTTTAATTTGATAGTTATTTAATATTGTGTGTAATAAGTTGTAATAAGTGACAACTTGGATATTTGAGTTGACTTAACTTAATATTTTAAGGCAGCACGAAACACTTACTTTTTTAAATTGAAACTGTTGATTAAACTGTTGATCGCGTCTACATAAAAGTTTGAAAATATTCACACAAACAAACACAAAAATTATTAACACATTTAACGCACCTGTCCCAGAATTCGCCATAGGTCACCTGACATTTCAACTCCTTCCATGATGGAGCCGATTAGAATGCAGTTACCGTAGGCTATATACCCGAATATAAGACGAGGTTTTTGTCCTAAAAATAGGCTGAAAAATGGGGGATCGTCTTATATTCAGGGTCATCTTATATTCGAGTGGAGGAATCGATTGATAGCCTTTTTCTCCCGCGCCGTCGACTAACGAGAGCGCCGAGGATCTCGATGCGCCGCGGACGCGCTTGGAAAAAACGAGCGCGCGCCTACATTTGAAATAACGAACTTGAGCTCGCAAAAGACGCGATATGTGAACGGGGGGGGTGGGTCTCTGCTCGCTTGTCTCCGTCCGCTCTGGCATCCTCTGTGAACGGCGCTTTGTCTTGCGCGGCTCGAGCGGGAGAGAGAGAGAGCGGGAGCCGGATCGTCGTCGAAAACGGCCAGACGACCCTGCAGGGTAATTACATCCATCCCGTCGCACTCAGGGCAGCCGCAGTCATGGCCAATCAGGAAGCGCATGTGCCGGTCTCCGCCGACGAGCGGGCCTCTGCACGAGGCACAGGTGATGCGAGGCATTTGGTACAACGCCTCGGAAATGTGCTCTTAAAATTATTTTGAAAACCAGATTTTTTTCCACAAAAATCTATTTTCCCCCAAAAATAAGTCTGGAAAATGGGGGGGTCGTCTTATATTCGGGTATATACGGTATATACCCCGAAAATTCAAGATGTTGGGGCAAAATGTTTTTGTCTCATATTTATATCATATGTGATATAGTTGAGAAATATCACAGGATTGCTGTTTTTTATTTCCGAATATAGCACTAGTAGAAATGTGATACTGATTTACAACGTTTCAATACATAAGAAGTTAATATTCTTATTTTAGATGCAATAGGCCTATTGTCGAAACGAAAATGACATAATAAAGCGATTAAATGATTGTGCGTCTCTAAGCAAGACAGCAGTGTTTCTCAATGAATTCACTTTATGAGCGAATCAATCGGGTGAACCAATGATTCAATGGCCAATTCATAAAGAGAGCCATTGACTTCATTTCAAAATGAATCAGCCAAACGAATGAAGGAACCACTGGCAGTTTAAGTTTCTTATTTAGACTATTATTTGATTTAAAAAATAATTTAATATTCCATATATTCATTTTTTTTTTTTTTAAACATTAAAGGGATTGTTCACCCAAAATGGAAAATAAATTCTGTCTTGATTGACTCACCCTAATGGCCTCATGACCGCTGTAGCCTAAACGTTTGTCTAATAAATTCTTTTGAATACAATTTTTGTTGTAATGTTTTGATTTTATGCTTTTCTCATTTAACTCAATAATGACTTTAAATGATCATTTGGAGGTTATTTCTCAGCTAAATTTGATGTGCGATTAATTTGCATGAGAAAGTTGCAATAACATTGTCAAATATGTTTTTTAGTTATTGTAAAAATGAAAAAAAAATATGAACAATTTTCACATTTTATAAATGTGAAACATTAAGAAAAAATATTAAATAAAAAGCATTTATAAAACTAAAAAATAACATTTTATCAGTATGTGTGTTCTCTGGGAATCAAACCCATGACTATGGCATTGCTAGCACTATACCAGTTGAGCTACAGGACATATTATATTGAATATTTTGTTTAAAAAGTCTAGTTAGTTAATTTTATGAAAGCCACAAAAGACTTAAAGGTTTGGTATCAACAGAGTTCAATCTCAACAGAGTGAGAAATTGAGAAGTATCTTCCAAAACGCTAAACCTTTTGAAATGTATTGTATGATTATTTGCAACACATCCTCATTATTATTTCTGTCCAGCAGAAGAATTCAGTGCCACTATTCCACTATACAGACAGAAGAGAGGATGAATAGAGGAGTGAGGCCATAAAGAGCGGAGATAGAGATCTGCAGAGGTAGCACGTGCCCTGTTGACCTTCTCACCGTATCCAATGAAGAACAAGACTGTCTAACTATTGAACCAACCTTCCCAAAGCTCCATGGCTCCACGAGTGTGCCTCACCAACTAAAGTGCTAAAAACAACATTTCACGCCGTATTACCCTCAATAACTTTAAAACCCTGTCACTAGAGAACGCCGCCTGAGAGTAAATCCTTATTACCCAAATAAGGGTTCTTTTTTACTCTGTTCCTGCAGTTCAGTGTGCTCGCTTCATTAACATAGACATGAGAAATTTTTGTATAGTGATGATAATTTTCCATCCTTGATATTTCCCTTAAACTAATGTATATTTATTCTTGAAATGCCACAGATAGCCAGATTATGATATCATCACTAATAGTTCTGCTAACAATACACTTAAATGCAGAGGCGGACAGAGTACACAGCTTCATTACTTGAGTAAAAGTACAGATACCCCTTGCTAAATTTTACTCAAGTACAAGTAAAAGTATTACAGTCAGATGTCTACTTAAGTAAAAGTACTGAAGTACTTGTTTTTAAAAGTACTCGAGTATCAAGAGTACAAGAGTACATTTTCTAAATATTGCATTACTACTGCCACAGTGCTTACATTTATGTACAGAAACGTCCTACATGGAGTTATGAAAAATGTTAATGTTAATAGAACTTAATACCTTGGAGAATGTAAAAGGAATTGAAAGTAAAATCAAGTCATTTTCATCTTTTTAACATGTTGCTTTATTTAACATTTAAGAAAATTTCAGAAATTTCAGAAAATTGAAATAGTCTGGCGAGGTGGGGCCACGGGTTGGCACATTTTCGGGATGGACCTGCTGCGTCTTCATCCATTGTTTGATCCATGGTTTCGTCTCTTATCTAAATCTGACCATGGAGTTGACTTTGGCGGAAAGCTGAAGGTGATTGCTGATAGGCTGTCCCAATCAGTGGCGCCTGCACAATCCAATCACGTTTGAGAAGGAAACAACAAATTGAGGGTTTCCGAGATTTTTCTTTGTTCCATTTTTTTTTTTTTTTAGAAGTAGTAACGGGTACTCACGGTTATGGATAGAAATGTAGTGGAGTAAAGAGTACAATATTTGCCTCTCAAATGTACTTGAGTAAAGTCATGAGTACTCCCCAAAAATGATACTCGAGTAAAGTACAGATCCCTCAAAATTGTACTTAAGTACTGTACTCAAGTAAATGTACTCCGTTACTGTCCGGCACTGCTTAAATGTTGTAGTCCAAAATTAGTCGTACTTTTTGAGATATGTTAATATGCCACCATGTTGAGATCACATACTATAGCTTTGGTAACCACAAACTTCTGCTTTTGCAGAAGTGTTACTGACATTGAGTGTTATTGATAGGGCTGTGGATGTACTTAAAATGTCCTTTTAGGGTTTGTCGCTCACTGTTATAAACAATTGCATTTTACTAACCATGAAATTCCTCGTAGGTTACGATCTGTTGCATTTCAAGCTGCATTAAGATAACAAAGTATGTCGCGGTGACGTTGCCTGCTGGTCTTGAATCAGCCTACACACAACCAGGACAACAGACTTGGAAAAAAAAGAGAAAAAAACTAATTTTGGACCACTCCTGAGATCTTTAAAACGCATCTGTCTGGCACATTTTCTCCTTACCGCCCTGCATCGGCACCTGTGTTTATACACCTCTGAGAGTGAGCGTGTTTTTAAAAATGGGCTCTTTTTGTGGGGGGTCTGCAGGCGGACATAGCGTATGGCTAACGCTACGGCGCGCTTGAGTGGGTGCTTGGAGTGACCTGCGGTGAGGTGAAGGTGTGGAGGTTGAAGATACTGGAAGGTCATGTGGTTCTGGCTGGGAGGCTTCCTTACGAGAATTTGGTGTGAAAATAAACTTAGCATGAAGCTGGGCGTGGGGAAGGAAAGACACCAAGAAAGAATTGAATTGATGTGGAATTATCTCTCTAGTCTCTAATGAGCTCATCCTTTGTTCTGCCCCCTCCCAACTGACAGACTGGATGAAAAGCAGTCTCTTTTTGAAGTAAAACACAGTTTGAATGAAGAGTTAGCCATTAGCTAAGTCATATTTGGCGTAGGCCTATGTCTTTGTTTGCCAGGTATTACAATTGTTAATCCAGGGTATTTTTTAACATATTTCTGGGTTTTATTGTTGTATGTCACATTGTATGTTAGCAGTACACTCTTTATCCACAATAACTTTAGCTGTGTTGGGGTCATTCACACAGGACACGTTTCTGCGGTTAGAGACCAAGCGGCAACATTTTAATCTGAAAAATGAAGCCTACCCGAAAGTGCGAAAAACTGCAATACATCGAAAATCCGCTAGAGGGAAGTCCCAAAAGGGAGCAAATATCCATAGACCCCATGTTAAAGTTTCCGTTTTCACAGCATAAATGTATATGTTTACATGTTGGTCCCATGGACTTTTATTGTATTTTTGGATAGTTCCCGAGTGCCTGACAACTGTGAGGGGGGTGAATTTTTTTCTAACTCGTTAGTTTAGATCGTATTTAGATATAAAATGTATGCCAAATAAGGGCGTGGTTAACTTTGATTGACAGTTTGATTGACAGCTGATAACGGGCTGCACCGAGTAGACAACACAACACATTATACCTCTGTATCCTTTTTGAACATTTGTATTGAAATATCGTACATAAAATGGGTTGCTCTGCTATAAACTGCACTAACGTTAACCGACACTGTAGGAGGAGGACTTCGCTCCATTTTTTCCGGTAAGTGACTTTCCACTACTATTTCACGTAGCATTATTTCGCATCATTGTTTGTGGCACTGTAACAGTTAACGTAGCATTAAATCGCCTCAGATAAGTAGCGTCCGAGGTACAAGGGTTGTCAACCGTTCCGTATAATACAGTAACTTTTATAGTCATGCATGCTGCTGACAAGGCACGTATAACACCTTCATTGATTCATTATTTGGGTAGATGATAAGGAATGTGCATTTTTTGGTTCATTAAACTAAAGGACAATTTCGTTATTTTACACTTAAAGCCCTGTTTTAAGATCGTTTTTGATGAAATAGAACGGTAAGATAAAAATTTGGACACATGATACGTGTACATAATACGGAATCGTCCCGTATTTGACACATAAAAGTCTTGCTCCGTATTGAACTGATACGGAACGCACTTGTTGGCAAAATGATCATGATAGCCTTTATCTATGTGGTTGTTCAGTCTTATTGATTAGGCTAACTTTGCTATTCTATAAATAGGCCTAATACGTTGTATTATAATATGCTATGTGTGATAGAATACAATATTCACCAAAAGTCATCATTTCAGGGGTTATTTAAAAAAAAAAAACTTTTGTGCACAGACATGGTTAACTTTCTACTAAACTAGGTCATAACATTTGCATTGTATTTATCAGTGTTTCTGTTTTCAGATCAGCCTAAGGTGTGGAACAGTTAAAAATTCTAACAGATGGAGCAAAAGCCATGTTGACTTTTCATCAGATCAGTGCCATTCAGACACTCGGCAATGTTATTTAAAAAATAACTGGGACTGGGTAAACTCCATAAAGATCAGTGCCATTCCACAATACTGACTATTTACTTGCTTACAACATTTTGTGTTATTTACCTGTAATGCTCAAGACATATAAATAAAAATGCAAATTTACTTCTGGCTCTTGGTCTTCACTTCAACCTACTGATTGTTTTTGTTCCTACTGCAATTTAATTGTAAATGTTTGACATCATAGACAAAACTGGTTTGATACAAGTTTTAATTAGTTAAATGTCGGTCACAGCTGATCGAAAGTTCCATAAACATTTGTAAGTGTTTTAATTTTCAAGTTCAGTGCCATCAACAGTAAGTTGACGTAACAGACATTGGTTTGGCATAAGTAAAGGGAAGGGTGTAATAGTCCATCAGTCCTAGACAAAAAAAAGTGACATTTACAGTTTCAATGGGTTCAACATCATCATCATTTGTTAGAAAAGTGTTAGAGGTTAGAGCCCAGGGACCTCCTTGCCACCTCCTCTCCACGGCGAACAAAGCTGTCCCCCATGATCCACACAGTGGGAACTGCAAAAATAGATAGGTAAACATTTCAATACAGTGTAGCCTACAATGTAATGCAATACAACACGATAGTGCCAGCTAACAACACTTGTAAATCACCAGTAGTCACGATTGTGATTTTAACAGTAAAAATACATAGTGTAAACCATTAGCCTACTCTAAAATGCTATTTAGTTTTACTCATTGCATAATCCATAACAAAACATCCCTTGTATATAATATGTCCCTCTTACGGGAATGGCGTCCATAAGGAAAACTGCAGAAAAACAAAATGAATATTAACATTAAACAATTGGAAATGCTGACCAAGTATATCACGATACTGCTGGCTCTTTAATTAAAGTTAGACTGCCACTGACCACTCGAGCAAAATAGCGACAGTGCTATTTGAAATGGGTCTTTATTTTTTACAGTCTATGGTCTTTAGTGACAAAGTATACCAACAGGCTATATAAAATAAAATGTCACAACCCTGTCTCTTTTTGTGAGACCAAAGATCGCCCGTTAAATATACACAAGACGAATTATATCTCATGTTCGACCACTAGACTAGACATCAGAGCCAGCGGCAAACGTCAGAAGCACTAGCCGAGCCGAGGTAACCCTATTCCAGGCGGGGTACATGAGCGCTCAGCGTCCGGTGATCACCTCCGAAAACGTCAGATAAAATTTTTAAATAGGCGCGATCTTAATAAATAAACCACAGATTTTAGCTTTAAACAACTACATTGTAGACTGAAAAACTATTAAAACTACATTTCGTGACATCATAACAGTAGTATTTTTAAATTCCGCGGCTTTTCAGTTAGCTGCTAACGTAAGTTATTTTACTAGTAAGTTATCTAGGTCAAATAACTTCTTATTTTACCTAGAAGTTGCAAACACAACTTGTAGAACTAACTTGTCACATGAGTTTACCCGGATAGTACCTTGCAGGATACATAACTATAAGGTGTCTGAAAATGCCTTTAAGAGACATACATGAGCTTCACGTTACAACTCACCAGCAAATTCAGATGGGTTGTAGGCTACACTTCAGCAGCTGAGGCTGCTTGGCTGAAGAGGCGGGTCCACTGGCCGGCTCAGTCTCACACAAAGCCCGCCCTTTTACCCATATATGGATTGGCCAGACGATGGGCGGGGCTAGGATCTCCCAAGATTTTCCAAGATGGCGCCGCCCATACCCCCCATAAACGGCTTCAAAACCGTTCTTCAGAGAGTCTATGAGTGACGTCACAGACGCTTTGTCCATATTTTTTACAGTCTATCTTAGAGACGCAGGGCAGTGAAAGGAAAAAACACAAGGTCGATGCGAGACGCAAGCAATGGTCAAACACATCCGTCTTGCACGTTTATGAAAAGAATGGAAAGTAACGCAGTGGAATGGAAAAACCTGTTCTTGGTCTTGCTCTGGAATGTTGCTTCCTATCTTAGACTTAAAAGTGTAGACTCTCTTAGACTCTAAAAATTGTTTCCGTGAAAAGCCTTTTAGTGTCACAATTTTATCTTAGAGTTAAAGTTAAAATTATATAATAAAAACACCATGTCCATCTTAACAAATTTCAAAGGTCTCAAATGCGCAACTGTTTCAATGATGTGGCATAGTTGTGGCCAATCAGAACGTGATGTTTATCAAACAGTTATGAGGAGCCAGTGAGATTCCGCAGGGGGCGGGGCTACCAATTCAGCAACGGAAATAGAAGGCAAGTGTCGCGGCTGGTTAGGATGAAAATGTTCAGTGTTTTGTCACTTTATTGTGCCTTGCCTGGGTCGAACTGTCAGAAATTTGAGTACGAATTTTGATCTAAATAGAAAATAAACTAGTTTCAATATAAATTCACAACTTTTAATTAACTTTTAATTTTTAAGATTCAGAACTTTTAAACATAGCCACATTTTCAAGATTTGAATGATTTAAAGGGATCCTATTATGCCCTTATACCAAGTCTTGATTTTGTTTTTCGGGTGTATTAGAATGTGCTTTCATGCTTATTACAGCACCTCTCTCCCCAGTCTGGCTCAAACTCGTCATTAGTTCCTGTTTCTATGAAGCCCCTCCTTCTAAATACGAAATGTGCTGTGATTGGTTAGCTGGCCCAGTGTGTTGTGATTGGCACCACTTCTTCGGGAAATATCACGCTCCTTACCATAACTGCGAGTTTCATCTGCTCAGGTGTAAATAAATATTAAGGATGGCGTCCATTTCAAACCAATTCAAGCCTGATTCAGACTTAAAAATATATTTTTTTTAAAACAAGAGGATCGTCCAGAATGGATTTCATGTCCGGACTTTGCAAGCACGGATTTAACAGGACGTTTCAGAGTGGTATGTTTTTTTTTATCTTATTTTTTGTTATACATTTTAAATAAGATGTTATTCACCATTTAATCAAAAACTGGTAATACAAACAGTAATCAATCACAAAATGGTTCATTTTATTAGGAGCAGTGAACACTGAACAGCCTTACAAAAGCGAGAGCTTACAAAAGCTACAGTAAACACTACATCAATACTATAATAACTTTAGTTAGCAGGCGACCGGAGGCAAAGCTTTGTCCTTTGTTTACATTGTGGCAACAACATACAACTTATAACTGGAACTGTTAATAGAAAATGCAACCAGGCCTCGTCCCCCTTTTTACGCATTCTGTGCATGGGCTGAGATTAGTAACATTACGATTTTACAAAGGCCGGAAAATTTGCGTTGTATTCCAAATGAGCCGTTCATTGTAGATCTTGGAAAGTGGATTCTGTTAAATAAACTATCTCCCTTTGAAGTGGACTTTGAGCTTTGTAACCTCACAGATCTTTTTATGCTCAGACAGCAACATTACACACCAACTAAAGTTGAAAAAGTGAAAAAGCATAATAGGACCCCTTTAAGGTCTATTTATTCCAAGGATGATAATAACTATAGCGATACCTACAGTATAACTATAAAGAATAGCAAAGTACATACCACGAATACAACGATAACAACACGGAGGAACATTATTGAATCACTTTTTTAAACCGATTTTTTCCAGGTAATGAGCAATAAAACATTGACAGCCAATCAGAATCCACCCGACTTGGTGTGGACTCTAAGATTGTTATGTTTATTGTCATCGTTATTGTTCTTGGTGTGAACGGGCGTTTAGTCATATCCCCTTCAGTCTCTATTAAATTGTAGAAAGGGTCTGTGGCGTTCAACAGCAGTTTTCCAAAGTATTTTTAGCTGTGGGTCAACACGCCCATAAATGGTTCATTCTGAGGTGCCTCCTGGGAAGGAGTTTTATCAGTAATAAAGTGCCTCATATCAAATCACGGCTTCGCAAAAGGGTTGTTGATTCTCACGGCATCCATTCCACATCAGCTCTGAATAATTGTTTTCTATGGACTGGAACCAAAAGATTAAAACAGAACCCTCTGAGGAGGATGACAATCACGACTAGCGTTAAAGGCTAAACCATTTTTTCCTCATTCGGAAAGAGTGACAAAACATTAATAGTATTTGATGGCTTACAATTTCTCCTCAAATGACATTTTAAGTTTTGCTTAGGGTAGCGAATGAAGTATATTTCGCTATAATACATGTTTATGCAAATGAAAATGAAATATGTTCAAATGCTAGTTGGTGTCCTAGGCTATATTTACATTGGAAGGCGCTAGGCACTGAATGTTTAGCTTAACACTCAGTATCTGTCAGCCGCTTTTCGAGATGTTGCTTTTTCATATAAGACCTTTGGAAATAGCCGTTGAATGATTCCACAACACTTCGAGTAAATCAACAGTGTTGTATAGCGTGTTAGTGCTAACCGTTTGAGTTGAATTCCTACACAAGAGAGGAATTGTGTTGGATATCTAAGGCACTTGTGTGTACCTGAGTCAGAGCGTGAATGCGCTGTGTGTCTAGCCGGTTTAATGACATCACTCACGGCCCAAATTACTCTCAACTTGCTGTGTATGTTTGGAAAAATAACACTTAAAGTCCTGCAACACTGAATCTCTTGTGTCACATCAAGAGGTTAAATTAGCACTACATACAGCTAGCTAATCCTGTTGACATCCTTGGTTATTTTTTTAGCCTCTTAATCTCACTTTTTCGAACTCTGTGATACACCGAAGGCAAAACTATTTAAGTTAACTATACTGAAATTAAAAACAGCAGAACGTGAGGAAAGAGAGGGATATTTGTTAAGGTAAACAGAGAGGCTGCCCTGGGTAAAATTGTCAACTTTAATTGCTGCTTACAGGAAACTCTCCTCCGAATTACCACTTCTGGCTTTACTAGAACTGCCTCCATAGTCTACAATGACCTGAAAGAAAACTATTTTAAAAAAAAAGCAATAAATGCCATACTAATTTACAATTTAGGAGGCGGTTTTTTATTATTAGTCACATTTTTGTATCAAATTGTCGCAAAAAGAGATATATAATCTTTTCACAAAACTCAATGCTACCAAGGTGGTTATTAGCATGTTGCGTCGCAAGGTGGTTTCTAATTGGTCCACCTCCAAGATTCCTGATGTGAAAAAAACAGCTAAAACCAGCCTATGCTGGTCTTAGCTGTGTTATCTGGTCTTCCAGCCTGGACAAGCTGGTGTTCAGCTGGTTTTTGGCTGGACCAGCTACCAGCCTACTAAACCGGGTATGACCAAGACCAGCTAAAACCAGTAAACCAGTTTGGCTGTTTTTTTTCCCGGCACGGATATGGTCTCTTGTCCGTTTAATCATTCGCAAGTTGAGTCAATATTACTCATAAAAGTAAATAGCTTGTTTTGAGTTGATTATTATGCCCGTATATATGCGAACATAACTTTGCATGTTTACTTTCGGATAATCCTATTTTTGTGAGAACTCAGACGGTGTTGCTGTTATGAAAAGAAACCCTCAGTGAAATAAGCACAGGCAATTGGGATCCGATCCTAAAACACGTCGCTTGCCACTACAGGAAAAGCTTCAGCCCTGCGGCAGTCTAAACTAAACAGAATGGAGGTTTTAATCCCAGTTAATCTAGATTGAAGAATGAGGTTTACTCTGGGAACTCACTGGGCTATCTGACCATCAGCTCTGGGTTTGTCTACGTCCCTTAAACTGGCATAAACATCCTGTTTACTGTGAGAGAGAAAGAGAGTGATATTAGAAACAATGTTTTTGTCCGTATGTTTTACCATAATCAAGAAAAATTAATGATCTTTTTCGATATATATATATATATATATATATATATATATATATATATATATAGTAATGTGTGTGTGTGTGTGTGCGTGCGTGCGTGCGTGCGTGCGTGTGTGCGTGCGTGCGTGCGTGTGTGTGTGTGTGTGTGTGTGTGTGTGTGAAAATAGTAGAATTAGTAGTATTAGAATTAGTAAAAGTATTGCCTTACATTTTTAAGTACAATCAACTTGGATGTTTAAGTCAGTTCAACTTAAATTACATTAAATTACTTATAGCTTAACTTATTTTGATGAGTTAAAGCAATGTACAAACATGTTGTCATAACTTATTGAACTTTTTTTTTTTTTTTTTTTTTACGTAAAAGCAATAAATTAGCCTACATTAGTGTAAAATTCCTCTGGCTAAGTCACATGATAAATCCGTAATGCTCAGGCATAACGCAAGGGCATAAGATGTTATCCCTGACTTGAAATTGTGACATCCACAAACAGGACCACAAAAACATGGACCAGAAATATTCTTCCTCCTTTTACAATGACAAACTCGTTTATTATTTGCCTTAAAACCGCAAAACAGCTGACCTGACCACTGTCAGCCTGTGTCCGCCTGAACCAGTGCGTGAGACAGGCTAAAGTGAATAATACTTGGCTGGATATTCCAACATCCTACGGGACAACCTTCATGAATAACTGCTATTTCTAGAAGACTGATATGACTGAAGACTTCATCTTGTGTCAGTGTATAATTTTAGATATTACTGTCAAAAGTTCGATTCATTTAGTCTCTAGAAAGAACACTTTTAAGAAAGTCTTGAGATGATATTGCCCCCTTCTGGTGGTTTGTTGGTCCCACTCCCAAACCACAGATGCTTTTGATGGTGTCCGCTTTAAAAATAATCAAAACAAATAATGATGAAATTAAATATCTCGAATACTGCACAAAAAGAAAACATATTATCATACTATCAGTGACAAACTGTGCAAACATTCAAAAATGAGCTGTTTTCAGCTTATCTGCATTTCAATGTCTGTAATGCTTTCATTGCGATAGGAAATGTGGCAAATGGCAGGAAATAGTATTTATGTTTATAAAGGCCTGAGTAACTCATTCATTTAAACTATCAGCATTTCTATTTTAAATGTTTCAGTGGAAATTAAATCATGTTTTTTATTCAGTTCACCATGAAGAACATGCTTTCCAACATCCTAAATCCACTGGTAAAATATATGAATCAAAATATCTCAAAATATTACATAAAGATTGCATGTGAGGTTGAACCATTTTTAACAATATGATTCGAATTTCAATTCTTCGTTTTCATAACGTTTTCAGTTTTAAGTTTGATTCCAAATCTGATTCTTTGGATTCGAAATTAATCAAAAGTTCACAAGTTTGAGAAGAAAAGCCTGAGTTCTGAATTAAACATAGAAATGTTGTTTTAGTCTATGCTTCCAGACATTAGTTAAATGGCAGAGTATATATTTTTGCCTAATCATGTGTTTGATATTCTGCTATTGTTTTGGCTCTTAAGCTGGGGGATTTCATAGAAAGGAACACATTGATAGAGTACGATAACTGATGAAATTACAAGTGAGTAATTAGTACAGTGATTTGATAAATTTCGGACAATTTCTGATTGTCCAGGACATTAGAGGTATAACGAAGGATTATTCTAAAAATGAGCTTTCATTTTAACAGAAAAGAGAACGATATGACATGGGCCTAGAGTTAAAGAGAAGTGATGACTGGAGAAGGACTCGTGTGAATTGTTGAAGCCGCATAAACATGTTCATATATATTGTTTATTAGTAGGCTACTTTATGCTGACTAAATCAAAGTTAAAGTTGCAAGCGATTTCTGAAAAATGCTTTTGATATTTGAAATCACCAAAACAAACACGCCCCTACCCAAAAGGATCAAACCCCTATCTTGATAGCTCCGCCCCCCCTATTAAGTGTATACGCCCATACTGCTGATTGGCTGTGTGTTTTGGCCCTCTGTGTGATCCACTTTCAACAGCACTTCTCAGAAATCGCTTACTGCACCTTTAACAATGGGAAGAGGGTTGCCTACAGACACTACCCCCTAGTGTTTTTCGGTAATATTAAAGTCCCCCTGCAGTCAATCATTTTATCCATTAAAACTGATCTTTCTCAAAAAATTCTTCATGCCTTAAAATAGCTTGAATGTAACTCTACTCCCTTGCCTCATTTAGTATACGCGGTTCTATGAATATGCAAATTAGCCCCGCCTCCACTCACTCACACCAGCTCAGAGATCCACTCTTTGCCGATCATACATTGACCTGTTTGGTTACAAGGTAGTTTGTGATGTAAGAAACTCCAGCGACTTCAAACCGTGTTTTTGAGACTGTCTTTGCAGTTCACTGCAGTTTTAAGGAGAACATACTCAGCAATGGTGTTGACTTATGAATTTACACATGGTTTGTATTAAACCATATTAAAAACAACACATAAACATGATTTTGACACGAGAAACTTGATTTTCACCACAGGGGGACTTTAAGATTTCTGGGGTGGAAAGAATCTCTGAAGCAAAATTTTTATTTCAAGTTATTATAAGCACCAAGGCTGTCGTGTTTGTTCTACATTTATTGATCATTTGGTTTTCAGACAGGTTTCCCAGAACACTCCCCTCACCCGTCATTGGTCAAGAAAACAGATAGCCCCGCCCCTGACGCACGCCATTGATTGATCCAAGGTTGTTGTGTAAATCTTTGTTTCTCGTTTTAATGCATATGTGCACAAACATATGGGATATATGACTATTTTTCCCCACAAAGTTTTTATTTAGATTTTTTTTTTGCATTTGTGTTTTCATTGCAATTTTTTCTGTGTGTTTGGTCTTTAGATCATTGAGCTCGTATATTCACTTTTAATCTGAAATATTCAACCCAGAACCTTAAAGGTATTATGGTCATATTTAAAATAATAAGTCTCAGTAATTAGATAAAAATATTTATTGATACATACAAGCAATTTTGATCAAATAATTTGACATAATTTTGAGTTTAAATGAACCCAGCTGACACCTCTCTCATGGAATATTTGGGATATAATATATATCTACTGATAACGACTTAAGGAATTCTTACTTTCTTACTATACTTTTTTTGAGTATTTCTGATTGTAAGTGTATGTAAATGCAAGCGTGAATGGAATCAGGGTTTTATGTCTCTGTGTCAATGAGCAGGATATTAAACAAGCTCTATTATCTCTTATAAAAGCTTTCTGAATCAAATGACATGGAAGAGTCAACAGAACTGAAATTTATGAGATTTACTCAATCTGCATCTCTTGCATTTGGTTTTACACTCATATTTTCTCATCTGTCAATAGCCAGAAAAAAAGTCAAAATCAGCAGAAAAAGTAGGCCTACTTATTTAATTTAATATAATTGAGTATTCCTCAAATAAAATAAAATCTCATAATCTATTTTAAATACAATGTATTTGATCTATAATTTATCATTTCAATTATTTAAAACATTTTTTATGAATTTTGAATTGTTCCACAGCAAAGAACCCATCAGCTCTTTTCAGTCAGACCACATCCTCTGAGAAACTGCACAGGTGTTTGCAGACTTTACTGTTGATTTCTGATCTGAAACCAGTCGAGTGATTTCTGTTAGTCACTAGGATTGGGCTTTGGCCAAGGAAGCATAGCTTATAGAACATAAAGGCAAAAGGAAGACCTGCTGATACACACACGCTGTTATACATGTGTTTATCTGTAAGCAACACACTCGCCCCTCCCCCTTCATCCTCTCCAGTGAATCTCCAGGTCTGATTAGTACAGATCACATGGAGTCTACATGTCATCCAATGTCAAAACAACACTGTCTGTGAGCATGTGCAAGTGTGCAATTCAGGCCTTAAATACAAATCAAGTCACCTTTATTTATATAGCGCTTTATACATATTGTTTCAAAGCAGCTTTACAGTGACAATTGGAAAATGATTTAATGATGCGAACGTTCATTTCGGCTGTACAGCAGCGCTCTTAAAGAAAATAATGTCATTGTTCAGATGAAGTGAGTTCTGTGTTGATTCAGTTCCATTGTAAACATCATCAATTATTAAATGAGTTAATTTCATCTATAAAGCAGTTCTGTAGAAAACAGTGATGTCATCGTCCAGCTCAGTTCAGATCTCATACAACAGCGTTAGTACAGTCAGATCAATAATATAGTTGAATAATAAGTGTCCCCAACTAAGCAAGCCAGAGGCGACGGTGGCAAGGAACGTAAACTCCATCCGGTGACAGAATGGAGAAAAAAACATTGGGAGAAAACAGACTCAGTTCTCCTCTGGCCAACTTATAAACATGGTGTGATTATGATTTAGGCTGCATCACAAGTCAGAAATCAGATTGTGGATCGGTAGCATTCAAATATTTCATTCAGTTCCTTTTGCTTGAAGATCGGATTCATCACGCCAGTATGGAGACGAAACTGGTCATAGGGTCTGTGCAGTGGACTTGTCTGGTTCTTGTGGTCTCTGTCGTGTCGACAAGGTCTTCACAGGGGATTGTCTAGTAGACGGGGTCTCCGCTGACATTCAGGGCCGTTGTGGTCGTCTTAGGGTGCAGGTTCACCATCTGATCTGGATAAGGACCGGACACGGCTGACTACGGTAACCTCTGGATAAACAGAGAGACTAATATAAGCATGGATGGCTGCCATTCTTTTTTCTATGTAACAAGTACATCGGGTGTTACGGGAAGTGTTCCCGGTTCCGGTTGACCTAATTTTTGGAGCCTAACACTTGCTGGTTCTAGTATGAACTCTAGCTGCTGTGTTTTGGACCAGCTGGAGTTTGTTTATTAAGCGTGCAGGGCAACCACAAACCATACAAATCAAGATAAAGGGGTCTTTGGATTTGCCTTTGGATTAAATATATCCATGTCATCCAAAACTGCATGCATTAGGATTTAAAAGTCCAATTTGTAACTTTACATAAATATAATATGGACTCTTTACCACATGCGTTACCAAGGCTGTAGCCAATTGAGTCAGTGGGGTTTTCAATGCTCATTTCTTAGAGTTTACATTTGGTCCCGCTCCTGTGCATTATAGTTAATTTAGGATAAAACATTTTATTTTTAAGTAGAAAGTTGTTTAATAACAGCAAATAAAAACCTACCCAAATCATATGCAACTTATTTAATCCCATTTTTTCGAAACTCTAAGCGAGAATATTTTACTTTTACCTTTTCTAAACTATAATAAAATTGAATAATTATAATAAATAAGTTCAAAACAATAGTGTTTTATTCTTGGTCAAAATTGTAAACTGTGGAAAACTACTGAAAAAAAATTAAAGGAAAGTTAAGACCTAAAAGAAAGTTGCAAACAACAAAGTAACATAATTTAATATTCACATTAATCATAATATTTTGAAATGGGGATTTAAAAAAAAAATACGATGTAAATCAATCAGTTAGCCTACTTATTCAAACTAAAGCTATAAACTCAAGGACAAATGTAGCACAAATGTAGTCATATGTTCCACAAAAATGTTAAGCAGCCCTACTGTTTCAACATAATAAGAAATATTTCTATAGCACCAAATCAGCATATTAGAATGATTTCTGAAGGATCATGTGACACTGAAGACTGAAGTAATGATGCTGAAAAGTTATTTTAAATTATAGCCTAATGAAATTTCATAATATTACTGTAGGCCTATTTACGCTATTGTTGATAAATAAATGCGGACTTTTTCAAAAACATCTTACAGACGACCCCCAAATTTTAAACGGTAGCCTGCCACTGTTTTATATGTTTACATGGATTGTGATCATGATTAATATGAGACAAGTACAGTTGGAAAAATATTAACAATAAACACTTAAAATAGGCTATCAGTACCAAATATGTAGTAGTTTTGTAACCTTTTTCAAGAACCTCCGATCATGGCACAAACTGAAATTAAACATCTGGTTATGTGACTGTACATTATCCATGTAAAAAGGCTCACGTGAAGTCAAGACAGATGCAATTTAAATCATATTTGATCACTTTGAAAATACGTCATCTATTTTAGACCCTTCGAACTCTAAAGTATATTTTGCTCACAAATGTTACCGGTGGGATCCATTTCTATTCAACGCAAATATATACACCGCATAAGAGAACCTTAATGATTAGTTTGACATGGTTTGGTAACTATCATCAGTGCTGTTAGTCAGAATGTAAGTTCAATAGGAGTTCTACTCAACATCCGGGCATTCCACCGCTTGCGCAGAATCGGAATGGCGGAGGTAAGTGAGCTGCGGGGCTTGGGGGAAGAACAACACAAGGATTAAACGTTTCAACCGCTCCGATACACTTTAACCGCCAGCCGCGCATTAACAGACAGCTTAAGACCCCGGCCGTCTGACCGACCGACCCAGAAAACGGCAAAGATAGACGCTCACTAATAAGGAGGAAGTTAAAATGGGAGCACTCCTCAGCGTTTCGCCACTCTATCTATCTCTCTGTCTGTACGCGTTCACCAGCGTTTAATTCGCCAGATCGAGCGCCGTACGAAACAACGGGAGAGCTGCGCGAGCGCTGGTGCTGAAGTGTGTCCCAGGTGCGCGCGGAGCAGGACGGATGCCAGGTCTAAACTTTCAAAACTTTAGATATTCTGTCACTGCCTCATCGACTTCCCTAAAACTGTTTCCTTCTCGCACCGGTTCGGAGTCACGGTGCAAATGTTCAGCACTGACTTACAGGAAAGCGCCTGAGTGAATAACCGCTGCTAACTTCAGCAAAGCTCAAAGAGGTCACATACAGATGCGTTTAACCGTAATGAAAAAATGAGGAAAGGACACTTTAAACATGTTTGAGGTGCTTAAAAAATCTTTACTTTGAGTTTTAGACTAAGTCTAGAAGTGTCTATGAGGTAAGCATTAAGAATTAAGTTAAAATTTGAGGTATTAAGTCATTTTTCTAAGGGAGGCTTGTTATATGAGGGAAAGAGAGTAGATGTTACTAAACCATGTGTCTTAAAAACAAAGGTTCTTCATTGGCACTGATAATTCCACGAAGAACCTTTAACATCCACAGAACATTTCCATCGCACATAGTGGGAAAAGGTTCTTTGGATTATTAAAATGTTCTTCACACTATGGGCATCACTGTGACAATCCACTTTTGAAACCTTTGATTTATTATTTGGAACCAATTTTGATCGATTTCTTATCACATTTCTACCGTAGAAACAATATCTGCTATTTTGGTGTAAACTATGTTTACCATGGTACATTTTTGTAAGGGCTTATGTTATAAAAAATCTAGTACAATTAGTATTGGAATATTCTTCTAGATTAAATATTTCTTGAAATAGTCTAAAAGTCTTTGAAGAGTAATTCACGAGTTTTCCTGCCCCTTCAGTCTTAATAGTTAATGGTAAACAAACTTGGCTTGTTGTCCTCGAAGGAGGCTTGAGCTCCGAGCTAAACTTGTCGTTAGAATTGTCGCTGGGATGGTGCAGTGCCTGCTGCTTATGCTCATAATTATGAAGGACAGGACTGAATCTTTAGGCTCCTCCCGAACCTACGTTTGAAACAATGATTTAAACATTGTCATTTTGGTGAAAATTATGTTTTTTGTGGTAAAATTTTGTAAGGATATTGTCTGATTTCTTCTTTTTTTTTTTGTCAAATCAACTTAGACAAGTAATGTGGTTCAGATAACATACTATTTTGAGTTTCTGTTGATTAAACCAATCCGTGTATCAACTCAAATTCTTAATTTCAATGAACTGACAATTTGAAGGCAACCAGGTTAGTTACTTTTTTTTTTTAAGTTAAACCAACAATTATTTTTGACGGTGGATGGCCTATTTAATTTTTCCACATTATCTTTGTATATACAGTGGCTTCAAACGTTTTTTTGGATACATAAATAACTTTTAAAAATGCCTGAATGTCAATGCTTGAGAATCAAAATATAAAACCAAGTGGCATCCGCCTACAAATAATGCAACACCTATTTTCAAAACATTTTTATAATCCACTTTTCCAATTACTTTTAAATTAAACCAACATTTAACAATGTAATTGACTTATAATTGAATGATTGAAATGAAATATGTATTTTGAGAATTCTCTGCATTCATTGTGCTTTAGCTGTGTGAATGGGCTCCAAGGAACAACAGCACAGTCGTGTAGACATTTTCCACCAGGGCTATGCGGGGCCACTGGAGGCCCCTTCCCGGGCATCCACGTTCCTAGAGGAGCAGGACTGGACCCTGGCGGCCCTGCGGAGGCAGGCGGTAAAGATGGCAACCAAGACCCATTCAGTGAGTGGAATAACTTCTTGCTATGCATTGATAGATTAAATTTGCTTCTTATTACAAAAAAAGGATTGTTTCATTTACCTTTCCACAGGGTGGTGAGATGCCACTCGAGCAACTGCTGGCACTTTATGGGTACAACATGCCTGATCCTGTCCTGGAACAACAACAGGAGCCGAATGAGCTAGCAGCCAGTCTGCCTGAAATAACACTGGACAAGGTCACTATCACTGGTTTACTCTGTGTATGATGTTCTTATTTTCGGCTTGTCCTCCTTAGTAGATTCTTGAAATGCTCTGAGCTTCATTTGGAAAATTGGAAAGTAACAAATTATTGCTTATAATTGCAATAAAGTCTGTAATTTTGTAGGTTCAGACAGGTAAAGATCTGCTCTCAGGAGGAGAGGATGTGGACAACCATTCCTCTGCTGATGACTTCACACTCTCCATCACGTCCCATGCATCTGACCTCTTACACCACCTAAGAGGTAGCACATTACATTACAATGCCTCTTATTTTACTGTACTGTCAACTCAGTGAATATTCTTGTAAGCAATGTCATTCTAGCTGCCTTTTTTTTTATTTTGTTCAATCCGATTTTTCTACACTGCACATACATTTGAAACTTAATCATGTTTTTCTTTTGTCAAAAATGTTTGAGCTTACTCTGAACCTGTTCTTAATCCTGTCAGGTGATGACAAAGACACTTCAGTCAGCTGCTCCGAAGACGACTCAGAAAGCACCTCTATCCCCTCCAGTGATGGCCGAAAGGTAAAAAATTATTCATGTTATAGTTTACTATGTTTATATTTAATTTAATTTTAGCTTTATTTCAGTGACCAAAAATTATTTTAATAGTTTTAGCTTTGGTTAACAATTATATTTAATGAAAATTTAATGGTCCAAGAATAGAGCCTAGTGGGACACCATAATTAAAAGTATCACTAGGCCATTCTGTGCCAAATGAATAAAGTTTTCTGACACAATACTTACAAATTTCACATTGGAAAACATGAACATTATGGTTTTTTTTTTAAAGAAATGAATACTCTTTGGTAATAATTTTATCAAAGTGAAGTACTTTTGTAAAGTACCAAATAAGCATATTAGAATGATTTCTAAAGGATTATGTCAGCTTTGCATCACATTAATAATTTACATTTTAAAATATTTTCAAATAGAAAACTGTTATTTTATATTAATTATTTAATTTTGTATGAATATTTCACAATATTATTATTTTTAATGAATTTTTGATCAAATAAATGCACCAATGGTGAGAATAAGAGCCTTCTTTCAAAAACATAAAAAAAAAATCTTACTGACCACAAATGTTTGAACAGTTGTATCTATAAAATAGAATTTATAATATTTTATAACGATTTAAAAATTTCAGCTTAGTGGAAAAAAACATTGTAGTAATGCTTTAATGCCATGTTTTGGTTATCAGGACATCATGGTGGGCCCCCAGTATCAGGCCATAATTCCTTCTCTCTGTACACACACTTTTTATGAAAGAGGTGAGTGTCTTCTCTTGGCTGGTGTCCTTTACACTGGCTCCAGGGTTGTGGTTTCAGTGGTCTATTTTGCATAACCGACCTGTCGAGTCCCCTAGGACCCACACCTGTTTTGTTACTGTTATCCCCAGCCTATGAAAATGAAGACCAGTTGTTGTGGACTCCAGATGTGTTGTCCAGTCTGGCGGTAGAGAAGTTTTTGCTTGAAGTCCAGAGAAAAGGGAGTGACAATGGACCTTCAAACAGTCTGACCACAGGAGATATAGTCAAAGACAATGAGCAGGTTGGGTTGAATCACTCAGATATAACTCTTTATTTTTCATGCAATTTGGAAGTGGCTGAATTGGAGGGTGAAGCATGCTAGCAGTGTTATTTTAGTATTATTTATATACTATTATAGCATTTATTATTATTTTGAATTTTAATATTGTGACAGTATTTCTTAATGTGTTTCAGTAATGTTAGTAATTTCAGATTTAGTAATATTAGTACTTCAACATATATTTCAGTTATTTTACATTTAATTTAGTTTATATTTTATAAAAATAGTTTTCAACTTTTTAAGCTTTAGATAACAATAACAACACTGCTTGCTAGATTGATTTATTAAATTTTGCTTAATTATTTTTATGACAAATAATAATGTATGTGTTTGACAAGTTACATCTTGTAATTAAATCACACACACACACACACACACACACACACACACACACACACACACACGTGTAAATATACAGAGGTTGGACAATGAAACTGGCCAATATAGTGTTGGAGGTTTCATGCCTATAAATGTGTGGCCTGGTGACCAATCTTTACTGATTTTACAATCCATCAGGTTGAATTAGCAGGGCAATAGCACAGTTGCACATGAAACATTGCAATCCACACAACATAATGGGAGACATATCAGAGTTCAAAAGAGGACAAATTGTTGGTGCACGCCTCGCTGGCTCCTCTGACCAGAATAGCAAGTCTTAGTGGTGTATCGAGAACTATGTTATCCAGGATAATGTCGACAAACCACCATATCGGATGAACCACATCCAACAGAAGTAACTGTAGACACAAGAGGAAGCTGTCTAAAAGGGGTGTCCGGGTACTAACCTTGATTGTATCCAAAAAACATAAAACCACAGCTTCCCAACTCAATGCAGAATAAAATTCGCATCTCGACTCTCCTGTTTCCACCAAAACTGTTCATAGGGACCTCCACAGTGTCAATATTCATGGTCGGGCTGCTATAGCCAAAGCTTTGGGCACTCATGCCAATGCCAAATGTTTCATTGGTTCCAACAGTGCAAATCTGTGGACAATGTGAAACATGTATTGTTCTCTGAGTCCACCTTCACTGTCTTTCCCTCTTGCGGCGTGGGAGTTACAGTGAGGAGAAGCCCCAAAGAGGCTTAACACCCGGACTGTTGTTGCCCAAATGCCCAGAGTGAAGCACGGGGTGGATCAGTGATTGGGCTGCAACATCATGGCATCCCCTACTGTGCTCAATCGGCACATCACTGCCAAGGACTACCAAACCACTCTGGAGGACCATGTGCACCTAATGGTTCAAACCTTGTACCCTGAAGGAGGTGCCATGTATCAGCATGATAATTGTGACAGCAAGCAAGACTTGTGGCAGTATGGTTTGATGAACATGAAAGTGAAGTTGAACATCTCCCATGACCTGTACAGTCACCAGATCTAAATATTATTGAGCGATAATTGAGGAGCGAGTCAGGAAACGTTTTCTTCCACCAGCATCACATAGTGACCTGGCCACTGTTCTGGAAGAGGAATGGCTCAAAATCCCTCTGGCCACTGTGAAGGACTTTTACCTGTCATTCCCAAGACGAACAGATGCTGTTGCTGTATTGGCTCCAAAAGGAGGCCCTACACCATACTAATAAATGATTGTGGTCTTAAACCAGGTGTTTCAGTTTCATTGTCCAAATATATATACAGTGTATATATACATGTATACAATTTCATTTAAATACACTCACCTAAAGGATTATTAGGAACACCATACTAATATTGTGTTTGACCCCCTTTCGCCTTCAGAACTGCCTTAATTCTACGTGGCATTGATTCAACAAGGTGCTGAAAGCATTCTTTAGAAATGTTGGCCCATATTGATAGGATAGCATCTTGCAGTTGATGGAGATTTGTGGGATGCACATCCAGGGCACGAAGCTCCCGTTCCACCACATCCCAAAGATGCTCTATTGGGTTGAGATCTGGTGACTGTGGGGGCCATTTTAGTACAGTGAACTCATTGACATGTTCAAGAAACCAATTTGAAATGATTCAAGCTTTGTGACATTGTGCATTATCCTGCTGGAAGTAGCCATCAGAGGATGGGTACATGGTGGCCATAAAGGGATGGACATGGTCAGAAACAATGCTCAGGTAGGCCGTGGCATTTAAACGATGCCCAATTGGCACTAAGGGGCCTAAAGTGTGCCAAGAAAACATCCCCCACACCATTACACCACCACCACCAGCCTGCACAGTGGTAACAAGGCATGATGGATCCATGTTCTCATTCTGTTTACGGCATATTCTGACTCTACCATCTGAATGTCTGAACAGAAATCGAGACTCATCAGACCAGGCAACATTTTTCCAGTCTTCAACTGTCCAATTCTGGTGTAGCCTCTTTTTCCTATTTGTAGTGGAGATGAGTGGTACCCGGTGGGGTCTTCTGCTGTTGTAGCCCATCCGCCTCAAGGTTGTGCGTGTTGTGGCTTCACAAATGCTTTGCTGCATACCTCGGTTGTAACGAGTGGTTATTTCAGTCAAAGTTGCTCTTCTATCAGCTTGAATCAGTCGGCCCATTCTCCTCTGACCTCTAGCATCAACAAGGCATTTTCGCCCACAGGACTGCCGCATACTGGATGTTTTTCCCTTTTCACACCATTCTTTGTAAACCCTAGAAATGGTTGTGCATGAAAATCCCAGTAACTGAGCAGATTGTGAAATACTCAGACCGGCCCGTCTGGCACCAACAACCATGCCACGCTCAAAATTGCTTAAATCACCTTTCTTTCCCATTCTGACATTCAGTTTGGAGTTCAGGAGATTGTCTTGACCAGGACCACACCCCTAAATGCATTGAAGCAACTGCCATGTGATTGGTTGATTAGAAAATTACATTAATGAGACATTGAACAGGTGTTCCTAATAATCCTTTAGGTGAGTGTATATATAATGAAATTATAATGGTCCAAGAATAGAGCCCAGTGGGACCCCATAGTTAAAAGTTTCAGTATCAAAAAAGTACTTACCCAGTACTTTCTTAAACTATGTAGTGACATTCAAAATAAATAAATAATAAAAGTAATTTTTAAGATTATTTGCATTATTTCTAATTATATAAGCCTCTTTTTTTCCCTTTTTTAATTTTTTTTTTTACGATTTTACAAAACATGTTGAAAAATATGATCATCAGGTTTTGTAGAGTTCATACAACTCTGGTGCTACTGTCATTAAAGCAAAACGGCAACATGCCACATAAAAAGACATTCTGAAATTACATAGATGCATTTTCACTAAGTGGTCTCATTCTTTTGTACCTCGCTGTACGTTTTTATTGTCTTTAGTGGGTCAGGTTTTGATCTTTCAGTGGTTGCACTTATTCTTTCATTCCATCTCTTTTGTAGGCTCTTTATGAACTAGTAAAATGCAACTTTAATCCAGAAGAGGCACTAAGAAGATATCGCTTTAATGTCAAGGTTTTCAATGGTAAGACCTCTGTTTTGTCTTTTTTATGCCTTTCTTTCTCAAACCTTCTTTAGCAGGAAGTGTCAATCAATGAATCCTGATATGTATAGCTGGTTAATCTCAAATATTAAAAAAAAAAATGTTCCCAGAAGAGCTTTGTGCCTGGAGTGAGGAGGAGTGTCGTAACTTTGAGCATGGCTACCGTGCCTATGGGAAGAACTTCCACCTCATACAGGGGAACAAGGTGAGTACCAAATTTGTCTCATAACATACATTGTTTCCCAGTAGGAATTGCTGCTGATGTTTCTACTTTTAGAGAAATAAGAGTGTCTTCATGTGTCGGCCCCTCTTATTTACCCTCACCCAGGTCCGCACGCGCTCGGTGGGTGAGTGTGTAGAGTACTACTACATATGGAAGAAATCAGACCGGCATGAGTATTTCACACAGCTAGCCACCAAGCTGGGTCGGAAAAGGTGCAATCTACCATCTGGGAACACGTGAGTGTGTTTTGTTTGAAGTTTTCACATTTTTAGAATAATGATCTGATGATATTTAAATGGTTTACGTGTCTCTTAGAGAGGATGCTGAGCCGGATGGAGATACTGGCGATGTGGAAGGTGCCAATCAAGGTTTGCCAAGTAGGTCTTCTATTCAACTCCAGCCTCAATCGCCACCTGCAGTCATGGAGCTGGATAAACAAGGTACGCTTTACTAGTTCTTGGATATAATACTTACTTTTCCACATGCATATGTTTTCATGGAATCTTCCATTGCGGCCAAGTTTCTTAATTTTTTTACACGCTTCTTCATTTATGTTCATTTGTTTATGTCCAGCATAAATGCATTTTTCTTGATTTTGGTCTATGATTTGTTTCATTGTTGTTTTCCATCTGCCAGCATTTTTCCTATTGTGTTTGTGTTCTTTTATGTTCCGTCACCTTTCATTTGTTCGTACAATCCAGAGGAGAGCCTGAATTGCGCAGCTCAGTTTCAGGGTCGTCCACGACGGAAACGCACACCGCGCTTCCTATTAAAGCCCTGAGCTTGCTGCTCACAGACAGCCTAAAACTGACAGATACACAGGTAAAAACTGAAGTGGCGAAGTCCCGGGAAATGGATCATTCCTGTTATGTAGTACATTTGCATACCCATCATACAAGTCTTCATATAGTGAATAAAATATTAAACTCACTTTTTGATTATATAAAAAAAAAGGGAAATCATCTTTTAAAAATGGTAATCATATTAGTTATGTTTGCCATGTTCTCGGCTGCTGTACTAACATAAAGATTGTTATAAACTATCAAGTCCCTAACTTACGCCCTATTCAGTTCCATCCTGTTCATTTCTTTATTTCCACCCTGTTATACTTTCATACCATTGTGAAAATAATGAAGCTATAATTAAGTTAAGTGTCTGAACGTGACCAAAGCATATTTATTAAATGTGGTACTGCATAACAGGAATGATCCAATCACTACAAGAATAAACAGAGTGGAACTCCTTTGGAAACGTTGTCTTTGTGCATGCGTTTTAAATTGTAAAACAGAAACTCATCTTACATCTACTCGTTTTTTTCTTTTCTGTTTTCCCCCAAATACTCGACCACTTTTTCCTTAATACTTTCTTATTTTTCCAGGTTCTGAGCGAAACATTGGGGAGCTGGAACTATGTGCAGGTACTTGTTCTAGCCCACAGGTGGAGCAGTTGTTCAGACAATCTTCGCCTCTCCTACAAGCGCTCCAGACGCCAGACATAGCCTCCCCGTCCACCCAGCTTTACTTCTCCTCGCTCCCCCTTAGCCACTCCGTCCCTTCATCCCAGCCAGACTCAGGGCTCCTGGGAGCAGGTCTTTACCAGCTACAACTGGGGTCTTTTCCTGAAGATCCTATACCTGACAGCTCAGAGTACGTTGCTTCACGGAGGCTTCAAATTGACTCTTCTTTGCCTTCCTCGCCTGTCCCACCCGTCCCAGATTTTGGAGTACTCGGTAGCCTCTTGTGCCCGCCTTCCTCCATCTGCTCCGCACCCATCCAACACAGCAACTCACCCATTCAGCGAAGGGAAACATTCCAGATCTAAGCAAATGTGATGACTGTCATTCACCTGGAATTTGCATTTGTTGCTCTGCAGGTTACTCCAGAAAAGCCTGACATAAAGGGATAATTCAACCAAAAATGAAAATTCTGTCATCGTCACTCACCCTCATGTCATTCCAAATCTGTTTGAACAGAGAATTTTTCCATACAGTGAAAGTAAATGGGGTGCAAAAACCTATAAGCTACAAAAAAAAAACATGAAGGTAGCATAAAAGTAATCCAATAGCTACTAAAAGTGCACTACTTTAATCTAATGTTCAGATCCCTTTTTCCACACTTTTTATTTTATATATATATATATATATATTGTGTGTTCTACCAGAGAAAGTAAGTCATACAAGTCTGGAATCGACATGAGGGTGAATAAACTTTGACAGAATTTTAATTTTTGCCTGAATGATCCATTTAATCAAGGAAGTGTGTTCAAGAATTCCTCATTTAAACCATGCTGTCTTCAACTACTAAACTAGTAACCAGGTGTTTTAGGGAGCTGGTTGTCTCTGTCAGACTACTACATGCAATGAAAGTGTTTTTTAACTACCTATATGTAAGCTTCTTTGGAAATATGTGAGAATTTACAGTCCCTTTGAAATATTTGATGGTCTCATTTTGTAAGCGCTTGCGCAGTAAATGTTTTCTTTCATTGCATGTAGTTCTTATAAGCTCTCAGAACTTTAATTTTTAAATCTATTTCTTTTTGCTAAAGCATAAAATGTTTTACTTGTAAAGAAGATATCATCAAAAATGAACTACTAATGCAGTTGCTTTGTCCGTTCATTTGTTGGCTTTCCCGTTGTAGGTTCTCTTTGTGCAATAATAATAAAAAACACAAGTTCCTCAGGGGCTTCGATCGTTTCCCTCTCGGTCTGGTCCGTCTGTACTTCAGTACTAAGTGTTGAAGAGGGTTTTTAAATGGGTTATGAATATACGCTCCATATGCTTCGCCAACAAATCCTGATGTAAGTGGCAGATTCACTCTATTAAGTTTCTCAGGTTTTGCAGCCAGTTGTCTTTGGGTGAAGCCACAACCTATCAGCCAACCATACTACCCAGAATCCTTCACTTTCAGACAAACTGGCACCGTCAAATCTAGTGTAGTACCTCATTTGTGACTGGACTTCTGTTATTTAGGATTAAAAAGCATCATGTATGCATCCCCTTCTATGCTCAGCTTCAACATGTTTTCTAATTGGCTTTCAGTTTTGTCTGTAGTTTACATAAGGTTTAGAAGAAATGAAAGGGAGGCAAACACTGCCTTGACTTATTTTACTTTTTTAAAGCAATTTATGTATTACTGCTCCTGTTATATTGATTTATTGTCCATGTTATATTTTGTAAATAATAATAAAAAAGTAGAAAACAAACTGTCTATCCTATACTCTGTCTGTCTGACTGTCTGTCTGGCTGTCTTATATGTATATGACTGATTAATAAAGCTATTTAGTATTGTCAACATAATTCCCGAACTGCTGCTGTAGTTTTACTGTATGGCCTGTCAGTGTCCACTAGAGGGCAGATTAGGCTAACATACAAATGAAATGTCAAGCAAGCGGATAAAGAAGACTGAACTGAGGCGCAAGCTTCGGTTTACACCCTACATTCTAGGCTTGACCTTTAAAAACTTTGTATTACTGTAATTAGAATATTAATCTGCCATTATATCCGGATGTGAGTGACGTCACATCTCAGGACAACAAACCACTTGGTAGTAGCCTATTTCATCAGCTATAGTTTTTTAAACTATATAGCCTATATTATGAAAGCATTTGAACGTCACCATCTAAAGCATTCGGGAATTAAACTAGTAAAATGCTTGCTACACCCTAGGTGAACCAAATAATGTATTTCCATAACGTGTCCATAACGTTCTAGTAGCCAACAATTGTTAGGTATAGCCTTTGGGGTGTGGCGATGTTAACGTGCTAAAAATAAGGTAGGTGTTCCCTTTAAAAAATACATTATTTTGTGTCATACATCATATTGGCAGAGGTGTGTTCAGACAGTAAACTAAAATATCTATCTATCTATCTGTATATCTATCTGTATATCTATCTATCTATCTATCTATCTATCTATCTATCTATCTATCTATCTATCTATCTATCTATCTATCTATCTATCTATCTGTCTGTCTATCTATCTGTCTATATGTCTATCTATCTGTCTATCTATCTATCTATCTATCTATCTATCTATCTATCTATCTATCTATCTATCTATCTATCTATCTATCTATCTATCTATCTATCTATCTATCTACCTGTCTGTCTGTCTGTCTGTCTGTCTGTCTGTCTGTCTGTCTATCTATCTATTCTCAGATATAGGCCTAGGCCTACTTGTAAATCACAACATGTCCAGCAACAGATGTAACGATGAATGTGACATACATGTAGTAGAATTAATTGACCAATTTAATATTATGGAATGATGTGCAATAAAAATAGCCTATGTGTGTGTCATGCTGCTTTGCGCTTCTGCTCAAAGTGCAGAGATTTATCCAGGCAGCGCGACTGCGCATGCGCCTCCCACTGTCAGCTCAAGGTGTGGACAGTGACACGGTGAGCGAGAGCAATCGCGAGTGGGAACACAGTGGCTTTATTTTTGGAAAAGGAGTGGATGCGTCCTCTAAAATCTGCTCGAGGGCTGGACACAAGTCTTTTCTTTAACAAAAGCAATATGTGCACCTACGCGGCACTGCCTTCAGCCTTTGAGGTTCTTGATATATAAAGTCGTAAAGGACGCGAGTGTTTCACCGTCACCTATGAGCTGAAGTGAAGCACGAGCAACCCAGGTAGAACAACAGAGCCGGAAGAACTCGCAATACTGGTCGCGTTCAGTTTGTTTTTCTTCTTCCAAGTGGATTATCTTTGACACTATCTCATAAATGAAGTGACTTTTAAAGTGCTAGTTTTAAAGTGCATCCGAGCTAAAGAAACAATGACGGACTTGAGGAAAAAGCGACTCTTCGTCCTGGTTGACGTGCTGTGTGTAGTTGTAGGTAAGCGAGTTCAATGTTTCAACGTTAAGCGTCATATTCTGAAGTTCATTGACAAAACTCGGGCTACAAGTTGTTGATTGAGGGCTTTCTCCACGTTATTCATTTCTTTTTTGGGATTTGTCTTTTTAAACAATATCATAGGATGTAACTGGGTTGTTGACAAATAACATACACTGGCGTTTTTTAATCAACAAAATGATTTTAGGAGAAAATATGTATTTTATAAGGAACCAAAAAGCTTGTTTTCAGTTTGTGCTTTGTGACAACAATACGTAACATATGCAAGCCTATGTAAAAACAGGTTTATGTTTAACCTGTGTATGCAAGAGATACTGCACCGATAATCTGATTGACCGATTTGCTTATTATTTTATTTTTTATTTATTTATAAATTTATACTAATGGTTATTAGATCATTTAAAATGATTACTGTACATTGGTTATTATTAGACATTTAAACTTAAAATAGGCTTTTGTTTTGAGACATTGATCAGTTTTTTTTTTTAATCAGGTTTGTTTTTCTCACAAGTTTACAACCTTGCAAAATTGACTTCACTTGGCTTGGCTTTGCACAAAACTGCAATATAATGCAATATATATTTACAACTGATCTGGAAGTGATTTTGACTTTTGCAGATATTTCATGTATAATATCTTATTGCGGAAACAATAACAGGTGTTTTAGTTGACAATGGCCATGTGAGGGGCCTATCTTTAGAAGATTTTCATATTTAAATATGTATTGGGGGGGTTCTCTGTGTTGAAGGATGAGTTGCATTCACCCTTGCTTCTTTTTCCTGGATTTTGCACATTCAGGAAGTTGAGTATTTGTTTATGGAAATGTGATCCAAGCCTGTCAGTATTTCCCACAGTGTTTGGCAGCCTGTAGTGCCACAGAAATGTTCCTCCTCTTGAATTTTTGGCTTTATTTAGGGGTTTGCTTGCAGACCAACTGTGAGACAAACTCAATGACCATAAACATCCTAACACAGTCACATGTACTGAAAGATTCGACTTGCATCAGTGCTAAAGTGAGTGTGAACCATCATGACCATTACTTCCTTTGGAAACATTGTGTTTGAGCCTGTTTTTCTTAACCGCATGAGGAAACCCTACTATGAGGAGATGAAGTTTTTGCACCTGACCTTCGAAGTCTGTGTTGTGTTCTCCAACCTTCAGCTTTGGATTTCACGAGGGCTAGAATGTTCCCTAGGCATGATCCTTCACCTTTACACCTTTACCATCAAGTGCAAGTGTCTCTCGTTTTGAAATGATCCATGTTGTAGACTGGGATGAACAATATTGTCCGTCTAATCTATAAAGGGCGTCAGATGGTTAGGACAATTTCAGATGTTTCTTTTCTTGCATTTAGGCTATAGCAGGGTCAATGACAAATCCGAGAAAAGGGAAATTCTTATTAAAATCTAGGCTAGTTTAAAATGGATGTGCCACATTCTTAGCGTAAGATATGAGTTACATATGATTTTGAAATACTATTTTCAGCAAACGTTTAAATGTAATCACTCTAAAAAATGTCAATGTGGTGCAGTGATATAGTAAACTAAACTATTAATTTTTTTTAAGTAGTTTTCGTTCATTTAAATAAAGCTGAAAATAAAAACAAAAAAAAATTGGTTAAGAATATATTACATTTTTTTTTATGTTTTCCTGCCAAGTTGAAGTACTAAAATTACTAAAACTGAAATAAGCAAAAAGCTAAATAGTAGATCTGCATGATTAATTGTCGGACAAAATGGCGAATGGCGGATTATGATTGGTCAGATCGCATGTCAATCAAACCCCCTGTGAAGGGTGAAATGACAATGATTCAACTGTATATTAAACCTTTGACAAGTATGATCACAGCGATTCAAATCTGTTTGCGCTGCCGCTGACCCAGAGAGAGCAGTTCTCATGTTTAAGTATGAAACAGCTTCACAAAGAGTCTTTTTTAACGGTTTCATTATTTCCGTGTTCCAATAATTCAGATTATCAAAAGTACTGGGATAAAAGTTTACAGTGCGGAAAAAAAGGATAAATCACCTTTTGAAAGTAACTTGACGCTTCTAATAGCGTGACAAGCGACTGCTAAATTTATTTGTCATTGAATCATTCGGTCAAGAGATTCTTTCAAAAAATCTGATTCATTCAGTAATGAAACAAGTGAAGTGTAAATGAGTGAGTCATTGAATCATTTCTGCTAGAAATTAACGTAATGTATGGTAGTAAGGCCACAGCTAAGAATCCCATAACTACATTATGTATGAATAATTTGGTTTCTGATTAATCTACAAGGACATAAAAGATAGTTCAAAGTCCTATAAATTTGAGACATTTGGCCTTGAGGTAATGAAAGTACAGAAAGATTTACTGCAGCACAGGTGGAAATATTCAGTCATTTTCAAATAAATATCAGCCTCTCCGATTGCTGTATTAACAACAGAAAAGTCCCAGAATCCAGTTGACTGCGAATTTCGGTAAGTGTTTCAGGGACTTAATATCCTTTTCCCAGCCCTGTATTTGACATCTAATCCAGCCCACCACCCTCTGCTTCTCGTTTTCCTCTAAGTAAACTTTCCCTCCACTCAAACACAGTCTGGCTTTTGGTTTCGCTCACAAGCTAAGGGTGTGTATTTTACTGCTGCCTGTATGCTGGTCTTTATGATTTTTTACATCATCAGTCATTGAGTACTGACAGAAAAAAGAGTTGACATTTAATATTCTGCCTCTGTTCTTCTGTGATACAGCAAGTCCAAGCCAGAAGATCAGCATTTTACTTCAGTGAAAGTGAAATTGGTGAGAATTATCTAAGCCTATCTGTCAATAAAAAGCTGAGCATTTGGCTACTGAAGGACTTTCCAGGCCTTCATTCCATGTACCTCTAGTGTGTTTTGGTATGTTTTTATTAAAGCTCTTTATTTCTTAACGTTCTTAATATTATATTGTGAAATTGTAATCCCTACGGTTCTACTCACTCCGCTCCGAAACCAGCGTTTCCGGCATGGGAGGTGGGCGTCTCTTGAGGCTGGCCTCTGTTACACTCACCCTTCTAAACCTCACTCCGATTCGGGTCACGGCACCAATGTAACCTCCTCGGTTCTACTCGCATTGCTCCAAGCAGCATTCGAACCAGAATTTACGCCATGGGAGGCGGGTGCGCTAACAAGATGCTAAAGACCACTGCCTCTAGTGTCAGTCACTAGTGCGCCTCTTGAGGTCAGGGAAGTGAGGTTTACATGCCCAGCTCTTCCTAGCTTACACTCACCCCTCTAAACCTCACTCCCATCAGGGTCACGGCACCAATAGCCTCGTTTCCACTGTCGGCCCAAAAGCGATCATGCAAGTGCGTGCCAGGGCCAGTCGCATTTCCACTCACTTCCAGGGCTTGATCGGGCCTCCTCAGGGTTTCCTCTGGGCCAACGGCCAGGGGTTATTGGCCCGCCTAATACCTTGGTCCAAAGCGGGTCAACTGGGGCTTGAGGAGTGTTCATGAACAAAGGCGGAGTCAGGAGAGGGACAACACTGCTGCTCATCTCCCATGCTTCATATCAGACTACCAGCTAACTCCAACATTTAAGACATTTTAAAAAAAAATTAATGCTCAAAAGATCAAAACTCACTTTCAGACACCAGCGAGTTTCTGAAATAACTTCTGTGTGTGATCCGATGGGGATTCTAATCTATTTTTTATTTACATGCGATGCTAAAGGCTTCATAAATGATTATAATCGTGTATTTATTTGGTTTCATGTTTCATCCATCTCTTCCCTGTCCCTGTGTTGATACTGGACATCTGCAATGCATTCGCATATGTCATAAATTAAATATAGTCCGGTAAACTCATATAATTCCTGTTTTCTGCTCGTGAGCTGTTGCTCTAGCTGAAACAACAACAGTATAGTGAGATGGAAAAGATCACTCAAACCTCCTCAGATCCCATAATTTCATGGAAAATGATGATAAAAATAATGATAAATACGGTTTGATTGAGCATGATTGATGTGCAGTCCTGACACAAATTAATAAATTACTGTCACTGTGAAAAAATTATAGGGTAAATTATTGGTCAAATATCGATGCTTAAGTCTTTAAGTAAAGACCAAACGTCATGTTAATTTTACAATCTAGCTAGTTTTCAGTCAGCTAGCTTCACCATGCTGTTGATGTGGGATTTGTGACGTTGTTCTCTGAAGGCGTATTAAGGGAGGGTTTTAGGGTAGCGCTGCGGGGCTACTGGCCCGACAGTGGAAACGAAATTGATTTTGACTTCGGGGCTTGAGGTCTGAAACTAGTGGCCCCGCCCGGCACGTTAGCAAAGGCTCACATTGGCCCGAAAGGGGAAAAGCGGCTAACTTAACCCCTCCGTTTCTACTTGCACCGCTCCGAGCGGGATTCAAACCAGCGTTTCTGGCATGGGAGTCAGATGCTATAACAAGGACGCTAAAGACCACAGCCACAGTCTCTAGTTCGTCTCTTGAGGCCAGAGGAGTGAGGTTTACCAACACAGCTCTTACTAGCTGGCCTCCGTTAAACTGTTTTAACAGGCACCTTTTTACATTTCAATTTATTGGTATTTTTGACAATTTTCTCAACACAAAGATAATTGTTATATTGCTTACAGGACCTGTATGCAGATCCTTTTATCCAAAGTGACTTACAAATGAGGAACACTACAGCGAGCAATTCATATAAAGTAGTAATGAAACATGAGTGCTGCGATACAATATTTTTTCAAAGTGCAAGCTAGGACAGAGATGGAGATATAGACTATGCGTGGCAGTTAAATAGTAAACTGAACAAAAGTAAAAAAGCCAGCTGTTCCGGTATAAGGTTCCACCAGCAAGGAATAGCGAAGGTTTTTAGCATCATTGCGCAATAACCTATAAAAACACATTGCCACACGATTTGGATTCATTTCCTAAAACTACTGGCGAAATATGGGAGAACAACAAGAACAAGTGCAGGATGTTGGAACCATCATTCTTTATATTTCAGGTCATGGATAAACTTGTTCAGAACCGTCTGTATGAGATAGCAATTGCAGCTTCAACAAAATTGTTTAGAAATTGGTCACATCATGAGACCATTAACATAATGATGCTGTTACATTAATCACAGAAGCTATTTTTAAAGCAAAACACACTTGTTAAACACTATTAGCGTACCAGCTAGCCTGTTTCCCATACAATATTATACATTTCCATGGTTTCCAAGAGTGTAAATCACACGCTAGCATTAGCGTGGGGAGGTAGAGGGCTGGGACGGATAGACTTTGGTGTATGGTGAAAGAAAAGAGGAGGAGGGCGGGTGTTTCTTCTTGAAGTAGGATTCCAGACTCTCCTGCGAGGTTGTACGCTCAGCACATAGCTTCCAAATGAGTCAGGCGTCCTTGCCAAACTACCGCTCAGGGAGTGCTGCCGGCAGACAGACCGCCCTCAAAACTCTCACTTAAGGGGCGACAGGCTTGTATTTTCATAACACTTATGATGGTACTCCAGAAAACCCACAAAGAAAGTCTAGAACATCTCATTTTCATCTTCAGAGTAGAAACCGAACGTGATCTTTGTGGATTCAGCCGCTATGAACTGGGTTTCAGATGTTGAAATGAAGCCAGAATGGATCAAGTTAGGTGTTGAAAGCTTAATATATTTGTTGAAATGCCTGAAAAGGAGTTAGAATACAAGCGGTCAATAAAAACATAGGGTTTGATAATGAAAGGCGGTTAGCCAATGTCAGGGTGAAGGTCAAAGCCGACCAATATTATCTGTCTGCAGTCACGGAGGCTGCATTTTCAGGACCGCATTTCTAGGACCCTAGTTTTTTGTGACAGCGCCACCTACCGAGTCGGAGAACCGCAGTCCCAGGAACGCATTTCCAGGACCCTAGTTTTGGAGGACTGAAAAAAGTCCCACCAAGGCAGTATTTCCACCCAGTTTTAACTACATTAGAGTTTTTTTCCCCAAGTTTTATTACACCCAAATACTACTTTCTTTATTGCAATTAAACCAGGTTCCTAGGAATGTTGAGAACTGATTGGGTCTAAGTAGCATACTATAATAACTCAAGTAAAATAAACAAGGAATCATGTTATAGTCTTTTCAGTCACTAGATAGACCACATTTTCAAGTACAGAGGGAAGACAAGGATGACTCTGGGGGTAGATTTAAGATTGTGTATTTTACAAAATAATATATAACAACTGAAATTCAACACACAAAATATTTTACAAAATAATATATAACAACTGAACTTGAACACACACAAAAACAAATTTGATCATGACGTGAACCACATAGACAGAACTTCGATGGACAGACAAACACAAGGACAACATCATCACTGACTCCTAAGAGAGAGAAAGAGAAGTGAATTAAATAAGGAACATTTAGTTGAACATGTTCTACTCTCTAATTTTAAATTACATATTTAAAAGATCTTAGTTACCACAGAGTAATGATAATGATAAAAATAATGATATCAATCTTTATACCAATTAATGTTCATAATACAATTATTGCACACTGTTCAAAGATTTGGAAAAAAAAATTATTTTGATGTTGTGGGGAAAAAAGGTTCTAGAAACACTCGTGTCAATAAAGCCCATCTGAACTGAGAAAAAAAATAATAACAGAGAGAGATGCAAGAAATCTGAATAGAAATAACATTATTGACACGACTTTTCCAGACCATATATATATCAGATTTAAATCACACATTGTGATGTATGCAGCAGCACTACCTACCACCTGGATGCTCGCCCCTCTTTTCGCAATTGTTTGGATTGTGTTTCTTGAAAAACATTTTTAAGTTAATTTCATATAAATAAATAGACATAAATCAGGCCTAAGCTTAGTACTTAACCAATTTATTGATTCATCTTTTGTCATATTATTGCCTACCCTGTGCTGTGTCCTTGATAGCACTTCATATACGCTCACCTAAAGGATTATTAGGAACACCATACTAATACTGTGTTTGACCCCCTTTCGCCTTCAGAACTGCCTTAATTCTACGTGGCATTAATTCAACAAGGTGCTGAAAGCATTCTTTAGAAATGTTGGCCCATATTGATAGGATAGCATCTTGATGGAGATTTGTGGGATGCACATCCAGGGCACGAAGCTCCCGTTCCACCACATCCCAAAGATGCTCTATTGGGTTGAGATCTGGTGACTATGGGGGCCATTTTAGTACAGTGAATTCATTGTCATGTTGAAGAAACCAATTTGAAATGATTCGAGCTTTGTGACATGGTGCATTATCCTGCTGGAAGTAGCCATCAGAGGATGGGTACATGGTGGCCATAAAGGGATGGACATGGTCAGAAACAATGCTCAGGTAGGCCATGGCATTTAAACGATACCCAATTGGCACTAAGGGGCCTAAAGTGTGGCAAGAAAACATCCCCCACACCATTACACCACCACCACCAGCCTGCACAGTGGTAACAAGACATGATGGATCCATGTTCTCATTCTGTTTACGCCAAATTCTGACTCTACCGTCTGAATGTCTCAACAGAAATCGAGACTCATCAGACCAGGCAACATTTTTCCAGTCTTCAACTGTCCAATTTTGGTGAGCTCTTTTTTCCTATTTGTAGTGGAGATGAGTGGTCCCCGGTGGGGTCTTCTGCTGTTGTAGCCCATCCGCCTCAAGGTTGTGCGTGTTGTGGCTTCACAAATGCTTTGCTGCATACCTCGGTTGTAACGAGTGGTTATTTCAGTCAAAGTTGCTCTTCTATCAGCTTGAATCAGTCGGCCCATTCTCCTCTGACCTCTAGCATCAACAAGGCATTTTCGCCCACAGGACTGCCGCATACTGGATGTTTTTCCCTTTTCACACCATTCTCTGTAAACCCTAGAAATGGTTGTGCGTGAAAATCCCAGTAACTGAGCAGATTGTGAAATACTTAGACCGGCCCGTCTGGCACCAACAACCATGCCACGCTCAAAATTGCTTAAATCACCTTTCTTTCCCATTCTGACATTCAGTTTGGAGTTCAGGAGATTGTCTTGACCAGGACCACACCCCTAAATGCATTGAAGCAACTGCCATGTGATTGGTTGTTTAGATAATTGCATTAATGAGAAATTGAACAGGTGTTCCTAATAATCCTTTAGGTGAGTGTAGAGTGCAGTATACAGTAAATGACACAATCTAACACGTTGGATTTTAACAGTCAATTATTATAATGGCCTCTCTGATATGTCTGACTATTAAAATGTCATATGTCTCAACCAACTTTATAAAACCATGTCAAAATGAAGAGACGTACTCCTAAAATGTATTGTGGGTAACGTTAAACAGGTTGATTGTGAGCACGTGACAGTGAAAACATTAAGATTATTTTAACTGAATTAAAATGGAAAAACAATGAGTAATTAACAAGATTTCAGAATGAACATGCTAGAGTTTATTGTGTTGTAAATAAGTCAACACAGGCTTATCATGCAACAGTTCCGTGAAATGAACGTGCTAACAATTCATTTTCCAGCATTAGAGGCTAATATATGATGGCTATGCATTCAAGACTGTTTAGCAAATCACCAAGTTGGCAACGTTAACTTTCCAATGAAATGCATCACAGTTGTTTTTAAAGTTAAACAAAATAAAAATTTATTCGCATTTGATACTCACACTCTGAATGTCATCCATCTTCGCTGGTCCGTAGGTGTCACTAAAAACCTAGGGTCCTAGAAATGCGGTCCTAGAAGTGGGTCCTGAAAATGCAGCCTCCGTTTTTGCAGGCAAATGCTACTCAAGCCGACCCTAAGAAAACAGGCACAGGCTTTGTGGTGTAGCCAAAAACAAATGTTTTTTTTGCCAGGGTTTTCTTATTTTCAAGTCCTGTGACATTGGAAATGTACCAACTCGTATGTCCTTGAAACTGCAAGCAGTGCAATTCAGATTTACTGTAAACATATCAGCTAAATGTTCACAGAATTTCAGTTTCTTGGACCAACATTGCCTGTATTGGGAAAGCTACTTTGAACCTTTAGCTTCCCAAGTTACAAACTATTTAAGAAGTGGTTAACCATGTGAAGCCTGACATATAAAGTAATAGTCAGAAGGCCGAAGGCAGTTTATTAGAATCTTTTTTTTTTTTTTTGAGTATTTAATATATCAATATGTATTGCTCATATATGATATAGGAGAATATGGAGCTCATATTTGAGAAGTAAAAAAAACCCCACACAATTGCAAAAATATGCAATTTGGTGCAGTCACTGATATTTATATGGCCAAAAAATAAGATTAAATTCGGATAGCTTGTAAAATCAGTGAGATCTTTATAACAGTGTAACAGACCATTTACATAAAATGCACATAAATATCAGATGTCACTCTAAATTTCACAATAATATGACTTAGTAAGATGACATTTAAATGCTCAGTTTTATGATCAAAGCTTAACAAAACATATAATGTAATGCAATACAATGATGCTTGAGAGATAATTGAGAGTAAAAATGAACTTTCCTCAAAAGCCTGATCGTATTTGATAGTCAGATTTTAAAGTGAAAAAAATGTGTATATGAATAATAATGTTAACTTAAGTTGCTTCTCTCCAGTAAGTGTTTGTCTTGAGATATTACTAACAATGTAAAAGTCATTTTTAGTTTATCGTTTTTTTTAAGGTTTCACAGCAAAAAGACGTGTACAGTGTACCACAACCTTAAGGTGAAACAAATTGGATTGAAAATACTGTAAGCTGAGCCTAAAGGGAAAGTTCACTCAAAAATGAAAATTGTGTCATTTACTGTCCCTCTATGCTTTTTTTCCTGTGGATTTTTGTTCTGTATAAGATTTTCTGTGTTACACAAAAGTAGTTATTTATAGCAGTGTCCAAGGTGCTCTTTTCCCTTTAATGAAAGTGAATGGTGACCAAGATTTACATACCGACTTCAATTTGTTTAGTCCTCACACCAAGGCATCATTATGACTTCAGAAGACTAGAAATATAGTGAACACTGAACATGTCATCTGAACTACTCATGTAATGCATATTCTTTGTCCTTTTTGTACCTGTACTGTCCCTGGTCCCCATTCACTTTCATTGTAGGAAAGTGAGCAGCTCAGACATTCTGATAAACTTCTGCTTTCCTGTTCTAATTTCACCAATTGGAATAACACAAGGGCGAGTATAGCAATTACATTTTTGGGTGAACCTTCTCTTTTGCATACTGAATGAAACTGTTGGTTTGGTCCAATAATGGCTCTGGCGTTCCTCCAGCGTTGTGAGGGGAAGCGTTTCAAACTCGGTTAACTCAGATTGCCAACAATTATCATCCTACATACCATAACTGCACATCAGATTGAACCAAATAAAGCAACACTCACTTCAGCCCTTCATATTTATAGTGTTTGTGAAGGAGGATGCTCCACACAAACTGAGAAACCATGAATGAATTAGGTGGAGACTACAGGAGTGGCAAGCTCATTTTTGTCTGTGGGATGGGCAGAAGGATGTTAATCCTCAGTCCTTCAACACTTCAGCAATCACCAACCCAGAAACATTTTACTCTCTCCTCCCCCTCTTGATTTAGTCTCTATATTGCTTTGTTGCAACTCAACTAATGCAACTCAACTCAACTTAAAATTAGGGTTGCAAAGGGCCTGAAAATGTCCTATAAATTTCTAGAAACTTTCCAAAAGTTTTGAAAATTTCCGAAAAGTCTGGAAACTTTGCAACTCTGGTTAAAATATTACAATGACTTAATGCCCTCATGTTATTCCAAAACTATATCACGTTCTTTGTTCTGTGGAACCGAGCGCCGCCACATACGATCAAAGATAATGGTGACCAAGACTGTCAAGCAATGTTGTTATTGTTTACTAAAACTAAAACTATTAGAAATCATGTTCATTAAAGATGAAATGTATTCATATATAAATATTTGGTGGGAAAACTAACTGAAACAAAATAGGTTTTTGAAGTACTAAAATTACTAAAACGCATATAAAATAAAACTAAATATACATTTAAAAAAGGAAATAAAGCAAAATTACCAAGGCATATAAAACATTGCTAAAGCAAACTAAACTGAAAATATAAAAATAAAAGCTAATTCCAAATATTATTTGAATATTAGAATAGTATATAAATAATACTAAAATAACAGATTTCCAGTGAATAATGACTTAAATTCCAGGCTATGACTTATGACTTAGGAAGAGTCGGAATATAGAGCAGAAGTTGTATAGTCTTCTTTCATTTGAAGCCTATCCACTTTCACTGCTTTCTTCTACTTTTTTCAAGTGCATGATGTTGGGTAAATGACCGACTATTAATTAATGAACTATTCAGTTTGGAAACTAGAGTACATTGCCCTTACTTGCATAGCATGAAGGGGGGAAAAACACAGTCCATGGGCTCATAAAAAGAGCTCATACCAAACCGGGGTCCCTTAATGTTTTACAGGAAATTTGACTTCCTGTACCTTCAAATGGAACTAATTTGTTTCAGGGAATGGTTGAAGGGTGACGGCCGGTGGCAGTTGAGACGAGGTTCGTTTTTCAGTGCAGCCCCAATATTGCAATGTGTTGGGTGTCAACCGTGACTTTCTTAAAGACTTCTTGCCCTCTCACTTCTAAGCGCCACATCTCTCCCTGCAGTCCCGTTTCATTGCGTAATTAAACGACCGCCAAGCTCGCACCTGCCAACTGAGGCTTTGAACTTGAACCGTTTGAAGTTCTTTGACCTTTTACTTTATACTGACTTAATTCCCTGGGAACACAATCTGGAAAATATTTCAGAAGTAATGCTCATGAATTTCTCTGACGAGTACCAAAATATACTGCTTAGCCTTTTTAACTGTAAAGTTGACATTTTAGACTTCGTTTTTAGTGTTTCTATGTGCTTTAATTGTGTTTGGCATTAATCAATGACAGTTTGAAAAAAAAAAACTACTCCTCTGGGTTCATTTTTTATTTTTCCATTGACCATAAAAATCTGTATCAAAGGCCTTTCAGTCTTACCCGTCTTTTTGTTTCCTAATAAGAGTTCTCTCAAGAGTTGAAAAGCCTGGAGAGGAAGAAGGAAAAATGAGACTTAAGTTTTATTGGGCATTTATTTTCATTTGTTTGGAGATTACACAGCTGGCAAACATAAAGGCAATCCAAGCTCAGCTCCAGATCCTCAAAGTGTCAATCTCAAGTGAGTGTTAAACTGTAGCCATTGTTTGGGGTCTCGAGTCCCTCAACATGATGATCAATGAGGCCTGAGGGATAATTTCATTGTTTGTAAACAGTCTCCTTAATGGCAACAAAACTAGGGGTTTACATTCAGTACAGTTTTCAGCAAGTGGATCACATCCTTTCGAGCTAACTGGTTAAAGTGAACTATTTAAGGTAAAGGTTTTTTTTGAACAGGTTTGAACAAAACAAAACAAAACAAAACTTATTTGTAAATATTTTTACAAAAAAAGTTTTTTTAATGTGCAAAGCAAAAAAGATCAAACCATATTTGTAAATATTTTCCAAAAACAGTTTTTTTTTGTTTTGCAAGCTGTGAAACAAAAGAAAACAAAACATATTTGTAAATTCTTTTACTTTTTTTTACTTTTTTTGTTTTGCAAAACAAAAGAGAAAACATTTGTGAATGTTTTTAAAAAAAGCAATATACAGTGTAAAACACTAATGACTGTTTTTGGGGCAAGGTTACATGAGCAGTATGTTTTTATTAGTGCACCATTGAGGATGTCATTATGATGTTTTGTAACAAGTGAGTGTGTGTGTTCTCACTGTCCAGACCAGTGTATGGAAATACAGTGTCATTTCAAACACCGTTGTTCTTTGTTTTTGGAATACAAAGATACTCATTTGTTCTTAAGTGACTCTCTATGACTCGATTACTCTTTGTCTTGTTGGGACGTGAACGTCTCAAGAATACAAAATGACTTGTTTTGGACCATTGCATTTCAACTTTTCTCAAGGATTTAGTTCAACATCTCTAGTGCTAAAACTTTCAAATTAAATTTCAATTAATGAATTTTTAGTTGTCATTCAGCTTCAAGATTAACTTGCTAAAGTGATTGATGTTTTTTTTTTTTTTATATGACCCAACAATTCAATTCAGTCGATAAACTGACAAAAGACGAGTTTAAACCCAGGTAAACTTCTAATTTTCTTGTACGTTTCCCTGGTGTTCCATATGTTTTCATTCATCAGTTAGTCACCTAGAACATTCATTATAAAATTTTAGACATTGCTACCATGTTTTATCCAGCAATAATGCTTTGTTGTTTTAACAACAACAAAAAAAACATTTCTTTGAGGGATTTTTTTTCTAGTTGGAATATATTATTCTAAATTCTGTTAGTAAGCTGAAAGCTCCATATGTACAGATTATGAGCTTGTTGTTTGTATATATATTTTTAATGGCCCTTGTAGAATAATATTGAAGAATAAACCATGTGTAAATATCACAGTGAGCCCAGAGTTAAATTTTGTGATGGACCTGACCATCTGTCTCACAAATGCTCTTGTACATTGTAATACCGCAGTGGTATAAATGGCACTTGGGCAATCCTAGATTTGTGTGGGATGCTGCTCATCCATATTTAGACATAAACTGAGTCAACCATAAGGTCCAGAATCGTATTTTTGGCTTGTACCAACAGACTGCATGTTTTCCTGCTGATGTAGCATTTTCCTGACACTCCGTCCCTGATGTTGACTGGAAGAAACAAAAGTATATTCCATTCAAACAGCAGAATATTTTCTGGCAGTTAAAGATATGCAAACTTACTAGAACACTGTGTTATTATATGTCCAGAAAATGGAATTACAGGAAGTAGAATTGCTCTTACGGTGTTCTTTAAGTGCTGTGGCTTAGGATCACGTGGTTGGCGAGTGATTTTGTAACATTTCCAAATGTCCCAAGGACATTTTCCATTCATTAAAGGATCACGCTGTGGCAACATTCAGACATGTGCATCTCCAGCCACATCAGTCCACCGACCAAGGCGTTGTGGAAAGGATGTCTAGGCTGTGGGTGTGTACAGGAATGTTTATGATATGGCACACAACATGTTTTGGGTTAAGACGGTGTGGTCAGGTGACTTCCTCATAGCTGTGGGATAAATATGTTTCCGTGTGACTGGAAAAAAGGGGTACTATAAATACACGCTACTTCCATGACTGAATTCAGATGGTGTTCTGAGTGTTACTAAAAAAAAGTCTATACAGTCAGTTAAAGTAAATATAGTCAGTTTTGGAACGTAAATGGTTGAGAGAAAACCAAGCGGCAACCTTCCGATCTCTCTTTTGAATCCAACATGGAAGAGTTTTAAACTGCAATGCATCGACTGACCACTAGAGACAGGCTTCACAAGAGAGTCAATCCCATAGACCCTCGTGTTAAAATGTCCAACTTTAGAGCAGAAAAAAATATGCTTACAGCCTCATACAAAAAGTGGTTTTGGTCTATATAGCTTATTTTGCCCTTCGTGACAACTGTGAGGGGGTGATTTTTTTTTGATTTTTTTTTTTATAACAACCCATCCGTTTAAATTTATACTAAGCCTTAAAGTTCTGCATAATTAAGGGCGTGGCCACTTGAGTGACAGGTGGATTGCCGCTGCTGTCACTACTGGCCGTTTTTGTCTTTTGTCTGTTAGCGTCACGTCACCTCAGCTAATCCCGCCTCTTTGACGGACTGCCAAGATGGCGACGGCCGGCTCCGCCCACTTTGGGCTTCAAAAATGCTCTTTAGAAACCTACGGGTGACGTCACGGACACTACGTCCATATTTTTTTACAATCTATGGAGAAAACGCATGTTGTGCAACAGTATATTGGATCCCCGCATAAGCTCTTAAAGTGACAGCAGCCTAATAAACCTGTCTGTCATGTTAATCGAAGAACAACAAAAAAAACCTATAAGAAAATCACTTGCTGCACTTGACTGAATAACTTTTGTAACTGTAATTGTAAGTATTAATCTGTATTTTTACAGTAAAATCACATTTGATTACTCAAATTTCTGTAGTGTTTATTTAAGTTGTCTCTGTATTTATTTGTGCTATCATTTGCAGTTTGTTTATTTGTTCTTATTTTATTACTGACTGTTTACTTGTCTTTTTTTGTAAATTTAGTTCAAGGATTTAAATAAAGCCTTCCTGTGCTGTGTGTAAGCTATTACAACAAAATTATCCAAAAATGATGAGATAATAAATTATCTGAATGGAGGTATATATGACAATTTTCCCTGTGATATCGAAAATGGTATCTAATATCGATACTTTATGATGTAAATATATTGTTGTTTGGTATTAAGGTAGTGAGAAATGGTTAGGGAAATGTGCTTATGAAAATAATGTCACAATGGGAAAAAATAATTTTGGCTATTTAGTTACTTTAACAATAACAAAAAACATGACATCTCACCCATAAATCAACAGGTTTTTTTTTCTTCCATTTATTTTATATTTGATTTAATTATAAATAGTTATGCAATTATTTTTTATTTAATGTATGTAATGCAGTGTAACAAACATACAATGATTTATACATGTAAATAATATATACATTATAATAAAAATAATATAATGTTGGTATTGTTGATATGTATTTGGTAATGGAGTAATGGCTGTAAAAAAAATTCTTTAATTGTCATGAATGTATGGAAATTTTATTTTCTTGAGATGAAATATGACCCAGAGAGGTTCTTTCCAGGTTTCAGGAGATTCGCCCTGTATATTCTCCACATTTGTTAACTCATCATTTATGATGCAGCTATTTATCTCTCTATGTATTTATTTTTTATTCTCTCTTCTTCTTATTCCTGTAGCTTCTCTGCCCTTTGTTATAATGAATATCGCGTCCCGGCCATACGAGCGAGCGATCCACTGCCAGGACGAGAGCATCAGTTACCCTGTTAGACCGGACACCATCACGCACGTGACGCTGGCTGTGGTCACCATCACCTGCACTATCATTATCGTGAGTCCCTCATTCATTCATCTCCATCATCCCTCCCATGATCTCATCATCCCTTGAGTCACATGCTGATCCTCAACAAAGTGTCCGTTCATGACTCTGCACAGAACAGGGGTTTATCATGCACAACAACACAGCATTTTGTGCTCATGGACTTGTTTGACACATTTATGACAAACCTAATGTAGCGTAACCGTTTTGATCCTTGTTGAAAGCTACAGAAATGCATCACGTTACTTAACTTTTACCCTTTCTGTTCCTCTAGATATCATCGGGTGAAGCGTATCTGGTGTACAGCAAGAAAATTCACTCCAACTCTACCTTTAATCAATATGTATCGGCCATCTATAAGGTGCTGGGCGCCTTCCTGTTTGGGGGAGCTGTCAGCCAATCACTGACGGACTTGGCTAAGTACACCGTTGGGCGACCACGTCCACATTTCTTAACAGTGTGTGCTGCCAAAGTCTGCGAAGGATACGTGGCTGCGACCAACTGCACTGGCGACTCGCATCATGTGACTGAAGCCAGGTATGTCTCTCAACATAAATCCTTTTAACGCTTTGATTTCAGTGAATTTCTGTGAACTATATGTGATTTGTGTGTCGTAGGTTGTCCTTCTATTCAGGTCACTCCTCCTTCGGGATGTACTGCATGCTGTTTCTAGCGGTGAGTGGTGTAGCAATCGAATGCTTACCCGCTAGACATTTAACCCTTGGGATCAACCAACAGTATGGGAGTGGGACTATTTGTTTTTGCGACCAGTGGCAAATGGGCAGTGGTGGAAAGAGTACTGAAAAAGCATACTCAAGTAAAAGTACTGTTACTTGTCAAAAAATGTAGTGAGAGTAGAGTAAAAGTACCGGTCCTAAAAACTACTCAAAGTAGGAGTAAAAAGTAGCCCTTTTAAAAGTACTCAAGAGTAGTGAGTAGTGAGTATTATGCTATGAATGTTAGTCCACCTTATACCCTGCAAATTGAAAATGTAGCTTACTCTTTTATCACAGATTCATAGAAAAAAAGAAACAGTATTTCAATATTTCTCCAACAGTTTTATTTTTGACTGCTAGCACTAAAAATACAGCGTTTCCCCTACCATTGTTTTGGACGACCCCCGCCCCCCCTAAAATGCTGACAAAATCCAGTCATAAAAAAGGAATTTATAACTCGGAATTTCACGGAATTTGTAAATTTTTTGAGGAAAAATAGAAAGCAGTTCAGTACACTTGAAATCAAATCGCGATATAGTGTGAATATTAAACCACAAAGACAATTTAAATACGAATCCTGCATGTTCTGTGTGAATGAATGGTGCAGCCGACGCGCAGTTTCATTTCCCACACACACACACACACACTGAAGCACGTGTGAGGTGTGACGCTTGCGCTGTTTTTTTTGCCTATATGAAGACACAAATGCATGAACTTCCTCCAGGCTCAAGATCCACTCCGAAAGTCACTTCGTGAACAAAATAAATTGGCGCCAGGTGTCTCGAAGTCTGTTGATGCTGGTTTGATGCAAAGTTTTCCGCGCACGATTTGATTTGACGGGGATCACGCATGAAGTCACATGATGACTTATTATAAAAATAAATATTAATATAAATGTAGCGACGGCAGGTTCAGGGAAAATAGCGCAGTAAAAGTACCGATACAGCACTTAAAATGTACTCAAGTAAAAGTACACTGTTCTTAAACTACTTAAAAAAGTACAATTCCTAAAAAAAACTACTCAATTACAGTAACGAGAGTATTTGTAATTCGTTACTTTACACCACTGCAAATGGGGAAACATGTTTGAAAATAGGCTTTATTTCTGCAGTTCCGTTAGATTTCACTAGAGTCACTAAAAGTACAGATCTAACCCTCTGGTGCTGTTCAGTCTTTTTGGGCTGAAAGATTTTACGTTTTGTTTTTTTAAAGAATTTTTTACTTCATCAGAATGGTATGAAACTTGGTAAAGGTTTTGGCACTTGCTATGTGAACACACACACACACACACAAACACACACAATCATGGAAATGATTCAAAAAGGTTAAATGGTCCTGAAAAAAATTGTCACACTGCATTGGAAAGGAATGGGAAACGAATTTAATCTAGTGGAAATGTTTGGTACTGCGCCCAAACAACATCTTACTGAAAGCTCATTGTTTGATCAACCTCAAATTTGGAACAAAACTTGTTTAGATTTATGGCTTTGATTTTCTGAACAGTTTTAGAGTAAAATGTGTTTTGGAAAATACATATTTCATATAAAATAAAAAAATATAATTTATTTAAAATATTTTATATATTACATAATAATAAACTTAAACTTCTATAACTTTTTTCTTTTTTTACTTCAACAATAATTTGCCACGTGTCTTCTTTAAAAAAAGACCAAACTTAAGTCTGTGAAATTTTTAATCATAAATCTTAAATGTTTTGCAGGTACCAACTTTAGAACCATAAAATCCTCTAAAAATACAAAATATTAAATAAAACACATTGTCAAACTAAATTATAGAACATTATTTTATTGGGGGAAAAAAATTGTTGGTAATTTTGGACCGTCACGCGAGCATCACTAGAGGGTTAAATGTGCGGTCAACTTTTATTGTTTTTTAGCAAATTCAATCATATCAGTATGGATCATCGTAATCCAAATTCTCAGTGTTCGCCAACAGAAAGATGCTTGGTTTCAAAGAGACTTGTATATGAGCTGTGCTTCATAAAATTCGGTCACATTCAAAAATTTTGCCAACAACTTTGCAGCCAGACAGGTCCATTTGTCAAGTGTAGCATTGTAAGGAGCAACTGTTTTTGAACCATAGTATAGATATGACATAAATAGGACACAATGAGGAATAGATGGTTTAAGTTCAAAATTAAGTTCAATATAGTAGAAAAAAAATAAAGTTCAAATTTGTGCGGGTATTTACAATAATAGGAGTTTTTCGTTGCAGAGTTTGCAAAACCTTGAACTAATTTAATGAAACTATCAGAGAACAAAACAAAATCGCCATTTGCTTTCGTTATTTCTTCTCAACAAATTAACTCATTATCATTCAGCAAATAAAAGACGTCTCTTTTTCTTTTCTTTCCCTAGTTCTATGTCCAGGCCAGACTGAATGCGAAATGGGCCCGTCTTCTGAGGCCAACCATCCAGTTCTTCCTGGTGGCCTTTGCTGTGTATGTAGGTTACACCCGCGTGTCCGATTATAAGCACCACTGGAGCGACGTGCTGGTGGGGCTCCTCCAGGGGGCGCTCATTGCAATTCTCATTGTAAGTTAACACTTTTTCTTTTTAGAGCAATTTTACACAAAAATGTTACATCTGTCATCATTTCCTCACCCTCATGTTGTTCCAAACCAGTATGACTTTCTTTCAAACCTCAAAACTTTTTTTGTACCCCACTGAATATTTCCTTTTCTGGGAAAGTGACCCAAAAGTAAGAGGCCATTCAGTTTGAAGTGTAGCATTGTGAGGTCATTGACTCTTCTAACATTCCTTGTCTCTTACAGGTGCGATACGTGGCGAATTACTTCAAGGTCCGTCCTTCACCGCAATACTCGAGTTCAGAGACAGAAGCAGAAATCGAGGAGCAGAAACACAGCTTTCGAGGTGGAGCACCATGACCATTTCGGGTGTTACGGACCTGTGTGAGAGAAATGAGAACAAACACTCGCACTACATCTCCCACAAACCACTGGACTGACGGGAGGGGGCGGAGCAAGACTGCACATGCTCACAATGGTCCTCCTTGAAAAAGCTTTAGTGTCTGTTCCTTTGTTTCAAGTGAGAGAGAACTCTTTATACGTATTTAATCAACTTATTTTAATCAAAACGATTTGCCGCAGATACCAGATGTTGAGGGACTGAATCTGTTTTGTAAATCTGCGTACTGGATCAGGTTTTACGTACGACATGTATCATCTTTGTTTGAATTGTAAATCTTACTGAAATAATGGCTTGCCTTTCTCTTCGACGAACCAAACAGAATCCCATAATCTGCGGTTTAAAATGTTGGACATCATTTGTATTTTTCCAATTTTAAGTGCCTTAGTAATTATCTAGTATATAGTTATAAATAGTAATCTGGATTGCAGAAAGTGAATAATGTCATAAAATTGTTAGGATATCTTTTTTTTGTTCCCCTATGTTTAAAATTTAAAATTGAGATACCACTACATCTGCAAGCCTTGCTTAATTTTACATTTTCGCATTTAGCTTCATTGAACTTTGTAAATTGTTGTTTACATTTGTCTAAATTCCTATTAAATATTTGTAATAATAATCTGCTTGTTGTTATTAAGTACCACACTTTAATATTATGTATAGCACTACTCTAAATGATAAATATCATTTTGACTACATTTGTATTTTAGTGTACTTGGTACAGTTAATGTTTGCCTATCCAGTTAGCATATTTTAATCCAGAAGTACTATGCCAATAATATATGTATTTATGTAGGCATGAACCAACATGAATTCAATCCACATGCAAACTTTAGTTTTACATACCCTAGGACATATCAGCCAGAAGTGGTTGTCAAACACTTTTGATCTTATTCGGTTTGCAAATGTAGTTTACTTTAGCCATGTTCTACTGGGCACGTTCCTGTCAGTTCAGAACTGCAGTAGCCAGACATGTATTGATGACCATCTATTCCGCCACAGCTATGACTACAAATGAGCTAAGCAAACTTGGTTTTCTTTCCAAATAAAGTCTCAAGAGTTCAATCAGACCACCAATTACAATTCCATGTCAGGGTGAAGACATTGAGAAAGAAATGCACTGTTAATTATATTCTGTGATTTTTATAATGCATATAAATAATATTATAGGCCTAATTAATATAATTATCTCTTATTTAAAGTATATATTCTAATATTAGACCTATATACAATTTTGCACTGTGATTACGTGTGAGAGTGCAGATCTGTAGTTACATGTTAGTATGCTCTGTAATCGCTAGTCAGGATGGTAACAAAACTTCCATCCTACCCTTGTGTTCCTAAACTGCAATGGTAAGACAAAACCCCTTTTCCTACTCTATATCAGGTTGCGTTCCTTTTACCTCAGCTGTAAGTTGTTATTTTGTGGGTTTCCATCTGGCCTGATGCCTCTCAGTGGCGTAGGTTTGATTATGAAATTGGTGGGGACGGGGACATCAATGTATAAATATATATTAAGTTTTGATCGAAATTATTGCCACGGATATATCAGTGTCACTGGATATTGGTAGGGACACGTCCCTAGCGTCCCTACTAAATTCTACGCCCCTGATGCCTCTGCTTATGCAAGATTGGGGTTTAGGAAATGTCAAAGAAAGCATATATTGGATCCGTGCATTAGCTCTTAAAGTGACAGCAGCCCAATATTTCTGCTGCTGCCTGTGTTTTTAATGTTAACTCTTTCCCCGCCATTGACGGAATCTTCCGGCTTTCCGTGTTCTCACTGTTATATAGTAGAGGGCACTATGACACTATGACTCATTGCTCTTGACTGAAAAACTTTTGGAACTTTAATAAGGATTATTCTATGTTTCATGGCTGGTAAAACATATTTATGGCCGGTACATTTTTTTACTCACCGGCCATTGGCAGGTGTGGCAAAAAGTTATCACCCCCTTTTTTTGCGGATAGAAGGGCACGTTTTCACATTCAAGTAATTTCATAAAGTCAAAATCATTTGTGAGTTTTGGCTAGTTTTCTAAATTTGCAATTTTTCTGAAATGTTAAATAGCCTGGTACTGTATATCTCATAACTTTGTTCATTTACATCATTTTTGGTTTTCTCGTTTAATGCTTATAAATGCAAGCCCAACTGCTACAAAAAGGTACTTAGTTGTTAGAATAATTTCCTACAGTTTCCTACAGTTCATTATTGCCCATAGAAAGCCTTCTTCCTTTATGGAAATAGTCATTTTGACTCATATATGGCATATAGCCTGGCAAAAGTAAATAATCCAGAAGGGCTTGTGTTCATTTTGAAATGCACCGAGCTGGAGGCCCAGAGAGACAATGCTACACTTCTTTCAGCCCAGGGGTCAGTGATGCCTGGCTCCCTGCCATACCCACCACTGGCTGGATGGGTTATATATTTATACTCGCTCACTGTTGCTGCTGTTCTCTGCGGCTCCGCGAGGAATTATTACAGGTAAAACACATTGGACGGTTGTACACGTTGCGAGTTGTCGACAGTCGCGTAAAAGGGAGAAAATACAAGTCCTTTGACCAGCCAAAAGCATCCTTGAGTGAAACTAAACAAGTTTCCATATTTAATTGTGTTTAAAAGTTCAAAGTAAACTTTTCCATAGTTTTTTTATAAGGTCATAATTAAAGTAACTTTGATGCACAAATGCTTGATCCAATGAAAACCTGTCCTGAACACTAGCCAAGCAAAATGTCCTCCTTACTTACACAAAAAAGCATGTTGTGGTGGTCAAGACAAGTAGACTTGTATACTTAATAAATTTTGAATTTTATACCTACAAATTACAGTCATGTACAGTCCTTTGAGCCTGAATCCACAGACATCTGGAATGGGCAGCAGTGGCTCAGGCCTGCAAAATACAGGGTCTGTTAAACTGCCAAGTTTAACAGATAGTGGGTGAAGGGGGAAAATATGAGTTCTACTACGGCAGGAGAGAAATTGAGTATTTTAAGAGACTAAGAAAATCAAGGGAGCAGATTGTGTATTTGTGTAGGGGTTTCTTAGCTATAGCAGAAGTTAGCTAAATCTGAGAAAACCTCTCTTTGTTTGCATCTGGGTACGGCCCTGAAAGGTTGAATGAATAAGAAATAAAGTAAATCATGTTTTTAATTCATGTTGAATGTTATTAACCTTATATATATTTCCCTCATTTAAAATCTCCATGTTAAAATAGTAGTAACATTGATGAACTCGAAACGTGCACTTTTTCCACGTTCATGTAATATGTGGTATACTGACTCCTCTTGGGCATTTCAAGTATAACACCTTAACTGTCACGTGACCGAATGATGCTATAACTACTTTGGTTGGTAGGAGTTTTATTTATTTGTTTTATTTTATTGAACTATTTAGGAGTTATTCCTCAAATGGCCAGAATACCAACAGTCAAGATGTTTTTACTTGAAAATCGATTAAAAATACATTAAATTAATGTATTATTATCGATTAAAAGCGAGTGACAGTGGACGCCACTCGCTGAATCACGTGATACATATTGAGATGGTCACAATGCAGAATATTTTAAATATTTATGATGGAATAATAGTGTTTCGTTTACTGTTTAAAATAAAATTGGTTAAACAAATTAATATTTAAAATAAAAAATATATATAGCCTACAATAATAATATTTCAGTGTTGTAAACAGTAAGCAGTTGACCATACAGGTAAGGCTGTCGTCTTTATCGTTCACACAGGAATTTCGTCGAATTCTACGTGTTGATTTCGGCATATTTACAATTTGCGATACTTCGATGAAAAAAAGATCAGGTTCTACCGAGATTTGAACTCGGATCGCTGGATTCAAAGTCCAGAGTGCTAACCATTACACCATAGAACCGCGTGAACACGTGAGGCACAACATGATATTTGCCAATCCAACGAAACCATGATAATGTGGGATGACATTATTTTGATTACCAAAAACCAGGACACTCGGCCCAGCAGATACTCAAATGATACTCGAAGTTTACTCAAAGATGCCTTATTAATTTCAATACATTTAAAGTAGGCTGCTATGTCTCGTCTGTATGGATAGAAAATTGCTATATTACAAGACACAAATTCAGATAGGCTTCTCAGAGGTTACTCAACATGTTTTATTATGACAGGTTTCAAAAATAATGAATGAAATAATGATAGAAATAATGTATCTTCTGTATTAGAAAAATAAATATATAAATAATAAAAAACTAAAAGAAATACCTCCAAATTGAACAAAAATAACTCTCACAAACTTACAAAAACGAACTAACAAAATATATTTATATCTGTAGTTTTCTTCCTCTTTATCCTGTTTTTCTTCCTCCTTGTTTGCCAATCTATATTTTGCTGTAGAGCTGATCTTTCCCAGCAGTTTTTTGAAAATTTCATCACTTTATAAAAAACAGCCAGGGCGGCCAGGGCAGCCAGGGCAGGGCGTGAAAACAGGACATGTCCTGGGAAAACAGGACTGTTGGTCACCGTATGATAATGGTTAATCTATAAAACATAGTTACTTTACAAAAAAGGTAGACCCTCTATGTTTTTGAGAAAACGTGTCCGTGTCTTCCTAACTTTGAGTGACAATTTACTGCGATTTTTTTTATTCAACTTGTCTGCGAGTAAGTACAACATATACTTTTGCAGTACTATGGAAGTTATCCAATTATACTCTATATTTACTAAACAACAAACGTCCACGAGATCTGCAAGCTATATGCTAACGGTATCGTACCAAGTGCTCAAGATAAAGATGCACCAACCGTGAGAATCTATTTCAGCAATAGACCGCAACATGTGAGGATTGCAATGACGCCCACGGTCAACATGTTCAGCACATTATAACGCCTCGTCTATGAATTGTAATGGTAATCTGACTCCCTCACTTGCAATATTGATAATGAACTGAAGGGGGCAGCCGGAGCTCGTAACACACATGCTATATGTTGTCATTATTATTACTGCGATTACAGACTTTATTAGAAGCAAATTAGAGGATTTGCAATGATTACGACAATGAGCACACAAAATTAGACTTATTTAAAATCAGTATATTATTAACCAATAAATAAAACAGTATATTAGGCTAATATATACTGTTTTATTTATTAGCATAGCATATTGCTAATCACTTACATTTACTTGCAAGACAAAATATATAATTAGAGGGATACTTCAACCCCAAAATGTACATTTTGTCATCATTTACTCACCCTCATGTTGTTTCAAACCTGTATGAGTTTCTTTCTTCTGTTGAACACAAAATAATATATTTTAAAGAATGTTGGTTACCAAACAGTTGACGGCAGCCACCTAGTAAGAAAAAAATACTATGGAAGTAAATGGTTGCCGTCAACTGTCTGGTTACATTCTTTAAAATATCTTCTTTTGTGTTCAACAGAAGAAAGAAACCCATACAGGTTTGGAACAACTTGAGGGTGAGTAATTTATGACAGAATTTTCATTTTTGGGTGAACTATCCCTTTAAGAATTTAGGCTTTATGTCATCACGCAGTTGGCTTATACAACAATAAAATAGTTAATTTTGTAAAAGCCTATTGCCAATCTGATCAGATATAAATTTGTTCTAATAAAAAAGAACTGACAGGAAGCCAACAGCATATTGATACAGATCTATGTTAATAGAGACATATCTCTGTATATGCAAATACATTGTCTTGGTTCCAGGTTGAAGCCTCATTTTTGTCTGAATGAATCATCTTAATTATACTTTGAATAATGAGTGCCGTGGAATTTCTGATTCCTGTTTTTTGACGTTTGATATCCTGTGAAGGGTGAAAATGTGCTTGAACGATAGGGTCTGTGTGTGTGTGTGTGTGTGTGTGTGTGTGTGTGGATGCTGATGTGGGTCATTACCCCTTCTCTGCCCCCTGGGGAAAGCAGGAAAGAGGAGGAGGGATGGATGGATGGGGGAAAAGGTGGAGGATGGTAGGGGGTTCCCAGGGGAGGAGAATCCAATAAATCAGCCTCCCGTCTCCGTGCTGACATGGGGCTTGTCTGTGAGGGGTGTGTGTTTGTGTGTATGTGTGTGTGTAGAGGGGGATCACAACAACAGCATAGCCTTGTCTAGCTGTCAGTCACCTACTGGCCAGGCAACAAACTCACACGCCTCCAATCGTGAGGCCGCAGACCTTCATTACCAATACATCCATTCATTTCTCAGTTTCTTACTTCTCCTTTTCTTTCTTTAGTGTTTTGAATGTCACGTTTATACAAAAGTGGATGAGTGTGTATCAAGTTTACATTGATATTAAGAGCTTTCTTAGCAAGGCCACATTATTTTAAGTGCATATATTGCAGCAATCACATTAAGCAGATTGTCAAGTACTACGAGTGTCGTACCGAGAGCAAAGTACCAACACAAATGCAGACAAATTATCGCTTCGCCACTGAATAAGTGACCATATCTGCTCTAAATATAGTTCTGTAATTGGAGAAAGTGAAGTCAGCGCTGTCAGTTTGATATATGTGTGCAGGTATGTTTTTCAATCCAGTGCGTGAAACAATATATCCACCATGGAAACTGTATGTTGTTAGGGAAAGGGGAAACCAAAAGCCTTGTGTTTGTGTTGAAAGGGATAGTTCACCCAAATATGAAAAGTTGTTCCAAAGCTGCAAATATACTATGGAAGTCAATGGGTTCCGTGTTTGGTTACCAACATTCTTCAAAATATCTTCTTTTGTGTTCAACAGAAGAAAGAAACTCATACAGGTTTGAACAACATGAGGGTGAGTACAGAAATAAAATGTTTGGGTGAACTATCCCTCTAATGGAATATTCCAGTCCCAAAATAGCGATATACATGTAAAATAAATAAAGTAAAATGTCAGGGTGACACAACTGTCCTGATATAATGAAACAAACGCCTCTTAAAACAGGAAATTATGTCATAAAGAGGACCCCTGAAGACATTCTTGACTGCCAAGGTCAATATGTCTCTTAAAAAATCGGGTAATTTTTAAGTCAGTTTAATTTAATTTAAGTTGAAATGACTTAAACATCCAAATTGATTGTACTTTAAAAAAAAATCAGCAACTTTTTTTCACAGTGTACTATCCCTTTAAATATGCTCCCTACTGCAGTTCTAAATGCTAAAAGCATATTCTCCCAGTACCGAAGCAAGTTGGTCTTTTTCTGTTCAGCTTTCAAAAAAAAGCTCATATCTGTGTTGTTGCAGTTTTGTGTGGGCCGCATGTGAAAGTGAATTACGGGGGAAGATCATTGATCAAGTTTGTTACTTGTGAAGGACGTCTCTGTCAAACATTGTAGGGGATAAAAATGTCTTTTTGTTCGGTTTTCTTGGGCCCAATTGAAACATGGTTCAAAGGCGTCTCTCGTCTGATCTGAAAAATGGAGATATTGACTGTTGCTTGTTAAACTATTGTGAAATCTGAGCTTTAAAACACCTATTTTTCTCTCTGCCCACACACACACACCAAACATCATATATCAGACATCCTGCATTATGACTCTAATATGTGGCTTGCTTATGACTGTTTCCAATATGGACCGTAGTGGCCATGAGACCTGCTCTGTGCATTAAAATTCATGGGAAAAAATGGCAATAATGACCTCCCCCTTCTTCGACTTCCAGTCTCCATACATCCTCTAAATCTGTATCTCTCTTTTCAGCAGATCCCTACACTCCTCCTTCCCTCTATTTTCTCTCCTCCTCTGCATCCCTTCTTTCTGTTTTTCACCCGCACTGCTGCCAGGTAGTGATTTCTACAGTGGGAAAATTGCTTTTTCAATATCTGCCTCTCTAATTATGAGCCCAGCTAGGGGTCATGCCACTGGAATACTAATAAATAGCTCATGCGTTTTTGCATTTCTTTACTCCAAAAGAGAGTTTACGTATTTGATTTTTATGTCACAGCGGTGCATGAAAATAGCTGTCGTTCATATCGTTTTGTCCAAAAAAACAAGCTATCCAAGATATTCCATGATTCCTTGTTTATAATACCTTTGTGATCATAATTAAGCTGTATTCCCTGACCCAGAGCAACACACACTCACAAGAGATTTGATTTAGGTCACACACTGGTTCTTATTGTCCCCAGGAGCATGTTATCTTTATAGCGAAGGGATGTTTCATGTGTCTTCGAGATCAAAGATCAAAATGCCGGACTGACTATCTTTGGAATCTTCAAATCAAGACATTTCATAAACAGATGATATACAGATGACAGATTTACATAGGAAATAGGCCCTCGTTTTAAACCACTAGCCGTGGGATTTCATTGTGGTCGCCCTGAAACAATGCAAAACGATTTAAAGTAATAAAAAGGAGAAGAGAAAAAAAAGCTACTTTACATCACAAAAGGAATTTGAAATCAAATGTCTCCACCGTGCGCACCGAAAGGGTTAAATGGATTTCTCGGTCGCTCTGAGCGCATGACTGACGTTTGGGGTTCTATATTTATGACGCGCACCAATCAGAGAGCGGTCAGCGTAACCAACGTGGGTCTCTCTTCACGCTGATTGGCTACCACAGCCAGTGTTGATTGTGGCTGGGTCAAACCCCACGTGGAGATTTCATTCAATCATTGTACAGTTAGCTGCACCCATATTTTTCAATCGAAGTCCTGTGCATAAAATTAGACAATGTGAAGAGAACGTGTGAATAGCCGACAGAGACGGGGTGCTATATTTAAACCACATCTCAAAATATAACATTTTGTGCAGAGGACATTTTTATTAGACCTATTTATTTTAATCATCTTTATCGATATATTAGCTATAACACTACTTTGGCATCTTGGATCATCTATTTTGCACATAAAGTCAATGGCGTGATGCTTGTATTTTACATTATTGTACTAAAATACGTAGAAAATCAGTATAGGCTTTAGAAAATGACTTGCATACACCTATGTTGAATTTCTTATTTAATTTAAAGTTTTTATATTTATATATTTATATAAATGTGTAGGTGGTGTTACGGTCAACGGATCATCACAAATAGCCTACTAACTAAAGACTCATTATAAAGTTTAAATTCATTTTTTTTTAACGAAAAGAAAGAAGTGTTGGCACAAGTTGTTTGGTAACCTTCTTATCAATGAAGCAAACAGTTACATACTTTTTATTCAATTATTAATAATTGAATAAAATTATTTTGTCTGCCAAATCAAGGTGGTGTAACTAAAATGAAGGGCATGTGCCATAAAATTTTTTTTAAAAATTTTTCACAGACTTTCATATAAAAGTGGACTGTTTGTTCATTTGAAATGGAGTAACCCCAAGAATGTCCTCATATTCATAAATCCAAAATATGTTTCCTTCAAAAACGTTCTTAGGTTGTGTGCATTCACTACTTCTTGATGGTTATACTACTGCATTGTAAACAAATATTGTAACCTGTAACCTGGTTGCCTTCAAATTTTAAGTTCATTTAAATGAAAAAAATTTTGTTAATACAATTGCGATTCGTTTAATCAACATAAACTTACAATCTGAACCATATAAATAACCATGATAAATTATTATAAATTAAAGTTGATTTGACAAAAGAAAAAAATGTTGTGATACCAAATTATGAATATAATTGTTTACAGTGTTGCCATTTTTGGAGTCATTAAATCAGAATATTTGTAGAAAAAGATATAAACACTTTTCAAAAAATCACCTCGGACATCCTTATTTGTCGCTGGCCCACACACATAAACACATACAGCACTGAACAGATCAATCCATGCGTTTTAAGGGTTCCTACTCTCACCGCAGCCTAAAATGAGTGTAACTTGAGAATTTAACTCTTTGCTTCTGGTTACCGCAAGCCAAACCATTTCTCTTTTTTTGCACAGGGGGGGGCATGCATTTCTCTTGAAGAAAACAACTCGCATGTCCCATTGAAAAACAGCTGAGGGTCGAAAGGAAGGAGCGGATGAGGAGAGAGAGAGAGAGAGAGAGAGAGAGAGAGAGAGAGAGAGAGAGAGAGAGAGAGAGAGAGAGAGAGAGAGAGAGAGAGAGAGAGAGACAAAAGAAGCTGCGGCTGCGTAGAGTGTCGCGTCTTGGGAGCACGATAGCTCGCCATCCACTTGGTTTCTTTATTATTTTCATCAGTAAAACACATCAAGGGCGGGGGAGCTCTGAAGGCCGAGCGCGTGCATTCTGATATTTCGAGGTGCGTCGTATTGAGGGACTCGATACCGGACTGGGCGCATCTTATATCGCGCGATAAAGCAGAACAAAGGGAGTCTTGAGCGAGGAATGCGCGGACCGAGCCTGGCGCCCCCGAAACAGGGCCAAATGTTCTTCTGAGACCCGCAAAAAGGTGCAAACTCTTCTGAAACAACGTTTAACACAACACCGAAACAGAAGAACCTCAAACCGCAACGACCCCGTTATTCGCCATGTTTCCCCAGAATCGACCCCCGGTAAGTTGCCTTACTACTTACTACTTACTAAAATGACCGTCTGCTTGGTGCGCAATGCGCTTTAGTGCATTTCACATACAGGCTAAAACAAAGTGTGTTTGTACCCTTTGTCTCGTCATTTAAGGTAGCTACACGTTCACATGGATTGTGAAACTGTAGTTGGCCGAGTAGTGCTGCTCATCAAGGCATGATTAGATCAAATCAAACCACACTGAAATGTGCTTTAAATAGTCTGTTTTTTTATCCGAGATATTCAAGGCAGCCAATTCGATAAATTAATTAACGTGCTTAAATGATACTACCTTCCCGTTATGTTATTGTTGTTATAACGTTACCCCCTAATAGCTTATAGGCAGATCTCTGTATTTCTGATGTTTCAGCTACTGTATGTTTCAGCTACTGTAATTTCAAGTGCCACAGTACATTGCTTTTCACCTTTCATACATGTAAGTTTCATGAATATTTAAATTTCAGTTCTGCATGAATCTCCAATGTTGACCACTCTTTGATAAAGGTCCTTTAGACTTATATTTTTTGCTTTATGGTCTCATATATATATATTCATTTAGCATTTTTTTTTGTTATTGTTTTGTTTACCATAAGTATCATCTCATAAAGCTAGTCTGGGACTTGATATATCAGCTAGACCGATAAATCGGTCTGTGTCTGGCCATTATGATGTTAATCGGCCGATTGCACTGCTTGGCAGATTAATAGATGCCCTTGTGTCAGAAAAGTTTGTTTGGTTTCACTGTACATTAAAATTGCTCAAACTTAAAATGTGTACGAGCCTTATCACGTATATCGGGTGTTATTTTCTTGGTCACCATGCTCTCTAGTTGTCGTATTGGCAGTATTGACTTGAAAAGCTCATACTGGTCGACCACTATTTAATAAAAGGTAGTTATTATTGAATGGACTGGACTGATTGAATCAAACTATGTGTTAAAATCCTTCATGAGATTTCTCTACATTCACCATACACCCCTCCCCCAGCACCCCCAACCTTCCCTAAGAGTGCTTTGACATTCATTTCCTAAGGGATGGAAATTAGATTCCACTGGGGTGTGCAATTTCGTGATCTGAAGTAGATGCATGGTATATAGGTGAAGTATTTAGGTTTTCCAACCCTTTGGTTGTTGCTCTGCAGTGACCAGGCCGCTCTGTACTTTTCTTATTTCTCTTTAGAATGAAAGATTGGTCCAACCTGTTTTACCAGGGGACCCAGCTACTTCTGAATATGGCCTCTTTCCGCTCACCTTAAACAGCCTAAAACATGAAAAGGTGGTTGGGATGTCATGTAGCTGTTTTGTCGTTCAATAAGACAAGACATGTTCTTCAGTCCAAATAATTTTAAGCTTCTAGACAAAACCTGTAGGCTAAGTATCAACATAAAGAATGAAATCTTAATAGAGTGTTACTATGGCACAGGCATTTCATTTAGTCAATTATGAGTAGAAATATCTTGATGAAAGACCACGTGCAATAAATAAAGCGGTTGAAATGGACAGAACTAACCCACACATTCCTCAATGTGTGAAAAAGGTTAATAAATGCATACAAAAATTACCATCTTGTTTAAAACAAGTATTTTAACACAAAACATTTTGTTTGATGAAGGGATGGTTTCAGTAAAAAATCTCTCATTTCCACTCCTAACCAAGACAACAATTTTCATGCTAATTAGTCAGTCCATCAGTTTTTAAAAGTGCTTTTAACATTGAATGAGAGAGTATGTATGTACACAGTTTAACTTTAGGCTAATAGGGAGAGTCATTTATTTTAGGGGATTAAACAAGGCTTTTGTATTGGGGTAAAGGAGAGGAAATTATTTCCACCTGTATTTATATTGCTGTTTGAGTAATCTACAGACTGTGTTGTTTACAGATGAGACTGCACCATTCACCATTAGCAACTTTTTATTATTACATTGCATATAATTTAACTACCAAATGGAAAATTTTATTTCCCAGTTTAAAACAGTGGGCAATTCCTATAGATTGCTACGGGCACCTGCTAATTGGTTTTGATTCTGTCTTCTGGATGGATCTGCTCTGGCCAAGATGTCTCCAACAGAGGTGCACCACTATCCTTCCTATGTGAGGTATTTCTCAGTATTCCTCCCTGACGGTGATCCCATTTCCTCCAGCCTTCTGTTTCCAGAGGAATCCAAGGGAATCAGGGCATGGCCCATTCCGGCCTTGGCAACCTCAGCAATTAAGTGAAGCATTTTGGGCAAGGTTTGCAAAAGTCATTGGAAGAAAGTGTGGAATTCCTTGAAAGCAAAAGAACAAACAGGCTGCGGGTTACCTCATAAAGGAAGCACCTACAGCAATTACCACAGCTGACAAGCCAACGTCGCGGCACTGCTAATGTATCCTGACAGCGGGGAAATTTGAATAACAAGCTTGTGAAGAGGGTAGAGAAAAGATGTGATGTTAATGAAACAGGTGCTTGGCACCATACTACACCCCATGTCCCCTCCCCCGTCTAAGTAAGGGATTACTGGGGCATTCCTTAAAGCTCTATGCTGCCGTAGAGTACGGAATCAATGAAACAAGGCCGCGCCTAGGTCAGATTCCCGGGGAGGTTTTCTAAAATGCAAATGCCTGCTGGTTGTTGACACTGTAGTCGAAAGATTTCATATACAAAGCCTGAACTTCAAACGCTGCTGCAGAAAGCAACGCCTGGTTCCTTGGATTTGTGCGTACACCTAAAAAGAGGTTCTTCTTCAAATGGTTCAGAGATGCAGAAAGTCCATTCCAATTATTTTTAGCCTATCTCCACCCCATTTGCTAGGGTGGATGTTTCTTTTTTCTTTTTAGGGAAAAACATTATATAATTAGTGGGGTTGCTAGTTCTCAGAGGCTTCACTTGGGGAGGCTACCATGAAAAGACACCTAAAGAGAATATACAACTTTCTTTAAAGCACAGTTATAATTTACACTCTGGTCTGAAAGAGTTCGAGGCTTTGGAGAATCCCTTATTGGGCTTTTTAGCTATTCTCTGGGAATGGAAACGTCAAGCACGTGGTCTGTTCTTTCCAAGTGATTTGTGTGTGAAAAGAGAAAAGGCTTTATCAAAGGTTAGGCAACTGTGTTGACAGGTTTTGCGATGTCGGTCATCATGGCCCGGCCACAGCATTTCACAGGCTGTGTAGCAATTCTCAGATGTAGGCCATGTGGGAGTCTTGTAGGTCCCTCAGCCAGACCTCTGACAGAAAGAAAGAATCTGTGGTTTGGACAGCTCAGTGAACACAGAAGCAGCATTTCTCTCTCTGTGTATAATTGTTTGTAGTGTTTAGTAGACTCTTTAGTCTTCTACATTTTGTGTCTTAGTAAGTGGGTGGGTAGGGGGATTTGGGAGATCATTATTGGTTGATGCAACACATCAACGCACCATTTAATTAGAGGAAAAGAAATGAAAACATCATATTCACACTCACAATTTCCAAGACTCATTGTTGAGTGTGAGTGTTTAACACTGAGTCTGGTAAAGAAATGGACTTGGACATGCCTATAATATTATAATAATAACTTGGACATGCCTATAATATAATAATAATAATAATAATAATAATTTATATATATATATATATATAATAAATAAATACTTGGCTTTTCATAGTATCTAGGCAGCTCAAGCTATAATTTCCAACAGACTCCCAACTTGATCCTGAGCTATTCCTTAATAAGGGTCATGTGAGAACGAAGAGATTCTTTACTATTTAAAATCCAAAAAGTGAACATTTCATTTAGCCTTGATTGAAGTCATTACTGCCTCAAGGTTTTTTGAACACTTGGGTGTTCAGAGTATTGCCATAATACAGATAACTGTGACCATGACTTTCGCTAAGACAAGAGTGGCCCACAATGCTGATTATGTCCTGCCAAAACCATGCCAGGTTAAAACCTTGTTGTGAAACTGTCAAGGTCAAGTGAGCCATTTATTGTGACAACCACCAAGTAAAGTTGCACAGAGGATTTGCAAGGCGATTTAGCCTGAGAAGCAGGTTATAAGAGCATTGAATCAAATGGCTCCCATATTGAGACTGGACACATAGAAAGAACCACAATAATGGCCTCTGAGAGGTAGTGACAATCTGGTTTCGGAAACCTGAATGTCTAATTAATGAACATTCAGTTTCCAAGAAGCTCCATGCGACTGGCTCTTTGGTCTCAGCCTTTCAGCAAAGACCCGCTTTCTTTGTCGTTCCTTTTTTCTTTCTTCCGGAAGTCTCTTTGCACCTGTACGCAAAATTCAATAAAAAGAGGTGAATATCAGAGTGAGAGGCTGGGTGGGGTAGAGAGAGAGGAGATAAAGGGGAAGAAGGGAATAGAGCCAAGTGTCATTCCCCCTTCTTCCCGCCTCCCCCTGTCAAATGGCCTTCCTCTTGTTCTCCAGACTCTTTTCTTTGGCCTGTGAGAAGTAATTGTGGTGTGTGTGTGCTCCCTGCTAGGCTGGAGCTGTGAGAGCCCGGGGATCTGGACAGCAGATTGAAATGCAGGGCTGGAGAGAGGAGCTCGTTAGAGACTCTAACAATGCGCCGTGTCTCCCATGAGCCGAAGGCCGAGTAGCTCTATTCTCCCTGTGTAGTTCGGTCCAGCCCCTCCTCAAACATCCCCCCTAGTACTCAGAGCCTGCTGCCCCGACACAGGGTGACCCCTTTTACCCACAGACACCCTCCACCCCCCTTGATATTTGCAGCTACATCTGTCCCCATCCCTCCAAGACAAGCTTTAAGCTTAAACTGTCCATGTACTATGTTTTCATTTTCTCTGTAATTCTTGGCTAGGTCAAAGCCTTTTCTGTGTTAATGCAGGTCACACATGCTCATAACACCCTATGACACTTTGCCAACGGTTAGCCGCTCAAGTGTTTGGCAGTAAATGCGACTACCGTCAAAACCATGCTCCATGTTAATTGAAGTAATGGGGCTTTATGCACTTTCACATTTGGTCAATCATGTCCCTTTTGGCAGTTTTTCCTCCTCTTAGCTCATTAGAAGGAGAGATTCCCGTGAGAAGTGCAAGAACCCCTGTGATGCGCAGTCACGAGCACGAGGACCTTCGTCAGCAGAGGTGCTTGGAGACAGATAGATGGATAGACAGGCCTTACTGTACCGCACGTAGGCTTTTGTCTGCCTGTCTGTCTGCATTACCTTGAGGCCAAGCTCCTAATTGCTGGTGCCAGCGGAATTCAGTTAGCTTGGTGGGGTCCCGTTCTGATGGGGTAGTCTTTCTTGCTCCCTCTTCTAATCCGTGCTTAATTTTAAATAAATATCTTAATTCTGGCAGTGAGCATGGTCCCCACCCCAGTCCCACATCCCAGCACACAACCACTCTGATATAGACACGCATCTGTCTGTAATGCTTTATCCTTTTACAATGGAGCCTATGTCATGGAACTTCCCCAACCCCCATCCACTCTCATTCTTTCATTGCTTTATCTCTCATTCTGCAGAGCTTGTCTTTCATCAGTGTCCTTCATTTCTGCCTTGTGCACTGCACTCTCTATCTTGCTCACAGACCTCTATGCAATGAGCTCCTCAAATCATATTTTCGCTCCGAATGATTCTCATCAGTTCTCTGAATCGTCTGATTTTTTTAAAGAATACAAAATATCACTATTTTAAGCCTGGTTTCATTATAGGTGTTGAAACAATTATTGACCCTATGCGTTACGACAGAGCTCATATGAAATTGCCTGAAATTGGCTTTTAAGTGTAATTTCTTTTAAAAAATGCTTTTCATCCTGTTTAAAAAAAAAGTTTCAGATGCTAACCCTACTTCCTCCCCCCCCCATAGGCACCTTTGCAACCACCCCCCGGGTCCTCGGCTTCAGCTGCTGCAGCAGCAGCCGCAGTCGCTGCAGCATCGGGGTCGACCCAACCTCTGAAACTCACTTACCCCGAGACTCTGGACCGCATAAAGGAGGAGTTCCAGTTCCTGCAGACACAGTATCACAGGTACAACCCCTTGCTAATACATACACTAGCTAAGATGTTCTATGTCAATATAATCGAAAAACATTTTTCCTAAGCCTGTAATTTAGTCAACCCATGGGAGAATGTCTTTGCAGAATTCCTGATACAATGTAATTGTAGAAAGAAGGCTATGAAGAAAGGTTAAAATGTCAGTGGTTAGGGCGGTCAGGGTGTTTTTGGGAACATAGTGGCTGCTTGACAAAGATGATTGACTTCTGGCCATCCATCTAAAAATCCATCTATACCAGAGTGTCCAATCCTATTCCTGTAGGGATGCTTTCTTGCAGAGTATAGTTCCATCCATTGTTAAATGCACCTGAACTAGCTAATCAAGATCTTCTGTATTACTAGAAAATTCTAGGGAGGTTAGAGCTTAACTCTGCAAAAAGGTGGCCCTCCATGAGCAAGATTGGACATCCCTTTTCGACACCAGCTAATCACTCGTGCGGACCAGCCAGGCAACATGTAAATTAGCTACCATCAGAGTGTTTTTTTAGTGGGAATTTCTAATACGTAGGGCTTAGATTTTTGTTAGTATTCAAAAGAAATCCCTTGATGTAGCTTCTAAAAGGGGAAGGCCCACTGCTTTCTCATAACACATGCATACTCCTTTGGTTCTGTGTGTTTGTTTTATGTGCACTCTGAGGCTCAGGAATGTGGCCAGACCAGGCATGACCCGTGTGTGATTTCTAGTAGGTGCTGGCATCCTCTCCGGTACGGTAGTCCATGCCCCCTCTGCACACCCTTCCTTATTACTGGCAAGCCTTCACACGGCTACAGCTTTGATTCCTCATGCCAGACTTTGCAAATCCACCCAGTCCCCACATTCCTATTGTTAGTCTCTTCTGTTCCTGCCTTCAGTGTTCAGTCAAATAAGCTCAAAAATCCTCTGTACAAACAGAGTTCAGCCCTTCTGATGGCTGCTGGGTTTACACATATATCAGCCTGGATATTTATGGCTGTGTTTGCTCAAAATCTTTCCCAGAAGCCAACAGCTAAGCAGATATTTTGTGCACCTTTCTAAATTAATGGATAATACCACTCTCATGTGGCTCTGTATTGGTCTCCCAATCAGATTTTAAGAGTTGTTCATCTGTTCTTGATTTCCACAGTTAGCTGGTGCTCGAATATCTAATGAGTCTGGCTCAAGCCTGATGCAGAGGGCCAAACACCTGCACACTTGTTATCAAATTAGAGCAGGAGACATTTCTTGGTTTCATTTGTTGGGTGTTTATTATAATTAGAGCATTTCAACATATGATGAATACTTTGCTCAAAAAGTAATGAACTACATTTGTGTTTCATGACAATCAATACTGTATGCAAATACTGTCCCATGTCTTTTGATTTAGTTTTGATTTAGTAGTTGATTACTTCTAGTCCCATGATTTATGAAAGTTATGGTGTGGGAGTTTTTAATTCGATATTACAGTTTTAATTTTCAATGTGATTTGGGTCCAAATGAAATGGACAATGTGATTAATTATTTGCTTTTCCTTTTTATTTAACTTTCTCCAGCTAGTGCAACAAGCTTTTCTAGCCAGTGGACAAAATAAAGAGCAAAATATGTGCATCGTTAGTGTTAGGTGTGCAATTAATGCTTTTGTTTCATTCTAATACTGCCACAGATGGGAAATTGGATGTACAAGGCTGGCATCTCATAATCCGGCTAAAACAGTAGAATTTTCTGACAAGCTTTATCACTGTTTGGGTACACAAAATGGGTGAAAACTAGAGATGCACTGATTGATCGGCTGGTGACCGGAATTGGCCGATTTTCACGTGATCGGCCATGATCAGTCTGACATATGCCGATTTTATGCTGGTCAAATGCACTCGGGCGCCGCATGATTAACATCGCGGCAACATCAGCATCACACGTGCACACCGAACACACATGTAGGAAACCTTGTGAATTACGGCCGTTTCACACCGCAAACATGAGCAGCGCGTATTATTTCCTGCATGCATGTAAATCAATGAGGGGATTTACACCGGGACCAGGAGCAACGCGTGAAGCGCGGGTTTCGGCACAGAGTCTATTTTTGCTGCACTGCACACGCACAATTAAAGTGAAAGCACACTTTTGATGGACAAAATAAATATGATTTCATACAAAAGTGCCACAAATGCACAGAATTTGCATGTCTGGTGTGTTTTAACAAGAACTGCAGTATATGTCAGAAAAGAAAATGAATTTTCCTCTTTGAAATGAACACTTTTTTTGTTGGATATTGGATGTGAAAAGAAGGAAATGGTTCCTCCATAACACTGCACTTTAGATGTGTGTGAATTTCCCACACCAGGAGTAATTTATATAGTCCTATTTTATAGCGATTACTGTTAAAAAATGTTCTATGTAAAATGTTCTACTAAAGAAAAGAGAGAAAAGAAATATTTGTGTGTGCTGTAAAGTGCTTCGAAAAAATGAAATCGGAAACGGCTAAAATCGGTATCGGCAGGTCAAACTCTGAAAAATCGGAAATCGGAATCGGCCTAGAAAATTGTAATCGGTGCACCTCTAGTAAAAACTATATCGTAGAGTAAAGATTCACAATTATGACCAATGCCACTAAGCTTCTGCTATTAATTGACATGCCCCCAACTCAAAGTCTGGGCTGTAAGAAAATCCAGTTTCCCCACTGGTATTTACAGCCAATATTGTTAATTTATGCTTATCTCGTAAATACAATCACTCCAACACGACGATGGCAGCATTATAATTTGAATGTCAAACATTCTGTGACTTCAAGTCAATGGGTGATTTTTACAGTTTGATCTAATTTTCTTACTAGCACTGTAATTAGCCCCTGAATGGCACTTCATGAAGCATTACAATGTGAAGTCTGAAGTCACAGACCTCCTTTAGTTAAGGCAACAAGATTAGCAGTGGCCTTCCCATGGTGTTTCAGATGTGGCATTTCCCATAAGCATTCTCCTGCCACTGAGCTGGTCCCGCTCCAGGTAGAACGTGGCAGGCACACACAGGACGTGCCAGACAGGCAGAGACAGCTCTTGGCTATACGTGGCGTGGCTTAGATTTTAATTTTAGTTCTCGTAATTTGTGTCTGGAGGCTGATTGGTGTTGGATTAAAGGACAGGAAAGAGTCAGAGCTAAAGAGATTTGGCAAGATGATTTGGGGAGAGGTGTGTTTGTGTGTGGGCGGCTGGGCGCTGGTCTATGTGAGAAACACACTTAGGCCGAGGTCAGGTTACAGCGCAAGGTCCGGCAGGAAATGTGAACTGGGCAGGAACTGCATAACAAAGAGAGCTGCTCCATACAGTGTTATCATGCTGTGTTGTTTGCACTGCACATGTTTTGCGTATGTCTCTGCATGTTCGTGATTGTGTGCTTGGTTTGGGTGTTTTTTTGTGTAGAAGGCCTCTAATCAGCAGACAGGAGGGCTTTAGACCGGAGGTTCTCATTACAGTAGTTTTTGCTTTGCCCAGCCCTTTTACAAACACTACCTTGCTAATGTGTCCTCTGGGTTTGCAATGGCTCAGACATGAAGACAACCAACCCACAGACAGCCACCCGCACAGAAACAGCTTTGCGCTGATACCCATGATATCTTCTTTGTGCCTTGACAGAGTGGACTTTTTAGGGGATTCTAGGCATCTTTATGATGAAGTCTGGGGTTTGTGGTTTAGGCCTGCTTTGCTGAATACATCTGTGTGTGTGGCCCGGCATTCCCCCATCGAGCGTGCGTGTATTTAAGTGCATGTGTTTGTGGTGGGTGGTTTTGGTTTGCAATTGCGCTTTAATGTCGGTGTGTGTCTGACAGAGTATTTCATCAGGAATGTTTGCCATATACTTGTATCGATGGAGATTTTTTGGTTTTCACCATGTGGTATAACATGGGCACAGCCTTGTTTTATGCCATTTACATTTTGCCACCTTAGTGTAAGGCTATTAGCATACTATACATAAGTATGCATTAAACCTTGCTATATATATTCCATTATAACTGTTACATGATAAAAATTAATCAACTTGTTCAGCAGTATTCTCTTCAAACTGTTGCTCCACCATGACAGTTGTTGACCTGAAGAAGAAAACCAACCATTAGCACCCCCTGTGGTAATGCAGAGAATGCAACGTTGCTTTATGAATCTGCGATTTCTGAACACGACAAAGCATAAAATGTATTATTCTTCATGCTGTATCGTAAAGCACATTTCAGGCTTCAAAGAGTGTATGAGTTTGTGTGTGCCGCAAATGCAAATTTGCCAAAGTCAAAACCTTCATCAATCCTCTCTCAGGCAGTAATGGGGTTTAATTTAGCTCTGAACTGGACTATTTCACTAACTAATCACTATGTGTGCGTGCACTCTAAGCAGAGAGATGAAAAAGCACTATGAGAATACAGAAGACACAAGGGCTTTTACTAATGAGGCACAGGCATGGCAAATGAGGATGAGATCTGTGAGGAAGTGTCCTCACTTTCTCTAATTGGACTGATACTCCTCACCGTCAGACCGAATATTTGCCTTTTCACTCAAACTTCTCGTTCAGATGCTTTACTTTAAGTCGTCATTATAAATTCACTCTGTTGTGGTGTGCAATATGATTAAAAGTGCAGTTAGCTTGTGTGTGTAATGTATATATTGAAGTAACCTAATGGTGCTTTGCTGGCTCGACTGTTGTGGTGCAGGCAGCCTGCAGTTTTCTTGCCCGTTCTGACAATAACCTTATCTGTTGTCAGGGAAAGAAAGAGACCTTTTTCTTTTTTCTTTATCAACCTTTCTCGTTCCATGGTTTTGATTTTATGTAATTAAGGGTTGGAATCTTTAGCAATGTTTGGGCATTCCTTGCATTTATTGGACAGTCTCATATTCTCAGCAACAGCATAGGGGAACTAATGTAAGATTTATGATTAATTTATGCACTATTTTTACTATTACATGATATTTGCCATCACCTAATGCTCATTTAAAGTGAATCTTAAGCACATTTAATAACAAATCTCAAAATCAATATCCATTTTTTGTACTGTACAATTACATACATTGATGCCTAAATTAACTTGTAGCGTTTAAATTGATTTATTTTACTTTTTAGTAGGGGTAGGACAAAATATCAATAGGGCAATATACCATTGTCCATCTTCGTGCGATATGAGAATCGCTGGCGCCAAATATCAATATTTTAAATGATAAAATAAGGCTCTCTAAATAGATTTCCCTGCTCCCAGCGTCGCTACTTGGCGCTCAACACACGAATGAGGGAAATGTGAACATAAGTTAACTAGCCTAAGAAAAAGAGTTTTTTAACGGGATGGCGGACAGCAGTGTGAGTAATATAATAGTTGCCCCAGCCACGTTTAAGTCCAAAGGCTGGAAAACACGCTCTTAACCTTTATTTTGTTTTTAAACTTTTCATATATATCATGATGTATCATTACGGGATTGTCTAGCAATATATTGATTATCGCAGAATTGCTGTATCGTGATAGTATCGTGAGCCATGTATTGTATATCATATCGTGAGCCATATCGTATATCATATCGTGAGGTTCCCTGTAATTCCCACCCCTACTTTTTAGTGTTTTCAGTTTTTCAGAGGTAGGCCTAGTATAGAATTTTAATATCGTTTTGATCACCTAACAACACATTTAACCATTCAAACACCATGATGCTTGGGTTATAAAAAGAACACCACTAATAATTGAACATGGGATCTTCTTTAAACAAGCTTTTTTGATTCTTTGACATTAAGATATTTCATTGATGACAATGCGGTCAAGCTGTTACCATGATACATTTTAAGGGATGGATCAACAGTTTTTTTTTTTTTTTTTTTTGGACTTGCAGAACCTTCCAGTTGCTGTTGTTTATTGCGTGTTGAGGTGTCGTGCCTGCATTTAACGGATTTGACCCTTTAAACTTTAATTCCACATTAGCCTTGATTTACCTCAGTAAATCCACTCCAGCCTCGCGGCGCGCTGAACTCTCAGCTGCCTTTTTCCACATGGGAGATGTTGCAGAATTTTTAATGATCGCATTTAAATCTCGTAACTATGTAAATATAAGCCTGAAAACAGATCTAGCATCTTTATCCAATGAACCTGACAATATTTGGAGCCGTCATGTTGTTTTCTCCAACTTCCCCTGCGATTTTGCAAAAGGGAGCGATGTCTCACCGCATCGCATAATTGAGGCCAACTCATTCAGGCGAGATGGGAAATAAATAAATAAGCAGAGACGGTCTCAGCGAAACGCGCACCGATAGATTTGTCAGTTCTCGGAAATCCTGTGACGGGGGTGACTTTTGCAGTGAGGCAATTCCAGTGTAATAAATTCTAGCAGGGGAATGAATTTAATCCTCCACAGCTCCCTCTATCACTCTCTCACTTCCCGCACACCCCACGCCCATCATCCTCTGCGCTCTTCCTCACTCGCGGTGATAAATGAGTCAATTATCGACGGTTGTGCGCAGTCAGTGAAGGAGAGCGGATGTGCCGTTATTACCTGTTGCGCGCAGTAATGTCGCGGTATTAATCATATTCTAATTTTCCCAGGCCCTCCCGCGCGCTCGCATAAATCTGACGCCTGCAAACAAGTCAGTGTGTGTGAAGAGCTGAAATACAGCCAGGAGATGAGAAAGTGTGTGCTGTTTGATCTTAGTGGATTCAGTCTGGGTCTGTCTGTCCGTTTATCTTTACATGTCTTTTATTTCTATTAATCTGGTAGGTCCTACAAGTTTGACCCATGCTTTTTTGCTTAAAGGTGAAGACCCAACTATATGCATGTTTTGTAAGATTTCCCCTATAACTGTTAAACATATTTTATTAGATTGTCCCGGACTTAATACAAGTAGAATGCTTTTTTATTAAGATTAAAAGGTTTTGGATTTTTTTGATCATATGTTAATTTAAAAAATCTTGTATAGTATGACTTGCTGTTTTTGTTTGTTTGGTTTTTATTGTATTTATATGATTTGTATTTTTGTAATTGAATTGTTGTCATGAAAATAGGCTTGGATGCGGACATGGCACTAAATAAAACAATCTGAATCTATTAATCTGTCTGTCTTTGTCTTTCTGTATGTTTGTCTGTCTTGTAAATGTCTTTCTGTATACTTCTTGTTGGTTTGTGTCCCTTTTTGTCAGTCTACTCCTGTCTGTCTTTCTGTCTGCCTTTTTTTATTTTTTATATCTATTTATATATCGGTATGTCTGTTTCTGTCTGTCTTTATATCTATCTTGTGTCTTTCTATATATTTGTGTCTGTTTTTTGCATCTCCATCAGTTTGTCTTTGTGTCTTTCTTGTTTCTCAGTCTGTCTCTTACTATCTGTCTTTTTTGGTCTGTAATTGTCTTATGTCTTTGTCATAATTTATCCATTTGTCTTGTGTGTTTTTCTGTATATCTTTATATATTTATGCCTGTCCTTGCGTCATGTTTTCGCAGTTTGTCAAAGGCAGCATAAACTGCATTTGTTAAAAGTGGAGGGGAGTGATTCAAAAGAGAAATTGATACATTTATTACACAATTCATAAACACTACAAGTAAATCAAAATGTCCGAGCACCAAAACAGTCCAACAGAATGTCTCTTTCCACCAGTCCAACAAAACATCTCTCTCTCTCTCTTCTGCAGTCTGAAGTTGGAGTGTGAAAAGCTGGCCACAGAGAAGACAGAAATACAGAGACATTATGTCATGGTAAGACAAACACACACACACCAATTTAGTTTTGCATCGGGCATCAGATGCGACACACACATCCAAACACCAGACACCATCTTCCTTCAGCCCTCAATCAGAAGTCCTTCAAACGCGGCTCATCTATCACAGAGAATGAGTTTTCAGAGCCGCTGCCATGTGCCTCAGTGCCCACAGATATGGCAGCTATGTGCGCCTGGCATGCCATTTGCTCTTGGCAGACGGCTTAACCCCTTTTCTCTGTCCGTTTTCTTTCTCTCCCTCTTTTTTTTTTTTCTTGGCTCATAATTTTTTTAGTGTGGGAGTCGCCTAGCAACACCGTGGGCTCTTGGCAGAGCTGGTGAATACAACAGGCAGCTGTCAGGCCGGCTTCTTTTATTGCCAGGGTCTTTCTATTCCTCCGTCTCTGTTGTTTTTACCCTTCTCTATCTGCCTCTCCTTTCCTTTTTGCTTGATTCTCTCTATCTAATAAAATTACACTTGTTTGACTCTGCCACACCAGTATTTAGTAAAAAGTTTAAATGGTTTTCTCACCATCATATTCCTTTTTTTCCATCAGAACAGACAAGTCCAATGGAGAAGAGTTTTGATGAATCAGTTGAACGATAAAACAACAAACAAAAGTAGTCTGTGGGTTATATGCATTATATAGAAGTATTCTGAGGTCAAAATGTGTCGGTATTCACTAGTTCTGTCATATCGATTAATTGTATTTGTGGCCCTGTTTACACCTGGTATTAAGATGCGTTTCGGTCGATCGGATCAAAGGCAGACGAGGGAGACGCATTCCCATTTACACCTGGTGTTTTAACCCGTCTCTTTTGTCCACTCTCAACCACTTCTGTCCTGATTTATTTGAGGGGAGGGTCTATGGGTGGGTAAATGTATGTGTTTTTTCAGATCTTCCAATTTAATGGACGAAATAAGAATTTACATATAAACGCGCCCGGAGACGACAGAGAAACATACGGAGCTTTCGTTTTTAAAAAAAATCAGCTTTCATTTCTTTTCTGACAGCCTCAAGACCAGGCCGAACACTATGAGTGTGTGTTAGAAATCAGGAATGGTCAGAGAACATTGTGCTTTGTGCGTTTTTCATCTTCAAACCAAACTTGGGTCTTCAGCCGACAAAGTTTAAATCCCGTCTGGCTAGAGCGCTTCCCGTAATGTTTATGCGTTAGGTGGCTGTTCGAACTCATTCGACCGCAGGAGCGTTTACACTACTAAAACAATCCGGTCGAATGTGTTTTCAACTACCTCTGGAAGTGGTCGAAAGTGGATAAACTCGAAGCGTTTTAGATGTTTACACTTGTGATCTGATCGACCAAAATGCATCTTAATAATGGGTGTAAACAGGGCCTAACATATATGCGCAAACTTTCATGTTAGATGTGATTATTTGCGATTAATTGATTTGACAGCACTAGTATTCACTTATTTTGCATCTCACCCATATTCAGATAAAAAAAAAAAGATGATTTAATGTGAGATTCTGTGAAGGTGAATTTTTTCCATTAGTCTTGAATTATAGTTTGTTGTTCATGTGGACTACATTTATACCTTTATGAGCCTCTCGGACGCATTCACTATGCACTGCCATTGTATGGCAAGAACTGTATAAAAGACCCTTAAAAAGAACCTCATACAGGTTTACACCGTGTCCACACCGGACGCGACATGACAAATGATAATAGAATCCATTATAATCAGTGATGCCGTCTACACTGGAATGTGGCGTGACGCGATGCTACATGACAAATCCCCAACAGTAATCTGATGCCATGTTCCATTTATGACGGTCTCCAAGCACTTGCGATACTTCTCATAGGAAGGGCAAATGGATTTACAACAGTTGCTTTGTCGCATCCGGTGTCGACATCTTCTAGATGTTGCGGCGCAGCGCGTTCAGTGTAGAGACGGTGTTATAATAAGATAAATGGTAAAATGGCAGAGAAATGAGATTTACATGAGTGCTGTTCTGATTCAAGATGGACTTTGGTACTGGATGAGGACCAACTTCTCCAGACTATTTTTACAATGAATCATCTGCACACACTGGCCTTAGATCAGTACTAACAAGCCGTTTGTGGTAAGACCTGCAGTCACATCTAGTTGTGTCAACAAGAATCCATGCAATCAGACATTTTGAGAAAGATTGCCCCATGCTGATTTCACCATGGGTTCAAGTTGGTCTCTCAAATTCGCTGCCTTGACCAAAAGCTTGGTTTGAAAGTGACTTTTATGTGAGCAGTGCCTCATACATCACTTTGTTGTTGTTGACAGTAGACAATGAACCTCTTTTAATTCTTTTTCCAAGCAAATAAGGAAATGAATTAACCGTACTCTTTCTAGTATGCGTCAGTTTAATGACATCCTCTTCTTTTTCAGTACTATGAAATGTCCTACGGCCTTAACATAGAGATGCACAAACAGGTAAGTTTGCTGGTTTTCTTTGAAGCAAATTTGTCAATTATGCCTAAGCCAAAAGTAATGTAAATGCCTTTAAATGTTCGTTTTTTTTTATTGAAAGGTCATGAATTGCAATTGCAAATTGCATTTTTTTTCTCATTAGGGTTTTATAATGACCAAGGTATGCTTTCTGCAGGAAAAGACCTTTCCAAGAGGGTTTTAGCTAATTAAAGGATCCTCTCTATTCCCTCACAATTTCAGAACTTGAAATTAAAAAAAAATTGAAAAAAATGCATCAACCTCACTAAACAGCTAGTCAGTTGTTGGATGACTAGTTGACAATCGTGACCCTTCCCTGGTCATATACATGCAAACACTCGACGGTTTTAACGTGGGCTGCCGGTGTAAAAATGCCTAATCATTGTCACATTGTGAATTGTGCTAAAGAGTTTTATTATTCCTCTTATCTTTTGTAGGGTTCATAATTCAGATTCAATTATGCAGGGATCTTTTTTTCCACAGCCGTTTTATATAGTTGAAATCCTCTTAGGTCTGGCTGGTGGCACTTGTTTTAAAATTAATCTGCAAACAAACTAATTAGATCAACAAATAACGGCACACACTCCCCTCCCCCCCCCACACATACAAGCGATTGTCTAAAAGTAGCTAGCTGTGACTTTCTCGCTCTCCTTCCTCATAAATTGCGTACTGCATCTGCATTTCCCGACCTTTCTCGCTCAGTCTCCCTCTCTCTTTCTCGTGCAGATGTCAGGTCAGTTTAAATTAGGTCAGTGCTCTCGGAGCGTCTGTTCTCTTCCTCCGTTTCAATTGCACTTCTTTTTTGACATGCTCCACGAATTCCCTTCTCTAATGTAACTCCCCCCTCCCTCATCTTTTTGCATCTCCCATCACTCTGTAATTTCCTTAACTATGCCTTTCTTCTAGCCTCTTTTTTTTTTCTTTCTCCCCATTTCTCCTCTTTTGCTCCCTCCTTCCCGCCCTCCCCTTTTCCCAGCCTCCCCCACTCTCTCCTCTGAAGATGTCATTTTGTAGTTGCCGTTCCCTAACAAGAAATCATTGTGTTTCCCTGGGGAGGGCTGTGATGGATAGATATAGAGGAGATGGGGGCGGGGGTCTGTTCCTCCTTTCTTTTGGGGGGGTGGACAGCCAGTAATTCACTTAAAGGGAAAGGAGACTCAAATTTATATACTGTCAGCATTCACTCACCGTAAAATATATTGAAATACGAAGAGGCATTTTGAAGAGCGCACTGGTCGCCCTTTAACAGGCAATTACTGTGAATCCAAAAAGGAACGTGAAATTTCCGTGTCATTTTTGTATCATTAAGACACTTATAGTTTCTATTCGTGTGTGTGTGTGTGTGTGTGTGTGTGTGTGTATATATATATATATATGTATATATATATATATATATATATATATATATATATATATATATTTAATGTATCTGTTTTGAAAGAATGTTTTGTTCCAGTGTTATTTTAACATTTTTTTTCATGCACTATTACAGTATTTATTAATATTTTTAATTAGCTTTTATTTTTCATTTTAATTTATTTAAAATTTTATTAATTTTGTTATGTGCCTGTATTTCAGTTTAGCTTTATTTTTTATTTAGTTTTAGTAATTTTAGTACATCAGGCTAAACATTTTATTTCCTTGCCAGGGCAGTGTTTCCATATGAATAATGACAAATTTTGGTCTGTTCATCATACAAAGCTATTGTTTGACTTCAGAAGACAGTCGTATGAATCACTTTGATGATATTTTCCTATGGTGTTTTTGTGTACTTTTAAAGATTAAAAGCTTCAGACCCCAATTCATTGTCATTGCGTTGTAATATTCAAAATATCAGCTTATGTGTTTTATAAGTCAGACAGGTTTGGAACATGAAAGTCAGAAATTTGTGAGTGAACTATCACTTTAAGAGAAATGTTGTATTTTGTAGCATGAGGGTGAATGTTGATATTGCAATATTAGTTTATACCTGTTGGCAAAACAAACAGTGGTGGAGAGGGTTGCCCTCAGCTCTTGTTTGGGTTGTTGGTTTAAGATTAAAGTGGCCTGAGCATGAGAACCCCCAACACTGCCTGAAAAGACTCAGCAGCTCAATGGGGCAAGACCAGTGACCTCCAGAAAGAGAGCTCACAGAGGGAGGCGTCACTCCTCTGGGCTGGACCGGAGCAGCAGATGCTGGGCATGAATATTTCAGGGATCCTCTCTCCTCACCGTGCAACAATTAACATGAACCAGATGTGGAGGGCTAAAATATTTACTAGCTGTGTGAGTGGAGGTAGCAGGTTACACTCCTGCAACATCTTGGTTTGATAGATGGGTTTTGGACAGGATTGTAGTTTTTGCTATTGCTTAGGCATTTCAGTCTGTTACTGTAGTTTCCGCCTCAGACTCATACCTAGAGATTCATGGGCCACTTGATGCTTTGAGCATTAAAATATGGTAATAGCTGACAGAGTTGATCTCTAATCTAACTGGCTGGTTTTATATAATTTCTTTGGCTTTACGAGGCAAAATCCGCACTGTTTATGCCATCAACTCTTTGAAAACCGATTCAGTAGATTTGTTTGTGAAAGGTAGTTGCAGGTAAACAAATTATTCTTTGTGATTTTATGTAAGTTATGTTCAGATTTTCTCACTGTTTAAAACAAAAATTGGTTGGACACACTTTATTTTAGTCAAACAGGCTATTTCTGTCTGAGTGGGAAGTTGAGTGTTGGGCATCACTAAATAAGCAATGTTTGGATGTCCTTATAAGAGTTGTTGTTGCATCTAAACTATTCAACTACTACTATACTACTACTACTGTACTACTACTACTACTACTGTAGTACTACTACTACTGTAGTACTACTGTACTACTACTGTACTACTACTACTACTGTACTACTACTGTACTACTACTACTACTGTACTACTACTACTACTGTAGTACTACTACTACTATACTACTACTGTACTACTACTACTACTGTACTACTACTACTACTGCACTACTACTGTACTACTACTACTGTACTACTACTACTACTGTACTACTACTACTGTACTATTACTACTACTGCACTACTACTGTACTACTACTACTGTACTACTACTACTGTACTACTACTACTGTACTACTACTACTACTGTACTACTACTGTACTACTACTACTGTACTACTACTACTACTGTACTACTACTACTGTACTACTACTACAGCACTACTACTGTACTACTACTACTGTACTACTAGTACTGTACTACTAGTACTGTACTACTACTGTACTACTACTGTACTACTAACTACTACTGTACTACTACTAGTACTGTACTACTAACTACTACTGTACTACTACTAGTACTGTACTACTACTACTGTACTACTACTACTGTACTACTACTACTGCACTACTACTGTACTACTACTGTACTACTACTACTACTGTACTACTACTACTGTACTACTAACTACTACTGTACTACTAGTACTGTACTACTACTACTGTACTACTACTACTGCACTACTACTGCACTACTACTACTACTGTACTACTACTACTGTACTACTACTACTGTACTACTACTACTACTGTACTACTAACTACTACTGTACTACTACTAGTACTGTACTACTACTAGTACTACTGTACTACTAACTACTACTGTACTACTACTGTATTACTGTACTACTACTACTGTATTACTAACTACTACTGTACTACTAACTACTACTGTACTGCTACTACTACTACTGTACTACTACTAGTACTACTGTACTACTACTAGTACTACTGTACTACTAACTACTACTACTGTACTACTACTGTATTACTGTACTACTACTACTGTATTACTAACTACTACTGTACTACTAACTACTACTGTACTGCTACTACTACTACTACTACTACTGTACTACTACTACTACTACTACTACTACACCACCACTACTCTTCTACTACTACTGTACTGCTACTACTACTACTACTACTGTACTACTACTACTACTACTACTACTACACCACCACTACTCTTCTACTACTACTGTACTACTACTACTTCTGTAGTACTATGACTACTACTAATACTACTACTACTACTGTAGTACTACTCTAATACTACTACTGTAGTACTATGACTACTACTAATCCTACTACTACTACTGTAGTACTATACTAATACTACTATTGTAGTACTATGACTACTACTACTGTAGTACTAGTAGTAGTAGTAGTAGTAGTAGTAGTAGTACTAGTACTAGTAGTAGTAGTATCTTATGTATAACTACTATCATTATTAATTCGTAGTATAATAGTAGCAGGGCTCCAGACTAACTTTTTTCACTGGGAGCACGGTGGCCCCCAACTGAAAATTTTAGGGGCACAACCAGAAAATTTAGGAGCACACACCGTAAATCAACATACTAACCAAATATTCACATTTCTACTAATTTCCAGTGTATTATTAATAAATACTTTGATAATAGATGCAGACATTACAATGCCTTTGCCCTCTGATTTAACGTTACAACCTCTTGTCTTCTAAAAGCAACCGGCAGTGGCGTTGCTTTTTAATTTATTAACATGTCACCGCATACTCTATGCTTGAGGCTAAGATTGTGTTTAACTAGCGTACTCTGTTTAAACTGTGAAGTGCCTGCACTGTCGGCAAACTTTGTGTTCCCCGCAGTTATGGGGTAGCGACTGCAACATTCGCAGGTCATGGAATTCGTCTCCTTACAGTACTACCTTAACCAGCTGAATTCTCACAGCCAGTCTTTACGAAAATGGTGGGTTTGGCCTTTTTCGCCACAAAAACCTCTCACTCTGAATCATCTTCCGACTGACTGTGACACTAGCTGCAACGTTTCAAATAGCTCACGTACGGTTCAGTTTGTATCACGGTTTTAGGTTCACGGTTTCGGTATGATTCGGTATGTGCTATGTTCAGGGAAAAAAGACTACTGCCAAATAAAATAAAGAAAATATGAACAAATAATCTAATCACAAGCAAAAGCACAAATAAATACAATAGAGCAAAGATACTAATAAAATAAACGATGCTTTTCAGGTAGGTCCAACATTAGTTTTCAGGTACAGAAATTGAATAAAATAATCAAATCTAAAATAACATTGCATATTTGACTATATAAATTAAAGATTAATCCTTATTAAAGTTTAAAAAAAGCTATTCAATTCAGAGCTGATTCAGTAGGTCTACTGTGAGTGTCTTTCTTGACCATATAAGTGCACTTAAAGCATAACAGACTATGTCTGCTAGGATACTCATCAAGACGGACATGTTGACATACTTTTTGTGTGAATTTGTCCATTCAAGTGCAAGACTTGAAAGAGAACTCTATTTGCGCGCTGTATGAGATGAGTAGGCTACACATACACACACACCCGTGCGTGCATAGACACACGTGCACAAATCTTCTAGAAGCGAGTTCACTTTCGCGTCTTGCTCTTGAATGTTTACATTGGCAAAACTTAAATGAGTTTAGTTTAAACACCGATGGTAACTTCTGCAGTTCAGGTCTCGCCTGCGCTCGTGCGCTATCAACTCCCGGGTGATGACGGCGTAAATGACCGGTCATCTTCGAGATTTGGCACTCACATTGAACATTGTTTACAAGGAGTAATCGTTTTGTTCACGTTTTTTTTTTGATTATTGCTGTTGTAATGTATTATTTGGGAAGCCAGCAAGTGAATTTAACTGGGACACTAGCCGCAGGTTGGAAGAACGAGTCAATAGTTAGCTTGTTCATTGCTCAGACGCACAGCAGGTTGTCTCCGTCTCCACAGAGTTTAAACGCGCGCTCGATTATCTCTAGGACCCTCCCCCTCCACACATTAGCCACTTACAGTGGCCATTCCCTATTCTTCTCACACTCATTGGCCTACCACACATTCCGAATTCATTGATAAGCCCCTTCCACGTTTAACGTGTAAAAAATAAAAAAAACTCAAATTTTGGTCGCAATGAACCCTGAGTAGTAGTTATAATTTAGATGCATAAAATATCAATTTATTATTATCAGTAATAGTTGTAGTGTCTTCATTATCATAAAATAGCCAAACTAGGGTAGGAAATGGTAATTTAACATTTAAAATGAAAAAAAAAAATGTATGGTGCAAAATGAAATCAGTTTTTATTTGCTTTCTTTCTGCTTCTAAATCCTTCTCGCTCTCCATATCTCTGCAGACGGAGATCGCCAAACGGCTGAATGTGATTTGTGCCCAGCTCATTCCATTCCTGTCGCAGGAGGTGAGATGAGACCAACACACACTTAGTCCCACAGCTACACATCATGACACTCACACATGCCACATTGCATTCAGACGTTCTGTGATTGATAATCACTCACTTGTGCTCTCACACACTCACACACACACAACATCGCTCTTTCTGTTTCTCACATACATGCAATCACACTTTTTTTCTCTCTTCCTCTCATATTTCCTCACGTTTTCACATAGTCTCTCATTCTGATGCCTCTGGGAAGCCTATTGTTGTTCTTGTAAACCCACTTCCACAAAAACGCTTACGGTTTGCCCAAAGCTTTTCCTGACAGAAAAAACAACTTCCCCCTCCTGTTTTAAGTGTGTATTCATACAAAATGTAAGCGCACACACCAGAAAATGAAAATCACACGGTACACAGACACACTAGGGTGGCCATCTGCCTTGTTTTGTTGCTTGTTTGTTTATCATTGACGGCCATTTTTCGACCTCCGTCCACAGCACCAGCAGCAGGTGGTCCAGGCCATGGAGCGCGCCAAACAGGTGACTATGGGGGAGTTGAATGCGTCGATAGGGGTACGTGGACTCCCCCCTCTGCCTTCCACAGTGTGTACTTCCATCTTTTCATCCTTTTTATTTAACACTTTCCTCTTGAGTTGTCATTGCGGTTTTCTTTTTTATGGTTTAGTTGTATGTTTGAAAAAGTGCAAAGTAGCACTTTCATAACTAGGCTAGGGATATGCAAAACTCCATATTTTCGAATTTGGCTAAACTAGTCGACTAGTTTATGTTAAGAATGCGTGTGCGTTTTAATCCCCATTTACGATTTTTCACCTCTCATTTCCCGTATTTTTATTCACTTTTCCGTTTTGATTTCTCACATGGCCGTCATCAGCTTCAGCTCAAGCGATTAAATTTAATTTTATTTAATTTTATTTTGGGGTGCTCATTTGCGAAAGCTGCAGCAGTGCTGTTCCCCCGACCCATCCGTTAGAGCAGGTCAACACCATTTCGATAGGCTCCCTCACTCCCTGGACACTGGGAAGGGATCATGAATGCATTCCCTTTGTGTAACGGCCTCTTCGTCTGTGGTGCAGATCCAAGTCTTAACTGTGTTGTGTTTTTTTTTTCTCTCTCTCTCTCTCCCTTTCCTCTCATCTCTCTCTCCTCCTCCTCGTGCTCTTTTCATTTCCTCTGGCTATCTGTTTCTTCACTCCACTTCCATCTCGGCCTCTGTCGCTCTCTTTTATCTCCCACACTCCCTTCATCTATTTTCCCCCTCTCTCTGACCCCCGCCCTTCCTTCATCGCTCCATCGTCCTCTTCCTCTCATTCCCTCTAGCAACAGCTGCAGGCCCAGCACCTTTCCCAGCATGCTGCCCAGGGTCTGCCCATGGCCCCTCACCCCTCCGGCCTGCCTCACCCGGGACTGGCTCTGGGAGGCGGCTCTGGGCTGCTGGCCCTGTCCGGGGCCCTTAGTGCCCAGCTGGCCTCTAAAGACGAGCGAGCACATTTAGAGGCAGTGGCGGCAGCCGCCGCAGCCGAGCACCACAGAGGTATAACAAATAAAATCATCCTGACATATCACTTGACCAGTTTATTAACAACAGGACTTACAAAATAAATGCATTTACAAAGGCAGTTATAATGGAGCTTTGTCGAATAATCGATGGGACGTCACAAATACGTAAACGAATTGATCTTTCAGGGCAAGCGCACAAACCATGCGGCCAATTGTTGTCCAATTAACGAGTGTATAAGTCGAGCTACAATTGCTACAACTGTTAGTTTGACTTTGCAAAAACCCCACTGGCATGGTTTCAGTTAGAATAAAGTGTTTTAAAAGGATGGATTGTTTTAGTCCAACTGAAATTGAACTTTTAAAATGATAAAATATATAATTAAACTTATTGTATAATGCTGGGTTTAGACTACACGATATCAGGCCGATTTTGGCACGATCTGTTTGGCGTAGGGTGTCGTGGGTAGTCGTAAACGACAATGGACGTCGGGACGCAAGAATCGATTGTTTCATCTTGTGTAGTGTGATATAGTGGATGACAACCGACGCCATGCCTGCGATGCTTCACAACGTCCCGACAGGAAGACTAGCTTGTTTCTCTTCGACGGGTTCATTCACATCTATGATGTTGACCAATAGGAGCACAGAAGCTCATCCGTAACACCGCTTTCAAACATGCCGAAACGAAAGGGAGACGATTTTATTGGTGCTGTTTGGTGAAATTATGCAATAGAGGAAAGGTTCTTTGAGGTATGTCAATAATACTCTAGTCTTTTATGATGTTTTCTTGAGGAACTACATCCAAAAAGTGAAAAAAGATAAATGCTGGGCTGGCGAACGATAGCGAAGGCGCTTCAGTGAACCGGTGAGAACTGGAATTAGCATTAAACTAACACGTCTCTTCGGTAGCCATTGTTTACGCTCTTGTTTCCAGAAAACAGTTGTAACCATATAGCAACATGCTAGTAATCGCAAAGCAATGCCCTTAATCTACCCTGAAACGTTGACCAGTTCATCTTTAAAATCTGTCAGCTGATGCATTTCATCAATGAAACATGAAAGAGTGGGAACTGAAGGAATCTGTTGTTTTTAGCTGTGGAGTAATTCAAAGCCTTGTTTTGTCTGTTGGAGGGTGAGTTTTGTCTAACTGTCATAGTCACATTGTTTGTTTTTTGGTTTGTTTTGACTGGCATCGGGGACGTTTACCTGCCCTTCCCATGATCCACACAGACCGTGAACCTGGGCCAGTGAGTATCTGTAGTATCCTTCCATTTTCTTTCTCCCTCTCTATCTCATTCTAGTTGAGTTCTTCTCAGTGCAGACTGTCATGCATTAGGTGTCTCTATTGCCTGTGGGTCCAGCAGTTATAGAGCTGATTTGATTTATCCCTCGTCTCCTACATCATTATCTCTTTCTTCTCGCTCACACACACACTTACACGCACATCCTCTGTCTCCTCCGCCATTCTCTCTTTCCACTCTCATTTCCTCATCTTTCTCTTCCTCTCCCAGAGTTCACTCTCAAACGGAGACAAAGGCAGGCCTTCAGACTACCTCAGCAACGGAAAAAAGAGAAAAGCAGATGAGAAGGAGTTTATGACAGACTACGTAAGTGTTAAATTTACATCGTCTTCTGCTTTCATGAATCATAAACATGATCTTTATTTGATTTTTAAGCACAGCCGCTCAACTCGAAGGCGTTTTGTCTTTCAGGGCAGCGACGCGGAGAAGAGCGACGACAATTTGGTTGTTGATGAGGTCGGTTTGTGTTAAAGAATGCAAACAAGGCTGGCCATATTTTCCCCTGATTAAATCGTCATGTGCATTCCGTTCCCTCAGGACCCTTCTTCTCCAAGAAGCGTGCAGTCGTACTCCTCCAGAGAGAACGGATTAGATAAACTCCCTCCTTCCCGCAAGGAGCCTCTGCCCCAGGCCAGTCCGACCTCGCTGGCTTCCTCCAGCAGTGCTGCTTCTCCTTCACGCAGCAAGGAGCCTCCACCGGTACATATATAAATTACTCGAAAACAAACATGTCTATTCAATGTTAAACAAATGCATTGCTCATTTAGCGAACAAGTTCCTTTCCCTCCCTCAAACAAAGTTGTCTCACCATGCACAATACCGTTTCTTCCTCCTGCATATCTCATCCCTTGCTCCTAAAAATGCAAAAAGAGACAAGTTTCCGCTTGAGTTTGACTTACCGCTGCATCTTTTTTTCATTGACTGTATACCTTTCCTGAATAATGAATGTGCGTAAATGTGTTCCCTAACCTTATAGAGAGAGAAGTCCAGCACTCCAGGGATGAAGCCTGGCACGCCCATGTCCCAGGAGTCGTCCACCCCAGGCCCCAGCGTTCCTCCGCAGTTTCGTCCTGTTCCTGGGAAGCCAGGCGTTGACCCTCTTGGTACGATTCTGTTTTATCCCGGTAGTCCAAGTCTTTAGTGACTATTTGTAGAGTGTTTAGTTCCACCAGGTTTGAATGTCTTTTTTGAGGGTTGTCGGGTTGTCAGCCAGGAGAGGGCAGTAGTGGTCTTCCCGTTTCTGAGAGGACGTCTTGGTTTAATTGTGTCATGGTGCTGAGCTCCTTTAATTTTAGCATTCCTGAGTGAGATTAAAGGGTCTCTTTTTTTTTTTTATTCAAAAATGCATTTAAAATACTACTCATACATACAATGACTTGAATGCACCTCTTCTGTGATGAACATGGTTTTAATTACTGAATTAAAATTCATTATTTTTGAGGGCATAAAGTCCTACTGTCTTTATATCATAAGGAAGAAAAAGCCTCAAAAGAATGCAATTTGATGAGAGCTTGAAACCCTTTTTTATTATTTCTCAAGAAAAAAAACTTTAGTTCGACAATCTTTTATTATTATTTCCCTAAAAGAGAAAAAATCTTTAGTAGTTTTCCATAATTATATCTTAAGAAATGGCATGGCGCAACTCTGTAAATGTACATTTATAAACTAATTCATGATATTTGTTAAAGAAAAGTTTAACCAAAAAATTTGGTGTTAACTCTGCATTCTGAAATCTATTTGTTCCTTTTTGACAATTATTAAATTATTACTTGCTTAATTAAATCAAGTATTTATTAATTATTACTTAATTAAATGCTTCAACACTGAGAAGCAAATCTCCATAACTCAGTTTCCCCCATTTTTGGATTCTTAGCTTTAGGTCTGAGGAACCCATTGGCTGTGCAGGGAGCGTACCCCCCTGGTGCATTTGGGCTTCCTCCGGGAGTTAATGGGGAGTTGGCGGGAGCCGCGGGATACGGTGCCGGTCTCCACCTCGTCTCCCCTCAGATGAATGGCTCTGCTGCTGCTGTCGCTGCTGCCGCGGCTGGATATGGACGTTCACCTGTGGTGAGGGGAAAAAAACAGTTAACCCTACATTTTCCTTGTGCCTTTTACGATTTAATCTCATTGCCCTTCTTGCTTCCCAAGGTGGGCTACGAGTCTCCTCACCCTCATATGAGAGTACCAGGGTTACCTGGTAGCCTGCAGTCAGCAGCTTCTGGAAAACCGTAGGTTTACAATGCCAGTTCCCATTTTGACTTCTGATGTAAAATGCACCAATTCTCCAGTGTGAACGCTCTTAGTCTAATCTGTCTTGAATGAAATTGTTCGTCTTTCCCGCCAACAGTGCTTACTCGTTCCACGTGAGCGCAGATGGTCAAATGCAGCCGGTACCCTTCCCTCCTGACGCCCTCCTCGGCCCTGGCATCCCGCGGCACGCCCGTCAGATCCACACCCTCAGTCATGGAGAGGTGGTGTGCGCGGTCACCATCAGCACCTCCACGCGTCACGTCTACACCGGCGGGAAAGGCTGCGTCAAAGTCTGGGACATCAGCCAACCTGGCAGCAAGAGCCCAATGGCCCAACTGGACTGTTTGGTGAGATCTGCGTCATGTGAAACTCACCTTGTAGTTGGTATTTGCCATCCAAGTTGGACTAAATAATGTCTACCCTTTCGTCCAATCAGAATCGAGACAACTACATCCGCTCATGCAAGCTCCTCCCAGATGGGCGGACCTTGATAGTTGGAGGTGAAGCCAGCACACTGTCCATCTGGGACTTGGCCACGCCGACTCCACGGATCAAGGCCGAATTGACGTCCTCGGCTCCGGCCTGCTACGCTCTGGCCATCAGTCCTGACAACAAGGTCTGCTTCTCCTGCTGCAGTGATGGAAACATCGTGGTCTGGGACCTGCACAACCAGACGCTCGTCAGGTATCTAAAGACTCCTGCTGGTGAGATAGACGACCTTCTTCTTCCTTAGGTCATGTGATGTTCTTGTCTCGCCCTCCGCAGGCAGTTCCAAGGCCACACAGACGGAGCCAGCTGTATAGATATTTCCAACGACGGGACCAAACTGTGGACGGGGGGTCTGGACAACACAGTGCGCTGCTGGGACCTGAGAGAGGGCCGACAGCTGCAGCAGCATGACTTCACCTCACAGGTACTGAGCATTTGAAGAGTTTTCATGCAACTCTTAACATTATTCAGGAAAATTTTTAAAACGCATCTTTTTCTGTACATTTTGGCCTTTCGTTCACACTGAGACTGGGTCTTTGTCCCGTGCAAACCTATAAATTTGAATGGCATTTTTACGTTGTAGTGTGGATTATGAAAACAGAGGTGTTTAAAAATGATGCTGCACGTTTAGTCATCATGTGATGCATAATATACCTGATATCTTTGGTTGTACCAAAGTTGTGGCTGCTATTCACTTTCATAGTGTTGGTAAAGAATAAATGCTGTCCTTTGGCAAAACAGACCATATGGGCTGCGTTCAAAGTCTTCTTTTGACTGTTAAAAGAGTACATTGTATATAGTATGAATGTGTGAAGTATTTTTACGTATGGACATTGATAGTAAAGTGTCCATTGGATGAGCACTTGAGAATCTTGTCGGAAGTAATAGATCATGCTTGGAACGTTTTGGCAACTGTTTTATGAATACTGTGAATTCAGACATATTGCTCTTTGACATTGTGTTTTTTTTATTACTGTGGACGAGCAACTTTTGGAAAATGCTCAAAAACGCTAGTGTGGACAGAGAGAGTTTTTAAACGAAAGTACTGTTTTGAAATCTATCCAGGCCAGATCGGGAGGTTCCGTTGTTGTTCAAACCTTGGTTGTTCAAAATTGTGATGGTTTTTAGCATTAAACAATGTGTTTATTTGTGCACGCAGATCTTTTCTCTGGGTTACTGTCCTACGGGCGAGTGGCTTGCAGTGGGGATGGAGAGCAGTAATGTGGAAGTGCTGCACGTCTCCAAACCAGACAAATACCAGCTGCACCTTCACGAAAGCTGCGTTCTCTCACTCAAGTTCGCCTACTGTGGTATGTTTGGTGGATTTTTCGTTCTCTTAAAAACGTCTCGTTTTTTACTTAAGAAATTCAGAAAATGATCATTTGAGGTTGAGCATTATGGAAAAACGTAAAGATAATGCATAACACCATACTTTTTCACTTTTGCAGGTAAATGGTTTGTTAGCACAGGCAAAGATAATCTACTGAATGCATGGCGAACTCCATATGGATCAAGCATATTCCAGGTATTGTGCTGTTTGGTTTGAAAATGGTGTCTGTTGATTTATAAATACTGCCGTTTTGGGGAGTAAATAACTAAAAGTGGTGATGATACTAACTACATTGTAAGCAAGTTTCAAAATGGTGCAGCTTTTCCAGTAACAAACTACTACTTTTAGCATTTTAAATGTTTTGAGTATTAATATTCACACCGTTACTCACTATTTTCTGCTTAATTGTAATCTATTCAAGTTTGTAGTTTAGCTAACTACTTTTTAAAGAGTAGCTTGAACTTCTTTACATTTTTACTTTCCAAACTACAAGCTACTCAAATGAGCTTCCCCAGGATTGTTGGGAATTATCGGTTATATTGTGTTATAATATTGTTATCAGTATCATTGAGACTTATTCATTTCTGACACATTAGGATGATGTCAGTTTATTGTTGAATAGACTTTCTATGTGTCCTATTTATCAGGATACAGAAGACAAACACTGATTAGAAAGGCTATCTAACACCTGAATAACTAATCTAACTAATCGTTTTTGTCCCCAGTCTAAGGAATCGTCATCCGTCCTCAGCTGTGACATCTCGCCTGACGACCAGTTCATTGTCACTGGCTCAGGAGATAAGAAGGCTACTGTGTATGAAGTCATTTACTAAACTGAATGTGTTCAGAATGTCGCTCATAAAACGAAAACAAAAACTGATTGGATTGAGGAGACCAGATTCATCGTCATTTTGTCTCCGAGTTGGGAGACAAAAGGTGTGACATGGACATGAATATGGACTCTGAGACAGCAGGACGGCTGTACTTTTTAACTCCAGGATCGGATGGTGGATCTTCAGAACTGACCTTGTTGTTTTTTTAATGCTGTGAGGAAAGCTGGTAGTCTAGCTTCAAAAACATGGAATTTCTCCAAAGACCTCCTCTTTTCTTCTTCTCTTTCTTTTTTTTAAACAAGATGAAACCTCTGTAGTGAAAATAGTAGTAAAAGAAATCTTATTTTTTTAGCCTTCGGAATTTTCACGGAAATGGACAATTATGGAGCCGCAGTGGATGAATGAATTATGATGGGACTGGCCTAAGACTTCTTCATTGATCGTTTTCTTAAAGCTGACCTGATCTCGGCTCTGTGTTATGATTGTATGGATGGATGATGTAAAAGACGATGGACTCTATGATGTAGGACAACAAGGATTTTAGTGTTTCATTGACTTCAGGGAAATGGCTATAAAGACACTCAGTTAATGTCCTATCACGTGAATACTGTATGTTGGAGCATGTTGAAAATTATTTTGACTTTGGTCGCAAACTTGGTATGTATGAACTGTAAATAAAGCTCTTTAAAAGCCAAAAGACACTTGCATTTATTTGTAGTTTAAAATCTAATTTTCTAATGAATAAAGAGTTTTGTTTTTACCCTGCATGATGATGTAGATAGTGAGTAAATCCAATAATTAAATTTACATGTTAAAATGCTTTCTGGTATCCAAGCTTGTTTACCCATTTTGAAGGCTAATTTAAAAAAAAGAAGGAAATAAAAGCTTAAGAAATATGCAGACCCCAAAACTCATACTTTGAATTTTTTTTATTGTAAAAATTGTAAATAAAATTGCATTTGTGAATGTATTAAATTCATTAATTGTGACCAAGTTAGTGTTCATGTTTTAAAATAAATTAGATTAATGATTTTTAATACAATACAATTTGTTATTGTAAATAATTATACATGCGTAAATAAAATTGGCATATACATGAGTTGGTCTGGATAATTTCTTTAGTTTTTAAAAAATTATTATTTGATATTGAACCACTCAAGAATGCAACAACTTCAAAAGATGACCACAAGTTTAATTTGTCAATGTATACATGTCTTTTACATCACATGGGAAGTGCTACAGGGATATCACAGCAATGCCTTCGAAAAAAGTTCCTTGGCTTTCGAGAGAGAGAGTCTTTAATGAAATATTGATGGTGAACATTGTTCAGTATACAAACATAATGCATTATATAAGGGTAGATAGATACAGATATTTCTAAAGCATTATGTCAAAGACAGATCGTGCAGTAGAGACGGTCTACCTTGAAACAGACAAATGCCACTGTTTGCAGGCAGCCATATTTTCAGCTATTTGAAAAATAGACACACCGCACTTTCTGGATAATAAACAGACTGATCAAAACACTGTAGTATCACTGCTTACTATTGCCATAAAAAAGAAAGAATTTAATGATACAATCCCTTCAGTTCACAAGAAAAAACGGTTTTGACTCATCCAACCGTTTTCTAAGTGCTGAGAAAAGCTTTATAGATCAAAAGAAGAATGAACAAAACAAAACTGTAATTAAAAAAAATCTGTTCCCAGCAGGATGTTTGGTGCATGTAGTAGATGATTCTGTAGTTTCTCCTTGAAATATTCCTGGTCAGGTTGGCAACCACAGCTCTTCTTATTAATGGTGTGCATCAGGGCTCTGTTTTAGGACTGCTCAGATTTTCAAATATTTCTCTCTATCTAACTTGAAGAGGTTACATTTAGGGGTGTCATTTGATTAAAAAATACATTTCAATTCATTACATAATATCCCTATTTATTGATTGCAATAAAATGGCTATATCAATATTTGCAGCCCCCAAATTGAAATAATTGTATCTTCATAAAGATACCATTGCATTCTCTTCCATGCTGTTGATTAATTATATATTTTAGTCACATTTTTATAATTTATTGATTTATCTTTAATGACATTTTTTGATGGTATATATATCATTTACTTGTTTCAAATTTTTAGGTATTTGCATTATAGGTCCTGATGCATTGCTTCATCTCACTAAAGAAGAGCAATCATGAAAAGGTTTCCTAAAAGATGACATGAAAATAAGTATTAAACCACAAATGAGCGCAACATCTGTATGATAATCCACAGGAATTAAAACAAATAACGGTCGTGGTTGTGAATATTTGCCACACGAGTCCTGCATGATTTACCCTTGCTCCTCATTAGACACTGACTTGTGGAAGATGGAAATTAAATGCAGGTTGGAGAATTCGACTGGGATTTCCCACATGAATGTCTAATTGGGTTGGATAGGCGAGTGGAGAATTGTTTGTACGCCCATTTCGTGTTCATCCAGAAATGCTCCAACGTGCGCATTTTCTCGTTAGGGGGGGGGGGGGGGGGATGATGTTGCACTCTCTTTATGGAGGGAGTTTGCAACTAATGAAATGATTGTCTGGTTTTGGTGTTGCTGTAAGAAGCGGCTCCCTAAGTACCAGCTGTCTGTAGGGCTTCCTCTTTTAGCTTGGAGACTGTTCTAATTAACGGCTCCACTCTCACGTGCTACGTTTGTAATGGAATACTAGCGTACTACATACTTCTCAGTATATACTGTTTATTGCAATGAGAACAGAAAATTGGTAAGATAAATAGTAGTATGCTACATTGTTGGTCAAAAAATATAAAACAAATGAAACATGCATGGATGAATCGTTCACAATAAGATTATTTAGAAAATAGGGTGAATTTCCATTTCATGCCGACTTTAAACTGGAAGGTCAAGTTGAGCACAATGCCATGGGATACAGTATCTCACATAGTGTTTTGACAGGAAATTTTAAATGAAGGAAATCGTTCCTTCGAAATCGCACAAATTTTGAAGGAAATCTTTACGAACAAAGAAAATGTTCGTACTGTGCACAGGATACATACTGCATAAATAGTATGAGTAGTATGTAAGTATGCCATTGCAAGCAAAGCCTTTCTCTATCTCTTAAGTTACGGTTACTGGATGGAGTGAAAGGACCGCGTATAGAAGAGCCGTGGTTGCCTGCCACGCGGCCATGATTGTGTCATGCTTGGTGCTCTTTGTTCATCCATCCTTCAGTCTTTGTCTGCATTCAGTACACCACCTCATACACCGTGGCTTTCTTATCCCCAGAACCAGTTACAATATACTTGTCGTCTGGGGACACGTCACAGCTCAGGACAGACGAGGACTCCTTTGACTATAAAAGAGAGAGAGAGAGAGAGAGAGAGAGCGAGAGAGAGGAGTAAAATCATTTTTGAATCTAAACCGAGAACCGTCTTGCTTTAAATACAAGCTCTCTGTCTGCGCACAGCTGCTCTCTTATTCCGTTCTGTTAATACTATAGCAGCATTTAAAGGTTTAGGACATTCAAAACATCTCCATTTGCGTTCCAAGGAAGAAAGAAAGTCATATGAGTTTGGAACAAACCTGGAAAATACTGGCTCCATATGGCGTCCTCCATGCATTGAGCAGATTGTCCTTTCCTGTGCTTACAAACCACTTCCCTGAAAGAGAAACAAATCATGTCCTCTCCATCTTAGATTATAAAATAGCATTTATTTTAAATGGGGCATAAATAATAAAGGATCGTATGATTGCAGGAGCAGTTTAGAAGCCACAAGTTTATAGTGACTCTCGTACCGCAGTAGGCGAACTTGAGTGAGAGAACGCAGCTTTCGTGAAGGTGCAGCTGGTATTTGTCTGGTTTGGAGACGTGCAGCACTTCCACATTACTGCTCTCCATCCCCACTGCAAGCCACTCGCCCGTAGGACAGTAACCCAGAGAAAAGATCTGCGTGCACATAAAAACACTTCAATAAAAACAAAATGAAAATAGACAGCAAGTAGTTCTAAAAACTGGAATATAAATTTCTAAATATAAAAGAATTTACTCTACTAATAAATGGTTCTGACTAATTATGTATGATGCAACAGCTCAAGCCATTCATCACTCTGGGTGGTTGCTAGGGCACTGGTAGTTGGTTGCTACGGTGTTGCTATGTGGTTTCTAGGGTGTTTAAGGTGGTTACTTGGACAATGTTAGTTGACATTGTTAGCTGGTTACTAGGGTGTTGCTATGTGGTTTTATAGGCTGTTCTAAGTGATTGTCAGGGGATTTTTAGGGTTTTTGCTATGTGGTTACTAGGTTGTTCAGGGTGGTTACTGGGATATTGTAAGTTGACATTGATAACTGGTTGCTATGGCGTTGCTATGTGGTTTTCAGGATGTTCTAAGTGGTTGCCAGGGCACTGCTAGGGTGTTGTTATGTGGTTTTATACGATGTTCTGAGGTGATTGTCAGGGTATTTTAGGGTATTGCTATGGGGTTACTAGGGTGTTCAGGCAGGGTGGTTACTGGGACATTGTAAGTTGACATTGCTAACCGGTTGCTTTGGCATTAGGGGATTGCTAGGTTGTTTCTGTGTGGTTGCTAAGGTGTTTTGAATGGTTGCTAGCTGGTTGCTAGGGTGTTGCTGTGTGGTTGCTAGTGTGTTCTGAGTCAGAGGTTTCATGTTCTTTAAAAAATATATACCCAAAACTCCAATTCCTATGTTCCCACTGAGCTGCAGTACCTGTGAGGTGAAGTCATGCTGCTGCAGCTGTCGGCCCTCTCTCAGGTCCCAGCAGCGCACTGTGTTGTCCAGACCCCCCGTCCACAGTTTGGTCCCGTCGTTGGAAATATCTATACAGCTGGCTCCGTCTGTGTGGCCTTGGAACTGCCTGCGGAGGGCGACACAAGAACATCACATGACCTAAGGAAGAAGAAGGTCGTCTATCTCACCAGCAGGAGTCTTTAGATACCTGACGAGCGTCTGGTTGTGCAGGTCCCAGACCACGATGTTTCCATCACTGCAGCAGGAGAAGCAGACCTTGTTGTCAGGACTGATGGCCAGAGCGTAGCAGGCCGGAGCCGAGGACGTCAATTCGGCCTTGATCCGTGGAGTCGGCGTGGCCAAGTCCCAGATGGACAGTGTGCTGGCTTCACCTCCAACTATCAAGGTCCGCCCATCTGGGAGAATCTTACACGATCGGATGTAGTTGTCTCGATTCTGATTGGACAAAAGGGTAGACGTTATTTAGTCCAACTTGGATGGCAAATACCAACTACAAGGTGAGTTTCACATGACGCAGATCTCACCAAACAGTCCAGTTGGGCCATTGGGCTCTTGCTGCCAGGTTGGCTGATGTCCCAGACTTTGACGCAGCCTTTCCCGCCGGTGTAGACGTGACGCGTGGAGTTGCTGATGGTGACCGCGCACACCACCTCTCCATGACTGAGGGTGTGGATCTGACGGGCGTGCCGCGGGATGCCAGAGCCGAGGAGGGCGTCAGGAGGGAAGGGTACCGGCTGCATTTGACCATCTGCGCTCACGTGGAACGAGTAAGCACTGGGGACATAAGTGGACATTAAGTGGTAGTTATCTCTAAAAATTAAAGTTCGACTTCTCTTTTTCTGCAGAAAACAAAAAAGGATATTTTCAAGGATGTTTTTGTCCATACAACAAAAGTCAATAAGGTCCAAACTTTGGACCCCATTGACCTCCACTGTATGGACAAAAATTGCTATGTTCAAGTTGAGAGGTCAGTCAGATGGTGGAAAATGGTCATAAAAACTAAATTACGGCTGTTTTTGGTGCAATAAAGTGCAACTAACATTATAAGTGGACTTCAAGGAACAAAAATTTAAATAAGAATAGGAGCTGATTCAATCCGTAAGTACTTAAGTTTGACAACATAATTATGAGAAGTTTGCATGTGTGTCATTCAGTGGGTGCAGCAATAATTTGCTGCCTTAAGGATGTTTACCTGAATTCAAGTGTTTTTCTCGCTGTAGCTGACAGTGGGGGGCTCGAGAGGGGATTTTATTACAAGCACAGCAAACAAAAGCAGCACTTTTTTGGACTAATACACTGGTCATCGCTGTGCAACTCCATCTCAAAACAGAGGGAGGTAAAAGAAAGAGGAGAAACTCACGGCTTGCCACCGGTGGAGCCAGGCAGCGAGGAGGACAGCCCTGAGGGCCTAAGATGTGAACGTGATTCATACGCTACCTGTAAAGTAGAGTATTCAAGGTTAAAGTGCTTTGGTAGACTTTAGTCAACTGTAAGAGCTTCAGAAACACAGTTACCATAGGGCTGCGTGTGTAGGCACTGGCTGCGGCACTGATTTGGGGCGAGAGGGTGAGCGAGCCTCCGAACCCCCCTGGGCTGGCCAGCTCTCCGTTAAGCCCGGCGAGGGACCCCACCCCGAAGTGAGCCGGGTAAGAACCAGGAGTCATAGTCAAGGGACTCCGTAGAGCTACAGAACACACAATTAAACAAATTATTTTCATTGAATTGTGTATGCGATGAACGCAAACAGACAACGTCTTACCCAGAGGGTCTGCCGAGGACGCAGCTTTGTTGACCAGGCGTAAACAGGAAGTGCTGGGCCCGGGTGGACCAGGGATGAGAGGGTCATGGTGAGAGGGAGAGGAATTGCCTGATTTAGAGGAGGGCGACTGAGATTTTTCTGTCTGCCAATAGAACCAAGAGACAGATGCTATTATTTGTCATAATGACCCCATAGTAACACTGATATTGAATGTATTATATTAAAATAATACTAGAAAATATATTCTATTTTCTAGAAAATATATTTATCAGTAACTACATACCAACATATTTTCTTGTCCCAAACTAGCTATACCCTATAGCTTTAGGTCAAATCTGCAAATCTAGTTTTTACAATAATTAGAAAGTAGGAGTACAAGGTAAAACTGTTCATATAATATTTAGTATGAGTAGAACTATTAGGTATGCATATTAGGTATCTAAGAAAAGCGTTTGTACTTGTGAGGTGTCCTTGTTTTTGCCAGGGGTTGGGCTGTGTGGTGGGGAGGCCGGTGGGGGACTTGGGGATCCTGGGAGCTCTTTCCTCAGGTTTGGGGCACGGTCCAATCCATTCCCATGAGGAGACAGAGGGCCACTGCCTATGGGAGAGGAAGCCTCCTGGAAACAGTGAAGGAGTTAAGGAGAGTCAAGAGCATGAGTGCATTATGCTTTAGTTTGGATATGTGAATTTTCTTTTTACGTTGTAGATGTTGAGGCATGAGTTAATGGGGTTGTTCAAAATAACATGGATGCTTGCCTTCATTAAACTTTGTTAACCTGGAGTTCAACAAATCAAGGTCTCATCCATTCACTCAAATGTGTTTACTCAACTGTAAATGACATAACAGTGCTGAGAGGTCCTAGTTTAATCCTTGATGTGGAATATTGCAGGAATTCGGATCATGTTTTTTAAACGTGTTAATTATGCAGCGGGGTCACATATAATGATCAGCCGCTCTGCAGCTGAAAACAATCCTGACTCGCCTGTGCGATATTATCAGCAATTACTGAATGAATGCAGTTTAATAAATATGAGTGATGTCCAATATTTATCCAGTAATTGAGAAACAGAGCTGTAATGTTTTACCTTGAAATGGATGATAATTGCATAGAAATAATAATAAAGAATGAGTTTTTCAGGACGAATTGCATTTGTTGGTGCTGCTCTACAATCAAACACAAATACACATCATTACGATTAAAGTCAGTGAAAGACTACAATGCTATAGGGTGTTTTTGGGTGGTTGCTGTGTGGTCTGGCCCAAGTCTTCATGATATTATAGTCTCCAGTAATGGCTTGGTTTGATATTCACAGGCAGAGAAAGTTATTATTTTTATGATTAATGTTAATGAAGTCAAACTTTTGTTGGGGCAACAATATACTGAATGAATGAACCGATGAATTGTGCAAAATAAGACCAGGAGCATGATTTAAGAAAGTAAATCGGGTCAATTTTGATGTGGAATAATTTTTGGAATGATTCCAATTTTTTTTTTTGTATTTTATCACCGTGAAATGTTTAATTTGTTTTAAATTAACATTTTATTTGAATAATTTTAATTTTATTTTGTTTTTCGTTTTGCTTTGTTGTTTTGTTGGGGTTTGCTTTTGTTTTTTTTGCTTTGATTTGGTTAGGTTTGATTTTTTTTTTGGTTAGATTTTTGTTTAACAAAACCAAACAAAAATCAAACCAAACCAAATTAAAACGCCAAACAAAAAACAACAACAACATCCTTTTGCTTCAGGTGCATAGAGCCAAGGGAATACTTGAAAACAAGCAAAAAGGTTTCTGGCCGCACACTGAATCCAGTACAGACTGAAGTCGTCTAGCAAAACTGTTTTTATTTTATGAGTTGCATCTGGCACGACGTGTGTGGCCAGCAACCTTTTTGCTCCTGATAAAATATATATATTTTTTTTTTTACTAAGGCTGTCAATTTAACACAGTAATTTAGTTTATTATATAAAAGAAATAAAAAATATGCATTTATTCATGCCAAACAGATTTGTATGTAAATTCCGCAATTATGAATTTTCCTACCATCTGAGTTAAAACTATCACAATCACAAGACAATATGAACCATAACTGTAATATATGGCAATAAACAATAATATCGACTAAACGTACTTTTTGTAACGTCTATTAAATCTTGGTTACCACAATAATGCCTTTTTTTGGCGGCAAATTTTGATACATGCAAATCATTTTAATTAATTAATCAGCATATAATCTAATTAATTTAATTAAGATGTTAAATCGATTGACAGAACCACTGTAAGTAGAGATTTTCACTGATGTTAATTTAGCAGTGCGTGTGAACTGACCTCATTTGAGACATCTACCACAAGATTGTCCTCGCTCTTGTCTCCGTCACTGTCCTAAAAGAAAACAGGCAGGAGAAGGATGGTGTTAGACGACACACACACACACACACAGGCCAAAAATATATACCCCTATGGGATATTTATCAGGTATATGTACAATATTGCAGTATCCTTTTTCTGCTCCTTCCGCGCCCCTCCCTTTGTGTCTAATTTCACCAATCACAGTAGGGGAGACTCTCCCACCACCTTGTCCATCGCTCTCACACAGCTCACACTTCTCTTTCGCCCATCTCTGGGAACCAGGGATTGACAACGCACTTAGTTACCATGGCAACAGGGCTTTGATGTGATCATGGCCTGATGTTCCCATTACCATCACCCTATAGTGACATCATCCCCCTAATTACACCCGCCCGGATGGTCACATCCTACATGTATGCATTTGGCAAATGCATTGTTGAGCATAATGACCTATATAAAAAAATTATAGAATAAAAAGATTTTACCTATACATTAGGCATATGTTTTTATTATAATGTAATATAATATAATTGTGTATTTTTCATATTAAAATAGAGTTGTAAAATTCTATTTTAATTATTTTTTAAATTATATTTATTAATTATAATATTCATATTATATAAAATACATATTACATTTAAATTATTTATAATTAATTAAATAATTCTATATTTTTATATAACAATTTCATTTATACAATTTTAAACATTATTTTCCATAAAACCATTAAAGCAAGCCAGTACTGAACCCAAAACATTGTCCAGTAGCACAAGCGTCCAGTAAACACAATAGAAGCTGCAATCAAATAAAATGTCAATAAAAATTCACAAAATTCAATCATGTTCTATATTAGAAATTTGACAATAGATGTTGTGCTCATAACTATCCAGAACATACTTTTACAGTCAGGGACTGAAACAATTATGAAGTTGAATTTCATTTAAGAATACAATTTAATTTCACTGTAAATCAGTGAAATATATTTAAATAAAATCTCTCTCTCTCTCTCTCTCTCTCTCTCTCTCTCTCTCTCTATATATATATATATATATATAATGTATACAGACAGACAGAGACAGATAGATAGATAGATAGAAAGATAGATCTGTCAGTGTAACACACTCATTTAGTTAATTGGGGGAAAGACAAGAATGATGTCATCATCATGGACATACGTAGTGAGACGGGAGGACGTCTTTGTCATCACACCGTCTGCGTTTGGCATCGCTGCTGGCCTGTGAGGGATACACCCCTGACGGACCCTGCCGATCCTCTGCTGCCTGACTGTCAGTCGACGACACTGATTTACTCTATAGACACAGAAAACACAGCATAAACACACACACACGGTCTCATTCCCAACTAAATGCTAAACTTGTGCAAAGTTCACATAATAGTTCTTTGTTCTGATGCCATTTGATGATGATGATCGCTTTGAGTTGGAAGTCAATAACAACAAATGTCACTGTTTCTCGAGTGTCGCTTAACCAAACGTCATGATGTCAAACCCGCGTCATATTTGAGAACTACCGTGGAAGGGATTTTAAAGGTAAATTTTGGTATTTTGCAACTAAGAAAGGTCACTGTATGGAAAAGATGTGATTAAATAATGACTTTTGAATTATCCCAAAACATTTAGTCACCATCCAGTGTCAACTGTCCCGTCTCTCAACTTTTATCATTATGAGGAGTAAAGCAAAACCGGTCTCAGATCAGTGACTTCAAACAACTGCGTTTTCTGCAACGGTGCAGTTTTATGAGCCAAACAGGAAGTGCATTGGACTGAGATGAGAAAAAGTGCACAAAGAAGCCCAGTTCTCTCAAACAAACCTGTTTTCTCCTAAATCTCTCTCTCTTTTCACTCCCCCTCACTTAGACCTTTCCTTGACTCCCTCATGTTCTTCCTTTATAGTCAGCAACAAGAAATCATCTCAAAGAATTTGACTGTTATGAATCATTCTCCTCAGTTCTCAACATTTTTTTTTTTTTCAAATCAAACTCTTAAAGGGACAGTGCACCCAAATATTAAAATTCTATCATTATTTACTCGCCTTCATGTCGTTCCGAACAAATTTGCTGTTTTTTTTTTTCTTGGAACACACACAAAACTATTTGGAAGTACCTCAAAACATCTATTTTCCATAAAATACCATAAAAGTAGTTTAAATAACTCGGACGCTATATTAAAAAAGTCACCAGATGCCAGACTTATTATTCACTGAAAAGTTTGCCCTCTGCAGCTCATACAAGTCATATCGATTTGGTATGACATGAGGGTGAGTAAATGATGACTTTGCAGTGATTTTTTGGGGGAACAATCCCTTTAAAGGAAAATCAAAACTTTTAAAGGGACAGTACACCCAAATATTAAATGCTGTGATTTTTGTACTTGGAACAAAAAAAAAAGAAGAACACACTATATTCCAAGTATTTCCAAAAAATGTTCATAGCTTTTAAATAATTTTTCACTGAAAATGTTAACCTCCGCTGCTCATAGAAAGTTTGAAACAAGTAAGTTTCATTTTGGGGTGGACTGTTTCTTTAAGGCTAACTGTGATGCAACCAAATGACAGAGAATTATGGTTTGTTATATTAAAAGTACAGAATGAACGCTTTTCCTTAGTGCTAATGGCAGAGAACAGGAACTAAAGCGTCTTAGTTTAGACTGTGCTGGTCAGATTTCATAATCCGTACTTCTCTTTAAAGGACTCTGTATTTGGAATCATTTATCAAAGTCAGTGGGGTGGAGACATATATACACAAACAAACACACAAGTTTGATACTCACCCTGCTGGGCGCACCCTCTGGGAGCGGAGGAGAGAGAGAGAGAGAAGGAGGGGTTGGGGATTGACGTCAGTCAAGATAATAATAACAACAATTCCATAGCAAGCCAAGGTCATGCTGAAAAATCCAGTCAGGGTGCAATAAAAATACATCCATTGTATTGAGCTCCCTGAACAAGTCGCCCTTCTGGCCTTCAGTCCATCAGAGCTTCAAGGCTTCTCAGAAGTATATCCAATCTGTAGCAGCTCAACCCACCCTCCTTCTCGCTAGTCTTCCGCTTTGTTTTTCTTGGGCCAATTTTTGCTCCATCACTCTCTTGTAATGATCTCTTTAATGTCGGAAGAATCATAAGTGCGCATGGACGGTGCCGTAATGAAAGTTTATCAACAAACTAGTTGGGGGTGTGTTAACAAATAAATCATAGCGGAAGTTAATTGGTATTGGTCACAAAAATTGTTAATATTTGTGAACACTGCATGCATTTTGTGCACTGTTGATGAAGAATTGCGATGAAGCTAGCTTAATATCCATAAGCAACATGAAAATCATAAAATACACAGATAAAGATCCATACCTAATGGTCACAAATTAGGTTTCATTTGGTTTAGTCAGCTCAAAAAAAGCTTTTTCTTTTTTTAAAGTGAAAAAGAGAGAAACTGCCGAATGCATTTATATTAATAATAAATTAATTTATATTTATTCATATTCATTTATGCGTTCCAATTTAAAGGGGTAGTTCACCCAAAAATTAAAATTAGTCCATGATTTACTCACCCTCAGGTCATCCTAGGTGTATATGACATTTTTCTTTCAGACGAATACAATCGGAGTAATATTAAAACATTTCCTGGCTCTTCCAAGCTTTATAATGGCAGTGAATGGCCGTTTCTGTTTTGAAGTCCATAAAAGTGCATCTATCCATCATAAAAGTGTTCCACAGGCTCCGGGGGGTTAATAAAGCCTTCTGAAGCGAAGCGATGCGTTTGTGTAAGAAAAATATTCATATTTAAAACGTTAAAAAGTAAAATGCTAGCTTCAGGCCAAACGGACATACGCAATTTATTACGCCTAAAGCAGTTTATTACGCCGGAAGCTAGTTATTTTACTTTATCAAGTTTTAAATATGGATATTTTTCTTACACAAACACATCCCTTCGCTTCAGAAGGCTTTATTAACCCCCCGGAGCCGTGTGGAGCACTTTTATCATGGATAGATGCACTTTTATGGACTTCAAAATAGAAACAGCCATTCACTGCCATTATAAAGCTCGGAAGCGTCAGGGTGTTTATTAATATAACTCTGATTGTATTCGTCTGAACGAAGAAAGTCATATACACCTAGGATAACTTGAGGGTGAGTAAATCATGGGCTAATTTTAATTTTTGGGGGAACTATCCCTTTAATACATTTATTTTAAACAATCATTTTTATTTAATATATTTATTTTAAATTAAATATAAATATTCTATATTGTAAATTAAATGTAAAAAAAATTATTTACACAATTAATTATTTAATTTAAATTCATTTAATAACCCCTTGCACCTGTGAGATTAAAGAATAAGACAGGTCAGACAAACACTCACCTCGCAGGTGCTCGGGGTCCAGGTGGTTGCGGTCGTCCTTGTTGGCCAGGTGAGCGGAGACTCCCAGGGCCCCGGTGAGGGCCAGCAGCCCGGATGTGCCGCTCAGAGACAGACCTGAAGGGTGAGGAGTGAGAGGGATACCTGGAGTGTGGTGAGACAGGTGCTGGAGCTGCTGCTGCTGAGAGACAGACACACAAACAGAGAGACGGAGAGAAAGACAACAGTCAGGCACACATACACAAAAAGATACATCACAAGTCATGGAGATAAACTGAGATAGATGGATGGATGGACAGATATATAATCAGACAGACAGACAAAGAGATAAAATATTCTATCTATCTGTATGAGAAGTCAGAAAGGTCAGAGGTCACTCACCCCTATGATGGCGTTGAGTTCTGCCATGGTGACCTGTTTGGCACGTTCCACCGCCTGAACGACCTGCTGTTGATGCTGACACACACACACGCACACAGATAAATGTTAAGAAAGAGACACAAAATACACATTTGTAGACACACAAACTCAAACATACTCAAAAAAAGTGAATTTAAGTAAACATCTCACAGCTAAACTATTTATCCTCACACACTCTCTCTCTACATCCCTCTGCCAGTCACACACACACACACACACAGACACAGTCAAGTATTGACAAACATATCACTCTGTCCTTCCCCGTCAGCAGACACTAACTCAAGCTAATGCTAAAGGTGACCTCCTGATCAATACAGGGCCGCCTGATCTTTTATTGCTCATCTGCCCAAATAAATCCGCTCATTTGAAATGAAGATCCATTCCAGGCGTTATATTCTGAACACAGGTATCCTCACATGAAAGGGAGCTGTATCAGTATACATTATATTAAAGGTCATATTCACAAACAGACTATATGAATAATGATCAGTAAACAGATATGTTATTTACATAAGTCTTACGTAAACTACAATAAATGAAGCATCTGATTGGTTGAGATATCAGCTGTGTGCAGGTGATGTAACTGAAATCGTCCTGAAGGATTTAATCATTTAATAGGCAAATCATCTTAATGAATCTAAATCTTTGATAAGTTTTGTGAGAAATCAATCCTCTCTCATTTCCCAGTACAGTTTTGAACTCTAAAGGAGAGTTGCTTTAATTTCATAGTGTGCATTCATACAACCCACCGTGGACTTGAGAGGACTGCAGATCCAAAGCTTTGAAGATAATAACGGACCTATGGCTCCACGACAACGGAACTGGAGCTTTAAGTATGATGGGACACAAAACAAACCATTCCAGCCTTAGCCATTCGCAACAAAGTACAGCTAGAAAAGCAACAGCCGAATCTCAAGAGCTTCTCCTCCTACCCTTCATACGAACTGAAAGAAACAAGCAACATGTGACTGTACGGCGGTCCCCAAGAACTCTTCGATTTTTGCACGAATGACTAGAATTTGACGTTTTGCCTCATTAATGTGAAGCGAGTCATTTGTTTGACTTTCGGTTCAACCAATAGCACGGGTTTGGAACGGGACTACCTGCTGGTATCACTAGAAGTAGAGCTGCTAATAAAGCAAACAGAGATGCTGGACTCAAGCTGAATTTGCAAACTGAGCTCATCGAACCATCACAGATGACTCTCGGTAACCGGACACGGCAGGAGTTTGCTGCTTCGTTAAAAAACGCAGGATATCAGCAATCCTTGTTTGGTTGGAGATGTGAGACGGGGTCGTTAAAATCTACAAGCTGTCTGCTGTACTGAGGGGGAATCAGTCTGACGGGGAGAGAAAGTGTGTGTGTGCCTCTGGGAGAAGACCCCAGAACCCTGATGAGTTGTCAATCACTGTCAGCGTACCTCCTGAGAGAGGAAAGGGATGATTTGAGCACAGATAGCACTGAGTCGCTTCACGATCTCCGCCTGCAAGAGAACACACACATACACACGCTCGATTAGGAGAGAAAACAGTGACAGTGATAAACCTGTACTACTGCACTGGGCTCTCAGCTCCCAAGCACACAAATGGCTTCAGCTTAGATTATATTCATGACAATGATGTCTCAGCAACAACAGATACACAAGACAGAGAAAGAGAGTGACAGACAATAATGTAGTGAAGGCAATGTTAGTGTATAGGTATGAAATAGATTCACAAACAGTCTTTTCAACCACACAGAATCATTATTTCCGTGTTACGATAATTTACATTATCACAGAAGTATTGGTATAAAAGTTTATAGTTCGGATATAAACACTGATGTCTATGGTAGCGATCAAAATAGAGCAAATCACCTTTTGAAACTAACATAGCACTTCAAATAGCGACTGTAGCTATTACATCGTTGCACCAGTAGGTAGCGACAAGGGACTGTTAAAAAAAATTATTTGTCATTGAATGAATCATTCAAAAAGGCTGATTCATCCTGTAATGAAACAAGTGAAATCCTAACTACCACCAGAAAACCCAAGCAACCACTAACACTTTAGAAACACTATCAACTGCATAGCAATACTTTATTAACTACAAATCCTATAAACCCTACAGCTATGCCCTAACAACCACCCTATAGCAACATCCTAGTAACCACCCAGAACACCCTAGCAATGTGCTAAAAACATTTAAAACATCATAGAAACCACCCAGAGGACCCTAACAACCCCCTGGCAACTGCATTCTAAACATTCTAAAAACCACCCAAAACACCCTAACAACCCCCTAACAATCCCACATAACATCATAGTAACCACTCAGAACACCTTAGGAACCACATAGCAACACCTTAGAGTTAAGGCAGTGAGTTTGTAAGTGACACTTACATTTTCTATAAAAAAATGTCTAGTTTGTGTGTGTGCCGAGTTCTATTCTTCTTGGCCAGGTCATGTTTGTAAATGAGAAGTGGTTCTCAAACAGTTTACCTGGATAAATAAAGGTTAAATAAAATAAAATAAAATATTCATTTAGCCATTTCCCTGGGCTCTCTTTCTCTCTCTTTCTGTGTGTGTGTGTGTGTGTGTGTGTGTGTGTGTGTGCGTGTGTGTGTGTGTGTGTGTGTGTGTGTGTGTGTGTGTGTGTGTGTGTGTGTGTGTGAGAGAGAGAGAGAGAGAGAGAGAGAGAGAGAGAGAGAGAGAGAGAGAGAGAGAGAGAGAGAGAGAGAGAGAGAGAGAGTGTGTGTACTTCAGGGCTGAATAGCTTGAATAGTCTCAATCTCCCTACAACAGAGCACACAAACACACACACACACGTTTAATTATAGTCTCACTAAGAACAACAGACAGGCGGACAAGTGTTTCACACACGCTGCAACACAAGAACAGTTAATTACTTTCTTTCACACACACGTTCCTTTCAACACATTTTACAGGGTCACCATCCACCTTCATACTCCAGCAGCTATTATCTTCTATTTACTGTTTTTCCAGTCTTTTCTGTCCTGTGATAAGGCTCTCTGATCACACACACACACTAATGGAGGAGTATTTGCAGAGATGGAGGCACAGAAACACAGCAGACCTCTAAGTGTACTCTAATACCTACACGAGGCGCGAAGCAAACCTGTTTTGGAGCTATTTTAATCTGCACACAGTATATTAAAGGCAGCATGAAACAGAAGTTGCAAGGGTTTACGAATGACGTCACCATTGGCCGGAGTGATTTGACAAGAAATCTGAGATATATTTTTACAGACTGCCCTGAATAGAGAAGCAAATTTATCGCTGCTCCTGGCAGTGTAAGGTGGATTTGCAGTTATAATTTTGTGTTAATATGCTGAATTTTTGGGTAAAATTATACGCTATATATTGTATTGAAAATGACAACTCATCAATTAAATATTTACCATCGTATATTCTGCATAATTGGACGTTTTTAAATAAACTGACAATTTTTTTTTTTTTAGGGCTGGACGATATGATGATATAACATTGTTATATTGATATAAGTGTTCACCGGGATTTAGACCTACCTATATTGTATATTTATATAAAACGTTCACAGGCAAATTTGCTTTATGTATTTCCCCAGCGTCGAAATCAGGCACATATAAATGTCAGGAGACACGATTTCTGGCTGCATGTCAATATCCATGGATCACTGGATCTTTGGTAAGTTGTAAGGAACACTTATATCGAGTCCAACCTAATTTAAACTGAAAATCATTTGTTTTACTCACATTTTCCCCTAATAAATCCATTCACGCAGAAGGCTCTTTTGCCACTCAGTCCGGCTGAGCGGGCGTCTCACGGCGGGAAAGTGACGTCAATGCATTACTCTCTATAGCCGAGTGAAATGGCTTCTCGAACAGGAAAAAATGTTAGGCGGGACTTGATTTTGTCCATAGGGAATTGATTGGATAGTTGTTGTTTGCTATTAATCGATCTTAATGAAACTAAACAATTATTAACTATCCCTCGCTCTCGCTTGAAAACTAAAGGTGATAGAGCTTTTTCCGTTTTGGGTCCAAGGCTGTGGAATTCGTTACCTCAATATGTTAGGTCAGCTTCCTCTTTATATGCATTCAAGTCAGCTTTGAAAACACATCTTTTTTCTCAGGCGTACTCATAACTGAGGATATGTAGCCTTAGTGAGTTAAAATACTATGAAATTTTGTACGATGTTTGTTTTTATTGTGTTTTAATTGTGTTTTTGTGAAGCACCTTGGTCAGCAGAAATGCTGTTTTAAGGTGCTATGTAAATAAAAGTGACCTTGACCTTATGCTGTGAAACAGTTATTCTAGAATCAGTCTGTCTGTCTGTCTGTCTGTCTGTCTATCTATCTATCTATCAAGTCAATAAGTCTTCCTACCCTTTAATCAATCTGCCTGTCTCTATATCTATCTATCTATATGTAGTACAATTAACTTTTGCCTAAAATTAGGTTGTGAAATTTCATAGAATAATTATCATCTGTAAATATTATTATTACCTGGCAGAATACTTGTTACTTCTGCCACATGAGACTGCAGACAAGTGAACGGAAGCATGTTCGGTTGTTTGCATTTTTGTTGGGACACAGTGTAGCAGTGATGCTGAACATCTGCAGATTGTGTGTGTGAGTGAAACAAAGCTCATTTGTGTATAATGAGGTTGGGGGAGCGAGTGACGTAACTGCTTTGGAATGAAACCGAGTGTGTTTGAGAAAGAGAGAGAGAGAGAGAGAGAGAGTGCAGGAGGGAAATGAAGAAACGGAGAAGGAAAACAAGACGTGTGTGCATGTTTGTGAGGAAGTCCCAGGGTGCCAACCTTTTAGCATAATGGCTTTGTCACTCGATCAAAAGGACCTGAGTAGGTGCAGATGCCCCGCTGCCTGTGTGTGCGCATATATTTACCCAGAATTCACGTCAGTGTGTGAACATATCTCCACATTTGCATATGCTTGCTTTGTGTGTGTTGAACAGTTATTAACTTTTTGCAATCCAAATGCAATAAATCATATTTTCACTATATCACTTTAAAAAACATTTAAATTAATATTACATAAAAATAGTACACTAAAGGATAGTCGAAGTATCTACATTATTTTAATTATTATAAAAAAAAATTAAAGTAACTTATAAAATGTTTTTGGATGAGAGTGTGTGCATTTATATTTGTTTGTGTACTCATGTGCAGGAATGTGTCTGCATCCCTCCTCTATGAGTGCTTTCCCCTAACACATTTAATTACCCATGAGCCTTTGCATGTGTGTAGGGTTTTGTGCATATATGTGTGCCTGTGTCCTCTGTGTGCGTGTCTGATTTTCAGTGCTTTACTGCTCTCCTTTCCTCCCTCGTTGTTTCTTTTCTTCCTTTTTCCGAATGGAAGGGCCATCAATCAGAGAGAAAGAGATGGAGAGAGAGAGAGGAGAGGAGGGAGTAGAGGGGGATCTTGGCGAAGTGCCAGGGGAAGAGAGGCTGGCACACTGCCCAGAGAAAGAGAGAGAGCAAGAGAAAAGGAGAGCAAGCGAGCAGTAGAGCGAGCCAAAAAGAGAGAAGGAGAATTCAAGAGAGAACAAGCACAGATAGAGGGAGACAGGGGGCGAAAGAGACACAGCGACTGAAAGAGAGAGAGAGCGCAGTGTGACAGATGAGGAGAGGAGAAAATGAGGGCTTTATTGAATACCTTAGTGCCTGTGACCACAATCAGTGATTAGAGACTCATTGCTTAATATTTGCCTTTAAACGTTTGAAGAGAGAGAGAGAGAGAGAGAGAGAGAGAGAGAGAGAGAGAGAGAGAGAGAGAGAGAGAGAGAGAGAGAGAGAGAGAGAGATAGAGAGAGATAGAGAGAGATAGAGAGATAGAGAGATAGAGAGATAGAGAGAGAGAGAGAGAGAGAGAGAGAGAGAGAGAGAGAGAGAGAGAGAGAAAGGAGATATTGGCTCCATTAGACCTGCATCCGGGGGCATCACTTTAAAGGCGTGTGTGGCTTTATATTCCCACTTTTTTGTGGTTCTGCTGTTTTTTTCTCTCCATTTTGTCCACTATTTCATTTCTTGCTCTCTCTCTCTCTCTCTCAGACACACAGACATTTGGTGGATGGATGGATGGATGGATGGATGGATGGATGGAGCATTTGTTCAGGGATTCAGTGAACATGTATTCAGTGAACTATTGAGATGCCCATCATGTGCAAAGATCAGAGCACAGCTCTCTCGCAGCTTTCATTGGTCAAGGTCCTCCAATGAGGACGTTTGACTGACATATAACGTAACCAATCACAGTTCGTTCCGCGACATGTTTAGGGGCGTGAAAATGTAAAGTCGATGTCCCTGCAAAACAGACCGGTGTGAATCTATAAATGATTAATTCAAGAACGTTGTGCAAGTTTACTGCAACAATGGAGCCACGAATTTCACATACTTTTGAAAATCCAGCATTTAGTTGATACTAGGAAGCGCTCATTGTCAGAGATGTAAACACGACGGCGTTCTTCTTCCACGAGGGAGTTTGGCGTCACGGCATTTTGTTTCCGGGCGGACCGTTAAAGAACGCAACACGCACGTCTCCAGGACATCCTGTAGAATTCAACCAATCAGATGACGACTTGGAAACTCCCGAAGTGTTTCAGGATAAGTGTGGCATGTGCATCAGAGATGTTCAGCCAACGGCCCGTAAGCGTGACATCTGAGGCTGAGACTAACTACAATCAAGGATAAGAGAGGGGGCGGAGACAGAGAGATCCGGAATCCTATTAGGAGGAAAATCAGTTTGTTGAATATGAAAGCTTTAGGACTGTATATCAGTATACCACCCAAAAAAAAAACACAAAAAACTGTGGTTGGTTGCTTCACATTTCAATCAGACTGTCTCATCCTGACTAAGTGGGTGATTCTTAACAAAACTTTATGCTGATACTCAAAGGTTTTTCTCTCTTCGTTTTCTCTTTCTTGTCTTCCTCCATCACTCTCCATTCATCTGTGCCAGCTCACACAGAGAGCGTGTATGATTACCCTCTTTCTCACACATCGCTGAGGCTGGGAAAGACTGATTTTGTGAAATCAGTCAAAGGAAAGGAAAGAGAGACACACACAGCACTGTCTATTCTTACAGCAGACACTAACACTAAAAGCTGTTGATGAAGTGTGGCATGTTCACAGACAGTGCAAAGCCCGTTCATGGATCTTATGATGCATTTTTTCTATGTTGTGTGTGTGTGTGTGTGTGTGATTATGAAGTATTATGGAGGATTATGAGCGTCCCTTAAACCCCATTAAAACCATTTTATTGTGCACACGTGGGAATTCACTGAGCATGAATTGCGCCCACTGATAGTTTGGTTTATTTGCACTCACATGTTTATGTGGTTTCAGTAACTGATTCATGAAAGGAATTATGTAAATCAGGTAGCACATTGAACATGATGTGCATGTGCACAGTTAAGTTCCTCGTTTCAGAAGCTGGCATGCTCAGTTCCAAAAAGCATTCTTATATGTTACAAGGGTAAACGTTCACATGAAATCAGACGTTTTTAAACCGGATCCAAACCACATCCACATGTTACAAGTGTAAACGGTCAGACCACATGAAATCAGATGTTTATAAACCGGATCCAAACCACATCCATAAATGTTACAAGTGTAAACAGTCAGATAACATGAAATCAGATGTTTACAAACCGCATCCAAACCACATTCATATGTTACAAGTGTAAACGGTCAGATCACATGAAATCAGACGTTTATAAACCGGATCAAAACCACATCCATATGTTACAAGTGTAAAGGTCAGATCACATGAAATCAGATGTTTATAAACCGGATCAAATCCACATCCATATATATTACAAGTGTAAACGGTCAGATCACATGAAATCACATTTATAAACAGGATCCAAAACATTCATATGTATTTCAAGTGTAAAGGTCATAACACATGAAATTAGACAATTACAAACCGGATTCAAACCGAATCTATCTGTATTTAGAGTGTAAATAGTAAGATCAGAATCATTAAGGACACGACGCAAGCATAATGTGATAATGTGTAATATTGTGCATGGCTGCAAACCTATAAACAGCCTGTCCTAATCTGACTTAAAAACTAAATTAGATCAGTGTGACGTGTGAACAGAGAATAAAATGCTGTTTTCGAGTCCTAAAATACCCCAGGCAAAACGGTTTAGTGAATTTGCCCCACAGGTTTATCTTACCTGTTTGTGCATCTCAATGTTGAGCCCGTAGGACATCTCGTAGTACTGTGGGAACACAAACGTGAAAGCATCAATCTGATGAATTAAACAGCAGTGAATCATCATCAATCAAATTAAAACCTCAGCAGCCTGACAGACGCTAACGACTCGCTGAAACTACAGAAAGACGAAGAGATTTTGAGCGTGTCAGCGACAGCGTGTGGTTTAGCGTGTCTCTTTCAGCAGGGAGATGAGCAGCAATGCCAATGATGAAGATGAAACCTGACACAACTGCTCGCTTTTTCTGTCTCTCTCTCAGTCTGTCTGTCACGCTCACACACTCGATAACCGCTCTGCGAGTAGCTCGATTTGAAAAAAATCCCTTTTCCTCTTCTCTCCCCCTTATCTCTGTCTTTTCCGATCGGCTCCCTCGTTACCGACCTGCCTTTCTAATCCTCCTCTCTCCTGCCCTTCTCTATTATTCTGTAAACTCCATTTCCTATCCATGATGTGTGCCTGACCTCCTCTCTTCTATCAAACCTCTGTGGTTTAATCTCAGGATTAAAGTCTCATCATATCTAATGATGGGCATGAAACCCCAAAGGTGTCGACATGAGGTTAACAAGCGGTAAAATATTTCAAAGTTTAGACACACCTACCTATTCATTCTTTATTAGTGCTTGTGTAGTATCTATATTAATATTCTTGGTTCTTCTATGGGCATGAATGAATGATACCTCAAATCGTGTGGCTTATAGAGCTGTATAGTTTTTAATCCTAAAACGGAGAAGAGTATTAGCATTTACCAACCTGTAGGAATTAATAGTTAATAAAATGGCAATTTTTAATTTACAAGTAATATAAATTGAGTAAAAAAAAAAAAAAAATAATACCATTTTTGTTTTGCAAAGAAAGTCATGCATTGAAAAAATGTTGCCTACAAAAGTCATTTCAAGCCTCTACATATAAACCTTTAAACCAAAAGGATTTTAAAGCTATGAAACTATAAATCCAGTCAAGCATGTCCAAACTTTTTGACTGGCAAAAAAGTTTAAATGCAAGTCTATAAAATGAAGCATTTTAGACACATGTTGCGCTGTGTTTAAATTTATTGCATTTCCAGTATTGATCACTCCGGTGGGTGAAGAATTTTGGATAAAGCGTGACAAAACAGCAGAACTATTTCCCCATCTATCTGGTCTGCTGGCACACACACACACACACAAATATAAATCACGTTCACTGGTTCTGTATGGTGATAGTGCAGCGGCCCAGAAGGCTATTCAGCGGAGCTCATATTACCTCCTCTATGGCCAAAAAATGTCTCTGCATCATTCCACACCAACATTAGTTCTCAGCATGTTTTGATGTAGAATCAATCCAGGGAGAAAACGCTGAGCGACAACTCAAATTCTCACTAAAATGGGCGATATATCAGTCAATTAATTGACCTGGCTGACATATCGGTACCAACTGAATGGAAATGTCTACATTAAAGCCGGGCTCAGACTACAGGAGTTTATAAATCTTAACCGATCGTGAAATCTGGTTGCATTATGCACATAAGTAAGAGTCTTCACAGATTTTCTTCTTTCAAATCTCAAACCTGCACACACACTACAAGATATTCTTAAAGTCCCCCTGTAGTCAATAATTGTATCACTTAAATATCACTAAAATTACATATTTAAACGTTTTTCCTTGAATTTTTTTTAATCCCTTAAAATAGCTTGAATATATCTTTACACCCTTGCCTCATTTAGTATACGCGGATCTATGAATAAGCAAATTAGCCCCGCCTCCACTCACTCGTTGCCGATCCACTCGTTGCCGATCACACGTTGACCTAATTGGTTAAAAAGGTAGTTTGTGACGTCAGAAACACCCACGATTTCAAACTGTGTTTTTGAGATTGTCTTTGGTCAACTGCAGTTTTTGAGATTGTCTTTGGTCAACTGCAGTTTTTGAGATCGTCTTTGGTCAACTGCAGTTTTTCAGAGAAAATTCTCAGAAATGATGTTGACTTATGATTTCGCACATGGTTTGTCTTAAAGCACATTACAAACATCACACAGACATATAAACAAAACTTTAAGATTACCATGCCAGATTTAGCATCTCACAGAGAAACGGATGTAAACTAAAGGGATACTGTGTCACGGCAACTTGCTGGAGACATTATAAAAGGCAGCCGTGTTGTTGACACATTTCGACCAGCCGTTCCTCCATCCCCGTTGTCCAACAGACCAGTACAGATGCTTGTTATATCGTGGTCGCCATATCAAAGGTTCCATCACTTCCGTCTCCTTGTAGACTCTCATTGGCAATTGTGGAAGTACTGACGTAGTCGTAATCATCTCGATTTAAAATTCTCAACATCGAACATGTTTGATATTGTCGTGGCGGGCCAGATGTGTCCGCGAGCAGATCGTGAGATTTAAGCTTTAATCAGTAAACGTCTCACATTACGACAAAATGTGGGCCAAACATCGGAACTGACCGATGCCCTGGGACGCGATTTTTTTCTCTGAATATCGGGAGGGGTAAATCTACAATAAATCGACCTGAAACTCCTGTAGTCTGAGCCCGGCTTTAGTGTGGGCCAACCTTTAAATACCGGTTTGAAGCAACAATGTTCTAGATGTTTAGTGGCTAACCTAGAAAACCCGTGACAACTTTCCAGAACACTCTAGCATCATGGCCTTGAGTTATGTACAGTCAAGCATCAGTCAGATGGAGTTGTGGACAAGTGATTTATTAGCTCGACCTACACACAGTCCAGTACATAAAACGTTTAATGAAGCTGAAATAGTCTGCGTGTTGTGTCTGCGGTCTCCCTAGAGGACATGTTGAATGACAGCGTGCCAGACAGGCGATGGGACACCTGCAGCTCTTTTTCTCTTCAAAGCAGTTTAGTCTTTTATGTTCAGCTTTATTAAGCAACTTTCAGCTTCCTCGGTTACAATATTAGAGATAAAAGATAGTCCGATGGCCCTGGGCCAAGCGTAAGAGAGTTTGGGGCCAGCTGACGGACCTCTCACATGACCCAACAAGACATCGGTCATTTGTTGTGCTCATGGGGAACCAGGTTCCAGTGCAGACTGGGTGATATCTCTCTCTTTTCCGGTTCTTTCATGTCAGTTCTCAATTATCTGCAAACAGCACTTTGTACTGTTCATGCCACACTCTCTGTACATTTGACTATTTATTCATGTCTATTGTATACAGTCTTAGCACTCCCTCAGGTTTAGCTATTTTCTATTAGTATTTGAATGTTTATTTTGCACAGTCTATGATTTGCACAGCGGACCAGATTTCACTGCAGGTTGTATTCTGTATATAAAAGTGTATGTGACAAATAAAAATCTTCAATCTGAATCTTATAATTTCAAATAAAAGCAAAATGGTCATTACAAATTAATTAAAATTGAAAACAAAATAAAGTTATCTAGCTGGATAATATAGGCGAAAATTGTTTAAAAAAATTGTCAAAATTGAGAGAATTTGTTCAATACAATAAGAGCACTGACTGCTATTATTTTCTAAAAAAAGCAGCAGCAAAACTATGAAATTATAGCTAAATTATAAAAAGATTTAAGTGTGTCAAGAGCAAATGTCTTCAGATCCTTAATTAAACAGTAGGTTTTCTTCACAAAAAATATCATTTAAAACTTACAATACATTTTTTAAATATTTTTTTATTTGTAGTAATAGTTGGAAATTATACAACACTTCTGTAATGTTTTCAGCTATTATTGCTATTTAATAACCTGTATAACTGATTTCATTTATTTAAATTAATTTACAATTTTAAAATTAATACATATATATATATATATATATATATATATATATATATATATATATATATATATACACTTTTTTAAATTGTAAATTATTTAAGGACTTTTTTTATCAATGTAATGAATAACAAATATATTTGCTCTAGACAGAAACATAATTGTATTGCTAAAAATAAGTGTTATCTTTTTTGAGGCCACTGAAAATATTGGAATGGTAAGAACAAATTTGATTTATTACCAAAATAATCTTTAAAAATTCCAAATAATAATAATAATAATAAAAAAAAATTTAAGAAAACTTTTGATGAATCTAATGAATAACTTAAATACATTCAAATAGTATTATGTTCCTAAAAACGTTTTTATATTTTTTTTGTGGTGGAGCCAATGAAAACATTGGCAGGATAAAAACAAATTTGAATTATTAGCAAAAGAAAGTGTGTGTTGCAGATGCAGTAGTTTACATAGCATGCATGTATATTTAGGCCTAAGCTCATAACTGAAGGTGTGTGAGTTTCACCATGACATGTTGTTTTTTGTGATTGTGTTGTTATTCTGGATATCAGTGGGATTTTGATACGCTTTTGACTCAATGGCTTAATATTCTTGCGTCCACTCGCCGTGTCTCATTGTTATATAAGCTCTCTCATGTTATGTGCATTCTCATTCTACACCGTGAGTGTGTAATCCCCTGAGTCTATGAATGTATGTATGTGTGTGAGTGTGTGTGTGTGTTGTCTGGAGCAGATTGCGCACGGCATGTGGCGGATGTAGCGGGGCTCAGTGCGGCGGAGGTACAACAAAGCCTCTCCTCCTGCCGCAGCCGTGGTGTGTGTGTGCGTGTGTTTCTCTTTGCAATGCATGTGTGTGTATTAGTTCTCGGCGGTCTAACGAGAGGCAAAATGTCCCTTGGTTCAACCCGGCAGCTGTTTGCCATCCGTCGCTCGTACACACATCCTGCTGTGTCGCTGGACACTCGGCTCTTGCTGAAATCTCTGTAGATGTGTGTGTGTGTGTGTGTGTGTGAGAGAGTCCACTCCTGTTCTGCATGCAGCTGTGATCTTCTAAGCTCAGACACATTGATTGGCTCATCCTGATCCAGTAACACTAGACAGGCAACATTGATGAGATGTAATTTCCATTGGGTTATACTCTCAGGATCATCGCATCAGCCATGACCCCATTTACACCAAACAGCCCAATTTGAATTGACTGATATAAAAATAGCCACCCTCTAAGCTCCAAAAAAGGAAATACTAAATATATTTGCACTTCTAGAAAGAAATACTAGAGTTTACGAGGAAAAACAGAATTCTAGGTTTAGATTACGTTTACAGAACAACATTGTTGTTGTGTAAACGGAAACGTTTCATTTGCGTTTGTGAAAAGTTTCGCATACAGACGACAACTTCGTCAAAATGATCCCTGTTCACAAGGATCAATGAACACGACTAAAAACGCTGTATTATTTATGCCAGGCCAGTAGATGGCGATGTCACTTTGTAAAGAAACACAAAGTTTACACAGACTATAACGGTATCATTTTTCAAAAGTTTGCATTTTCATACCCCCAAAACACTGTTGTTGTGTGAATAATAATCTGAAAATAAACAAAAGACATATAATGTCTTTTGATTACTCAAAATACACAGATTTATTTTGATGTTAATAGTGTTGCCAAAGAAACACATAATTCAGATTCTGAGAACGGTAATTATGGTAAATAGGCATGGGGTAAATTCAAGATGTAAAGGCTGAGCATTCCACCTGTGAAGGTCAATTGGAGATTATAAGACTGTAATCTTAAAGGAATAGTTCAACCAAAAAGAAAATTCTGTCACGTGTCACTCCAAACCTGTATGACTTTCTTTCTTAGAACACAAATGAAGAAATGTTGCAAAATGTTTTGTCTATACACTGAAATCCAATGGGGTCCACAACAATATTGATTGGACCCCATTGACTTTCATTGTATTGGCAATTTTATTTTCTCGAAATATCTTTTTTTGTGTGTTTCACAGAAGAGAGAAAGTCATACAGGTTGAGTAAATGATGAAAGAACCTTGATAAGTTGTGTATTAAGAAATTCATCGTCTTCTTAAAGCCAAGACATTATTTAAATCAGCCACAGGAAAAGCTGAACCATAAATTATTTCATCATACTTCCGTTTTTCCCCAGACAATAAAGTGACATTATATGAAAGCCACGAACGTCGTAAGTGACAGTGCTGTTGGCGGCTGTTCTTGAATCCGAGACTGAATTACGAGTTACCTGGCAAGTTTCCTGACAGACGGGGGAAAACTGTGAGTGCGTTATCAGCCACACAAAACCAGAACCGTGATTCATAGAATGCCAATTCATATCAGAGCAATTATAGATTAAGCAAATTGCAGGAAGCCATTTGATTAAATTGAATTTCAAATTGAATAAAACCTTGAATAATTAGATAAGTATGAGGAGTATGCCAAATTTCTGAAAAGGAACACTATTAACTGAAATGCAAACAAATATTAATGTGTACTGCAACACTATAATAATAATAATATCTCCCATTTTCTCACATATATGCATATAATGTCTCAATTATTTCAGTTTAAGTGGAGACTTTTTCCTGAGAAAAAGATCCTAGTAATCTAGAAGAGTTTTAGAAGAGATCGAGAACCAGGGCTGTTATGTCATCAGTACTGTTCCAATTCAAAGTGCACATTTAGCCAAGTCCAGTTCAAATCCCCGGATCTGTTCTCAAAATCCCGGATCTGTTCTTTTACCGAGGATGCATCGAGAGGTGACTTGTGAGACCTTGAGACAGCCATCTCGCACCAACTAGCAAGAGGAGAAAACCTGCATAATTTTAAAAATGCTACAGCTATAGTTTCACGAAATGTAGTTTTAAGAGTTTTCAGGTGAGAATGTAGTTGTTTAAAGCTCAAATGTGGTTTATTAATAAAGATAGCGACTACTTGAAAATGTTCTCCGCCGTTTTAGGAGTTCACCAGGTGCTCAGCGCTCATGTACCCTGCCTGGATCAGCCTTACCTCGGCAAGTCATAAGTTACCTCGACGTTTGCCACTGGCTCTGATGTCTCTATAATGGTTAAATATGAGATGATTCATCTTGTGTATATCTAAGGGCAATATTTGGTCTCGTGAATCTATTATTTGTTCCCGGGCATATCGTTTTGGCTGAGGGCAAAGTTAAGTTTCATAATTTTACATATTTGAAATACTAGAGCGCTGACTTTGTATGTTTGGCTGAATTGTTTGTCTTTATTTCCTATTGTATACGCTTTATATTTATACTTTTATAATAGTTATTTTTGCTCATTAAATCGGACATTTAACAAAAAGAGACAGGGTTGTGTTTTATGTTTTATCCTTTATGTTTTATTTTAAATTCTTGGTATTGAGAAACGCGTAATAAAAGTGCAGTGGAATGTAAATATGCATTCTATGTGAACAAGCACTTCAGGTGCAATACTGCCACCTACCGAGTTGGAGTGTCAACCAGATAGTTACTGCCACTTGCTTATTTAGGATGTTATTTTATGTGTAGTATTAACATGATAGTGATATAAAAAAAATTGTATGTGTATATATATACACTGTAATTTATGGTTATCATCATACAGGTATATCGTGACACCCCTAATCTCAACAATGTGATTAGATTTGCCAAGAAACCAAAGTAAAATTAGACAAAAAATATCTCAATATGAACTCAATTCATATTATGCGCACTAATTTTATAGCTCTATACTCTTACTGTATGTCAACAATTGTCTCATAAAAAGTTAAGAGCAACATGTGAGTTGATTGATACGTGAAAAATGACAACAGCAAAGGTTTTGTGGGCTATTAAAGGAGAACAAAATGTTCCTCTAGGTCTAGGTTGTTTTGACCAACATACCATGATGGATAAATTAAAGGTGAAATCTGGAAACAGAAGTCCCGACCCAAACTCGCGGCATTGAAATCAAGCTAGGCGAGAATATTTCAAGCCTTAATAGTTAAAAGTGAAACTGAAAGTAAATTAAAGATGTTTCGAAAAAAAAATTATTAATTATTTTTGCATTTAGATTTGGTGCCGCTAATGGAGCAGAAATTGTGCACCGTAGCTTTAAATGGGAGTTAAAAGTCAAACTGAAAGTAAATCAATATTTTGCCCTGCTACTGCTGTTTGCTTAACAATTTGATTTGTTTGGTTTGGAAATATCAGTTATTTTCCATCACAGGACATCAACAAGTATCAAAATCTCTCAAAACAGGAGCAATCCATTAGTATCATATTTTTGTTTGTTTGTTTAAACCCTCTGCACTCTTTATTTCTCGCTCTCTCTTATTCTCTCACACGGCAGCACTCAAATGTTTAGCTCACAAAGGAGTAATCGTTTTCAAATGCGTCTTATCCTTTCTGCCTTCCTGGTTTTGCCCTTCTCCCTCCTTCCCTTCATCTCTTTCTCCTGTTTTTCTTTTTCTACCCTCATCTTTTCTTCGTCTTACTGTCTCCCGCTGCGTCTACTGTCTCTCTCACTCTGTCAGTTCTTCTCCTCTTCATCTTCTCTATCAGCCTTTATCTTCCCCTCCTCTTTCTTATTTTTTTACTGCTGTGTTTCAATCACCGCTCTCTCTCTCTCTCTCTCTCTCTCTCACTCTGCTCGTTCGTCTTTGCCGCTGATCTCTCCTTATGTTCTCTCTATCTGACGCGAGGGCAATCTGTGACAGTAATGTTCGGAGGCGAGCAGAGAGCATCAGACGGATGAGTCGAGGCGGGGGTGTTACTGCAAAAGCAGCGCATTAGTCCCCTCGTTCTCTCCATCTTTCTGTCCTCGGCCGCCCCAGGGTCTGGATTACACATAACGGTCACAGAGTGACCATGTAGACGGTCGCTCATTAAAGGCTAGATCATGATGGCGCATCAGCAGACACACACAAATACTGCAATTCCTGAAGCGAATTCATACCTCTGTTTTCCACATGAGCATCAACGCTCAATATATTAAGATGAAAGTCACAACTTCAACAAGCTTTTTTAAGCCATAGCCTTGTTATTTATATTGCGAAATAATATTTTGGCCTATCTATATTCTCATCCTTCCCTCGGGTCATTTTGACCCGAAACTCATTTTTTTCAATTTAAAATTTAAAATTGAGTGTTTATTAGAGGGGTCCAAGACCCTAGGGCTTTTGTCGCACTTGAACCACAAATACACAAAAAAAAAAATAATGGATTCGAGGAGTTTTGTGGTTGAAAAAAAAAAAAAAGAAAAGAAAAAAAAGTAACAAATCCTCCCAATGGGGGTCAATTTGACCCCCTTAGGAATGAATGGAATGCTTCAGTACACATAGAAAAACCTAAAAATGCTCAAAATTCAAACAAAAAATGCTAAAACTTTACCAAAAAAATTATTTTATAATGTCTACATGTGTATTTGAATGCATACTGATGTGAGGAATGTGCTTAAATTACTATATTTATTATTTATTGATCAAATCTAGTAATTTAAAAGGTAAATCAATAAATCAAAAATTAAAAAAAAAAAATTTTTTTAAATTGCATTCAAAAATAGAAAAAATATGATCAAAATTAAATAAAATAAGCTTTCTGGACAAAAAAAAAATGCAAGTATAATTTTAAGGCTTCGGGTTACAATGTGCGAGGTAAGTGGTCATGACATGAGAAATCAAAATCGCCTTGATCTTTTGACATATAAGAGGTCTTTGTACCATTAAAACATCCTGGAATTCTCATAGTTTAGAATGAGGAGGATGTTTTAGGCTAAGAATTTATTTAATCAAGCTCCAAAAAGACTCGTTTTGACATCGCAGGATCTGTGACAGCACACGGGCAAACACATTTGCATATGACTGCCTCCAGAGCAAGACATTGACGAATTCATCATCGCACCATAGGCCCCGCCCACTGGAGTTCAGTCGCTTAACGACTGACATTTGCCTAAACTAGATGTGACCGTCACGTCAAAAGCAAATAGAACCCATTATAAATCACTGACGCTGTCTACACTGGATACAATATACAGACAGATACGTGTTCATTTTCCGACATACTCCACACACTTGAGTCTATCGACAACAGGACAAATGGAAGAGTGAAAGATTGTTCACTTTGAATCGAAGAGTGTTTGTGTTTCTGTATAGACTTCAAAAGGATTCCAGTGTCGAAAACATTTTAATCCCATCCTGGATCGTATCGGAGGTTTTTATGTTTGTGCGGAGCATTTTGTTTTTATAAATGAGGCACAGTGTAATGGAGAGTTCGCAAAGAAACTTTTGTTGAACGATGAAGCAGTCCTCTGCATTGGATCTGACAGCAGCGGCATCACAACCCACAAGTGAATGATTTTATAATGCTTTGTCAGTAAATGATGGTTTTATATGGATAAAGTTATCAAAACACCTTACTTTAAGACCAATGCCACAACTCGGAAATGTTTTTGAAGTCATTTTTGGGGAGTTTTGCATTGTGGAGCAAGAGATAAGACTGTCAGCATTGCTCAAAATATGAGGAGTGTGTGCCCCAGCCATTGCACCATGGCACCGAACAAGGTTTTTAACGCTTGAATATCATCCAATTCACTGTATCTGTTGCTTTTGATAGGCAGGAGGCTAACGCACCATCGCAAATGAGCTCTGAAAACTATTTCATGCCCATCATCAACATATAAATCATTCACTAAAGAGAAACAAGAAGAACACGCTGTCCTCAATTTAGTCGTCAAAGAACACTGAGAGAAAAATGTGGTAAACTACAAATGCATTAAAATAAGAGGGAAGACTGTTGAAACAAGTCTTAGTCTACATGGCAGGTCTAGTGGGCTAAATATAGCCTTCTGGGTTATCTGCTTTCTGCAAGCACTGAATTGCTGTTCCCTCTCATTATTTACATGTCTGTGCTTGCGATCTTTGTTTCTCTCTTCATTCCATCCTCCTCTCTTTTTGGCTCTCGCATATCCCCCGTCCTTCTCCCTCTCACTTTTTCATCTCCCCAACCCCTATCGTCATCCCGCTGTTGTGTCCTCAGGTTAACCAAACACCCCCTAACATCAAATCAAACGCAATCTCTCTTTTAAATACAGAAGGGCTTTTATGCTGTATTTACTGGAGCGTACGACAGATCTGACGATATGAGGGTTGAACAAGCTCACCATGATATAGTGTCGCTGCATCTCTGTCTTCTCGCTGGCCAACTTCTCACACTCCAGCTTGAGACTGTGAAAAACACGGAAGAAAAATATGAATGAAAAACACAGTAGAAAAATATATAAATTGTGCAATTTTGTGGTTAATTTAATGCTAACGACTTAATTTAACATGCTAAATCTGACATCATGTGGACGTCCCTGAAAGAGCCGTTTACATGCTGACACAATGCAGATAGTTAACTTAATCAGAATAGTCCAGTTTACTTACACAAATTAAAACAATCTGATTCACTTAAATGAATCCGAATCAACCAATTCAATTAAAAGAATCAGAACAAACAGATTCATTTAAATTAACAAGTTAACTAATTCACTTAAATAAATCAGAACAAACCAATTCATTTAACTGAATCAGAACAAACCAGTTCACTTAAAGGAATCAAAACAATTTGATTCACTGAAATGAATCAGAATGACCTCTCAGAATAACAAAGCAACTCATTTAAATTAACAAGAATAAACCAATTCACTTAAAGAAATCAAAACAATCTGGTTCACTTAAATTAATCTAAAGAATCCAGTTTACTTAAATAAATCAGAACAAACCAATTAATTTAAATTACTAAGAATAATTCAATTTACTTACAAGAATCAAAACAAAAATGACAGAAAATGATCAAAGTTTAGTCAAAAATGGCAGAAATTAAACTTTTTATTTCAATGAAATCGATGTACTATATTTTAGTTCGATAATGTTTTTTATTTAATATTTTGTATTTTTAGGGGATTTTATAGTACTAAATTATATTTACGCCGTATTTATAATCCATTTTTTTCACTTTTTGAGCATAGACCTGAAAATTTAATTTCCAACTTAAACTGTCGTAAATCTTGAATGCTTTAGAGCACAGACTTAAGTATGATCTCTTTTCAAAGACGCCACTTGGCAGATTATCGCTGAAGTGAAAAATGTTTTAAAAAGTGAACTTAAAAAAAAAAAGTTACAGAACTTTACATTTATTGTTATGAAAAATGTGAGAAAATCAAAGCCATAAATCTAAACAAGCTGTGTTCAAAATTTGAGCCTGAAATCTAAAAAATTAGCTTTCAGTAAGATTTTGTTTGGCCGCAGTACCAAAAGTTTTCATTAGATGAAATTCGTCTCCTATTAATTTCCAATGTGGTCATTTTTGACTGCAAGGAGCACAAGTGTGACAATTTGTTTTTCAGGACCATTTAACCTGTTCGATTCATGTCCATGATTGTTTTGTGTTCACATAGCAAGTGCCAAAACCTATACCAAGTTTCGTACCATTCCCGATGAAAAAACAAACAAACAAAAAAACACAAATGTAAAATTTTTCGGTCACTGCACCAGAGGTTAAATTAATCAGAACAAACCAATTCACTTAAAGGAATCAGAACAAACCAATTCACTGAAAGAGAACAAGAATTAATCAATTCACTGAAATCAATCAGAACAAACTAGGGATGCACGATGATATGGGACAACATCGGTATCGGCCGATAAAAGTTTAAAATGACCATCTTCGGCATCGGCCGATATGAATATTTCTGCCGATGAGCCGATAGGGTGGCGTGTTTTCTATGCGACCGTGAACGAAGCATGAGCGGCAGAAACTTAAACTTCCAACTAGGGGTGTGCGTCTCACGGTTTTTGATCGTGGACGATTAAAATGTCTCCTCCACGACCTGCTTTTGAAGAAAAATCATAGTATCGTGCATTCTATCAGTTCAATTCTGGCGCCTTCATCTCAACATAGCCTACTGTACAACGCGACGTACATTCACATCACATCACATGTAAACGCAGAGGTAGAGTTACACTCACGGGACACCGCAATTCACCAAAGTTCATTATTTGCATAGACAGTAAAAGAAATGGACACAGCGACCCCATTGATTTCAACGGAGAAGACTTGAAGCCCGATTATTGCACTTCCTGTCTGATGTCTGAGCGAGTGCGCAGGCTCAAACTGAGCGTGACGACAGTCTGATTGTTGAAAATCTTCTAGTAGCTGTGCCAAGACAAATCTGAATCCCCTAATTCCTCAAAAACGTTGTTGAAATATTTTGTCCCGTTGCTTTTATGGACTCTCTATTTATGAGCTTCTCCCTTGACTTTGTACCTTCATGTCCCCCCGATTGCCTCATAGACAGTAAAAGATTGCCGCGAGCTTCTCCTCCTGTCTATACGGTAATGTCTCTATTGTGCGACAGAAAGTCCCGTGGTTATGACGCAATCTTTAGCCTATTTTTACAAAAACGGCTTCTACGGGGTCGTAACGTAAGATACAAAGTAATGGAGCAATTTATACATTGTCGTGTTTCTTTAGAAATAAATAATCGACAAATTAAGCCTTTGGACGCCTCAGATGTAAAGTTATTCGCTGTAAAAGTGACGCCAAAATGAATGGGAGTCAATGGGATGCTAACAGCAGGTGAAGTTCTGCTACAATGGCGGCTCCCGCGAGGCTTCAACTTCCGGCTGATGGATTACCCCCTTGATTATTTGCATGTGCGTCAAAGTCTTGCTAGGTAAACATATCATTCACGTGCTGATGCGCTGTTCTAACATCCGCTTTTCTGAGCGCGTTACACCCATAGACTGTAAAAAAATAGGTTACCCGACGCTCACAGGAACTAAAAGCCTGTCACAGCATCTGCAATGTTAATAAAACATACTGGACTAATCTTTCGAGTCTTATTGCGCTGATACTGTCAAATACACACAAGGTTTACATAAACAAAGTTGGTAATGTCTAAAGTGAAAGCAAACAGAGAAAATCTGCTTGCCAAATGCGTGTATATTAGACGCGTCGCGACTCGCGTGCAGTTCTTAAAGAGACAGTAATAATATGCTGCCGCTTGTCCTTAAAGAGATACTGCACCCAGAAATAAAAATTCTGTCACTATTTACTCACTCTAATGTTGTTCCAAACCTGTATTCATTTCTTTCTTGTGCTTAAATATACTATGGAAGTCACTGGAGTACAGCAACTGTTTGGTTAGCCACATTCTTCCAAATAACTTTGATAATTTCAACATAAGAAAGAAACTTGAGAGAGTAAATGATGACAATTTAAATTTTTGGGAGAACTATCCCGTTAATGTTAATAAAAACAAAACACAGAGGAAATCACTCACTGCTCTTGACTGAGAACTTTAATAGAAGCTTTAATAAGCTTTTTTTGCACTTAAAAAAAATACAAATATATCGGTATCGGCATCGGGCAAAATTAGTTTGAAAATATCGGCATATCGAATATCCGCCAAAATCCTATATCGTGCATCCCTAGAACAAACCAATTTATTCAAAGGAATCAACACAAATTAATACACTTAAATGAATCAGACTTCTCTCATGCTACTAACAAAGGTCAGATCAGCAGAGCTTTATTGTTTCAGTTTGCTCAGCTGTAACAATGTAATATAAAACCACTAATTCTTGGGAAAAGTAGCTTGTTTGAAAAGCCAGAGTGAAAATGTGGTTAGTACCATCACCAATTTTAGTCAGTTACTCTCCAACACGGGGGTGAATGCACATTCCAGTGAATAACACATGAAAATGTAGATGTCATACTGCTGTGTACAATATAGTAGCATTAATTCAACATGTCCAGACCGTGGAAGAGATAAATCAGCTCGTACGATCTCACCTGTGATACTGAGCCTGAAGGAACTGGAACTCCTCTTTAATGCGGTCCAGAGTCTCCAGCACCGTGAACTTAAATGACTGTCCAGGCTGCAGAGGAACCTAAGGAGAGCGAGAAAGAGACGGCGTAATAATCAGTAAACAGCCATCACTCTGTGCTGGGAGATTGGACTGGGTAAATTCATTTATCAAAAGTGACTCACTGAAATACAAATGAAGATGTGCTCCCACCACATTATCTTTGACCTTGGGCTCACTACAAACACTTCTTGCATTTTTAGTAAGAGAGGAGAGAACATTTGATAACAGCAGCACTTCTATGGGGTCATGTTAACCCTCATTCTGCAAAGCTCTCACAAGATTTAACCCAAACTCTTGGTAGCCTTGAATATGCCTCCCAATCTCAAGAGCAAATAATTAATTTTAGATAAGCAGCTACGAGTATTGCATGGAAATTGTACCGTCAGATATTCAGAATTAAATTTGTCCTTCCAAAAATTCTATGCAAACCTAGCATGTTGATTTCTACTTTATTAATAATTACAGAAAATGCATTTCTTTACCTAAACCAAAAACAATAATGGTAATGCAGACAGTTCACTAAAATGAATCTGAATTCTGAACGAACCAATTAACTTGACATTGACGTGAATCAGATCATGAACCAGTGTAGTCCGATTATTGAACAATGAATCTTTTGGGTCACCTCCTCGTAGTGAATCAAAAACATACAGCTTGACCAGTGGAGTCTAATTCCGGAAAGAATGACCCCTCTGGTTGGTCTCTTTTTATTGAATTTAAAAACAAACCACGCAACCCAAACTGATGACTCATAAGAGTTCATTATTTTAAGTGAACGAAAAGAGTACAGGCATCTGCATCTTAAATGTCTACTGACCTACTATATAGAAGTCGAATACAGTGTGTGAAAACTAGTACGTCTGAATTTGCAGCATTCAGCAGCATTTGCAGCAAGTACCCAGATGATTTACTACTTCCAGTGAGAATCTGAAGTGTATATCCGACGGACACTGAACTATCCCATGAGGCCACGGGAGAGGAGTTGAGAATAGCAGAGAAGCAATTCAACTGACGCAGTTGGTCACATGACAATGACAACATGGCGGATGTAGTATACGTCCGAATTTCACTCATACTACATAGAACATACTCTTTAACAGTCACAAAGTTCTTTTTAAAATGGAGTAGCTACTTACAGAGTGTGCGATTATGGATGCAGCTAAAGACTTCAGACTAGTTTGATTCCTGAATGAATGATTCTTTTGAACAGTTATTTTTAGTGAATCAAAAAGACTAATGAATCAATTGCAGACATTACTCAAAATAAGTGCGTAGTACTCTGAATTGTTTAACACGTTACCATGTTTACCACATCCAAACATTATTACTCTGAAAACATTGCATGTGGGCCCATCTATGAGCAAGACCTACATGCTTTAATCTGATCCTACTTCTCCTCCTCATTAAGACCTGAGTCCTTTCCTTTGCTATTTTTAAACACGTTTGCCATTCTGTCAGCTGCTTCCTAAAATGGCCGCCTTTGTCCTGCACTCCTCCGGGCTTCCAGTTCTCTCTCTGAAGCTCGCTGTCCGGTGAGTGGCTGAAGATTGGCGGTTTCAGTAGGAGCTTAATTAGTCTAGACAAGCGAAATTCAATTAAATTTCAATTAGGCTAACGGTGGAGGTCAGACACTCGGTGAGCTTTCGAGTAATTAAGCTGAAGGAGAACAGCTGACTGGATGAGTTCAGTACACACCCCACACAGTGTTTGTGTGTGGATAGAGAGAGGGAGGGGGGGTGGGGGCGTCATCATATCCCTACTGACCCTCATTCATTCAAACACGTGTGTGTGTGTAGTAACTATCCCGAACGCCACACAACAATACAGAAACCAGGAATTAAATATTATTAGAACGTTTAGAGGAAGTGTCTCATTTAAATTACTGTGAAAATTGAATAATTTCTTGAAAAATATTAAATTTTTACATTTTCTGAAGGAAATGTGTAGTTTCTGCGCAGAACCAGCTTCCACAATGCTAGTGTTGTGAATGGTTGCTAAGCATTTGCTAGGGTGTTGTGCCGTGTTGCCACGGTTTTCCCATGGAATTGGGCTACTTTTACACAGTCGCCACAAGGTTTTTTTTAGTCCGCGGGTTGAATCGACAGTGTGGTGCTACACGGTTGACAGGCTGTTGATATGCAGTTGCTAGGATCTAGTAAGGCGGTTGCTAGGATGTTGTGGGGTGTTGCTATGCGGCTGATAGTGTGTTGTGGGCGGTTGCAAGAGCGTTGCTATTCGTTGCTATATGATAACTTCCTATGCAGTTGCCTTGTTGTGAGTGGTAGCCTGGGCATTGACAGCAGTTGCTAGAGTTTTGCTCAAATGTTGTGGGTGGTTGCTAGAGCGTTGCTATGTAGCTGTCAGTGTGGTGTTATGCAGTTGCCAGCGAATTATTATGCAGTTGCCATATTGTGAGTGTTAGCCTGGACATTGACTGCAGTTGCTAGGGTGTTGCTCAGATGTCGTGAATGATTGCCAGGGTGTTGCTATGCCATTGCGGGTGGTTGCCAGAGCATTGTTATGCAGATGCCAGGGTGGTGGTATGTGGTTGCTGGGGCGTTGCTGCACATTTGCTGTACAGTTGACGTGGTTACTAGAATGCTTTATGGGTGATTGCCAGGGTGTTGTTATTCAGTTGCTCAGATGTTGTGGCTAGTTGCTAGAGGATTGCTAATGCATTTTCCGGAATGATGATAAGTGGTTGCCAGGGTGTTGCTATACAGTTGTTAGGGTGTTCTGGGTAGTTGTTAGGTGGTTACTTACTGACCCAAGAAAAAACCTGTCCTATCAGGTCTGGGTGATTTACATCAAAACAATGATAATGCTGAGTATTTTATGAGCAATAGTAATTAGCACTGCAAATAACTAAAAAAACAAAGCATGTTTCTTTGCTTTTAGTAATTATAAAAATGGATTAGTTCAGACTATTAAATTGGAGGGATTCACGACATGCAGTACAAACATACATGCAAAACTTGCATATAAAAAAAAGAGCGTCTGTTTAGACACAACAGTGTGTGTCAGACAGAAGGAGGGGGAATCCTGAAATCCAAAACTGATCCAGTTAATCTGGACGGAGGGGGACGAGGCAGACAGCAAGCCATGTGGGACAGCAGCTAGTCAATCACAATTTAGACGAGCTGCAGCAGGCTAGCCTAGAATTAGTGGAGATTATCTTCTGAGGGAGGTCAAAGGGGGAGAGAGAGAGATGAGCAGATCCCATAACAATGGTGGGAAATGAAATCTCTCCCAATCACCCACTCTGATCATCTCATACATCACCGCTCGAGTTGCTATTTTGGATTCAATGTCTTAAATCGGCTTGAAGGAGGAGAGACAGCGAAAGAGAAACGACCGAGACGAAAACGGAGCAGTTTTCAGCTCGCATCCTCGCAGACAGGCTGGGATGGAGACATCCATGAAATAATCATCCGCTGGTGAAATATTTAGTGTGAAAAGGCGCACGAATAGATGAGGATCACCAGAGAGTGGGAGGAAGAGAAGTGTCAGTGTGATCTCGGGGGGATATGGGTGAATGTGTGAGTGCGTGTGTGTGATCTCGCACTCTAAAAACTCGTCTTTGTTTCCTGCCCAGTCCTGCAAGACCTTGTCTCCACAAACCGACTACAATTCCCAGGATACAATCATTTCGAAGTGCTTGAGTTCAGCAGGTAAACCTAAACCGGCTCATTAAACGACCTGAGAGAAAGTCCTTCCACTTTTGCTCATCATATCTGAAGCTTTCACCTGATCCTAAACCCCATTGAATGCTGGACATCGGGTGGCTGCTCAGGACTATATCTTGGCGACTCACTGACAATGCGGCTCTGGAGTGGCTCGCTTTGTGAGGCAGAGTAAAAGCCATCGCTGTCCAATACTGGATTAGGAACCGGATTGGCAGGCAGAGAAAACAGCTTTTATACTTAGTAAATCGGCAATGGATTGAGCTGAAAAGAAAGAAAGAAAGAAAGAAAGAAGTCCTTATATTTGTGTTTCCGACCAACACAAAAGAGAGACAATAAAAGAGTGTGAAGATATGAAACCAAGTTTAACATCCAAATGTGGCCAGAATAAAAACATGTATTAAAACAATACGGCAGTGAGTAAAAATGAGCAAACCAGCTCAAACTATCAGCTCATTAAATGAGCATATGTGAATTTTGTGGCCATGGAATTTCACCACATTTTTCACTTGGCCATCACATCAGTGCAACAGAAAGATGGCATTCACTCTCAGACATACACACACACACACATGCAATAACACACTAAAAAACATGTATGAATTTGGTGTAAATTCACTCTTTGTATAAAAAGTTACAGAGAATGTATTAACTATCAAAGCAGCTATAAAGTCATGAAGTGAGGAAACATTTTTCAGGTGCCATATTTATTACCAGAACTAACTTAACGTTTAGTTTGATTACGAAAAATCATTTTTTTCCAAACGGTGCATTTTTTAGTGAATCAAAAACACACTGACTAATGTAATATAATTCTCAATTTGAATACTGAACTAATTACTCTTAAAAATGTGACTCTGTTTTTGATTCACTGAAAAACATTCACTTCAACCAGATTAGCCCGATTTCCAAACAAATGACTCTTATAAGCTGGTTTGTGTTAGAATGCAGAGCGAGCAATGTAGTCTGATTCCCAAACAAATGCTAGCCAAGATTTTAAATTGGGTGAATCACAAGCATGACCTTTTATATAGTCTGATTCTTGAACAATGAATCTTATGAGGCGGCTCTTTTTAATTAATTAAAAATATATGGCACAATCAGTGTAGTCCGATTATCAAATGAATGAATCTTAAACCGGTTCTTTTAAGAGAATCACATTTCTGAATGAGCAGTTACTGGCTTATTCTGGCTCGCTCACTGAACCGCTTTTATCATATCTGAAACTAAATGACGAAAAGTTGATGAACCAAGGACTGTTGAATTTTCTCTTTATGCCATCTTCACCATTAGATCATGAGCTCAGTAACCATATAAATGTTCTCATCCTGATACAACACACAAGCACCTGCCAAGAATGAGCCATAAATCCACACACTGCAAACACAGGTACTGTTAGAGGGAGCGCAAACTCGCCTCATGTGCTACGTGCGCTAACACACTCATATTACAGCCTCTTATTTGTATCGGGTTCTTGTTGTGTCAAACATATCCACAGACCTCCTGTGCAGACAGTTCATGTTTCTTACACATGACATCTATGGACTTCTCACCCTTAAACGTTGACTGAATACCAGCATTGCCTCTAGATTCTGAATATCCAGGCCTAAAAACATGCAAGGTGTGGCTGCAGCGGATTATGAGCTTTCCCTGCCCAGCTTTTTTTATTGTTATTGTTTTTGGCTCAGAAGCACGGAAGACTGTAAACCTCCTCTCATTCCACCTTCCAATCCCCCCGCTTCAGATAACACCAACCACAAAAATCCAGTGGAACCAATTACCAGTCCTCCCGATGCAGTTTGCCTTGCAACTCAGGCTTAACCCTTTCAACAGGCAGGTATGTGCAGACTCCGACACATGCAAACACACTCATTTCACACTGATAGTCTCCATCTGATTTGCACTGCATGGAGTTGAACGGTTAAACAAAACTACTGATGGATCTACCTTTCTAACTTTGAGGTGTGCATTGCTATGTGGATGCTAAGGAGTTCTAACTGGTTTTTCTAGGGTGTTTTGGTTGGTTGGTCCAAGTAGAAATGAGTACTCTTAGAAACAAAGGTTTCAGAAGGCAGTTTTTGCCATAGAAGAACCATTTTGTTTCTTAAAAGAACCATCTTTTTTCTTGCGTGAAGAACACTATAATACTCTAAAAACCTTTTCCACTATAAATAACCTTTTTTTTCCAATGAAAATTTTCTATGGATGTTCATAGAACCACAGATGGTAGTAAAGAACCCCCATTTTTAAGAGCAAGTATGAGCAAAAGTAACAGTGATGCTTGGCTTAACTAGAACCGGCTAGTTGGCTTAACACATGAAGAAAAGAAAAAAGCATGTGTCTTTGTGTTTTCTGAAAACAGAATACTACACACATGGACTTGATTTCTTAAAAGTTAGAGACCAAGAAAAGGTGTGAGCACAAAAGGCAATGTTTATGCATGGTTACACAGACCTTTCTCACACCTTTTAACTGGTGTAGGTCATGTTTCACAGACCATAAGGGTACAAATAAAACATCGCTGAAGATTTCACTGGTCCTTTGGAGTTTGTTCCCTGTATCATTATAACACACATTCGACCACTCTGGCTAGGAACCTCAGGACATGTTTGTATGTTTGTTAAAGTAATGTAATGGGTTCAAATACAAACTGTATAATAATAATAATAATACGTTTTTTAAAAATCCACTGAGAGTTATGTACTTACAGCTGAATCTCTCAAAGAAATGTTCAGGTCATATTCAAGCAAAATAAAATTTAAAAAAATTGTCATAGAAAAAAAAAAGATATTTCTTAGGCAAAATAAAATGCATTTAAAGTCTATCTTGTATCTTTAGTTTCTACAACAACAACAAAATATGATTGAAGTTTCAAGAATAAATGCCCGTGTCAACTCAAAAATTAAATTAAATTAACAATGAACTCAATCAAATGCAAAAATGATCCTAAAATGTTTTTTTCAGTTATGATTTTAAGGTGAAATATGAACCTTTCTGGACATTTCTTGATAGTTTTTGTGAGATTCACCCTTACAACAGAGGTCTATAGGGCAAATATAACAACAGGCACTAAATCAGTCTCAAGGGACCTTTCATTCATTACTACAGACATCAAAGGCTTCTTTGCTGAGGTCTAAAAAAGGTGAGGGAGAGGTGAAATGGACTTTGTTTTTAATCTAAATCTAGATGATCTTTTCTTCTGATAGAAAAGAAGAAAAGGTTAAATGCCTATCATTCTGGATATTCCTTGACCGTTTTGTGAGCTTCACCCTTACAATGCAAGTAAGTCTATGGGGGAAATGTACAACAAACAGTACACACTAAATCAGTCAAGGGACTTTTCATTCATTCATAAACACAACTGATGCCTTGTTCTTTCATGCATTACAAGTTTAGGCTTGTACGCTGAACCACACTTAAAACAGGCTGCAATGTACAGTAGATTCTTTAGATTCTAGAAACATCAATATACCAAAGACAGATAACAGATAACAAATAAACTTCCCACAGTGAGCCCTATCCAACCCCATCCACATACACACCTAAACCACTCTAGATTTGCCCAAATGCACTATGACATCTATTAGAGGGGGTGTTGAGAAAGGGTTATATTACACAAACTAATAAAGACACACATTGTGTTTGATTCCTCCCACACAACTTTCTATCAACTGGCTCTTGAGGACACCTGGGTGAAGCTGAATATGCGTATGTGCGGCTGAAAAGCTAAAGAGACGTCTCTCTTACATCCAATCGCTTCATCTGTCCCATTTGTTCAGGATGTGGGAGAACGAGAGAGCGTAGCACTTACCGGGTGTCTGCCCTGCGGGTACATGGTCACTGGAGGGATGCCGGTTTGACGGCCAACGCGCTGACCCTCCGAACTCCTGCGTCCCCCTCCACCAGGGGACAGATCCCCGGATCGAGCTTGGGAACCCGGCTCTGTCCTTTCTGAGTCGCTGAAGGCTGTCAGCACATCTGACGAAGGGTCCTCCTAAAACAGATCCCCTTACTCACACTTAGACTGGATTTCCCCCCTTAGAATTCCCTGACGTCCCACTCCGTTACTGTCCAGCTCTCAGTCCCCACAGATCAGGAGACAAGGAGAAGCAGGTAATTCAGAAGAATCAAGTCCAGCTGTCTTGTCCTTCTGCAAATGTCCCCAATAAGCAACACAAACAAACACGTATCTCCATTCAAGTGTTCCAACCTTGTAACAGTATCTTTAAACTACAGGGCTTCTTTGCTGAGGTCTAAAAAGGCAAAGGAGAAAGAGGAACGGGCTTTGTTTTTAATCTAAATCTAGAGAGGAAGAAAAAAACACACACAGGAAAGCAGGAAAGAACAGCAGGTCACTGGAAGATCCAGCAGGCTTTTCAGCAGCGAGCCCTGGACTGTAATATATTGTGCCTGTTGGCTTCAACACAAACACAACAGCCTGCTCAAGCTGCACTTAAGGTGGACCAGGCGAGATAGATAAAGGATAGCTAGACGGAGAGATAGAGACAGAAATAGATACCAGTACATGCACACAAACAAATATACATGATCGTTTCTTTGAACAGCCAAAAGATTCATATCATCATACAGATAGACCTATAGGGGGAAAAACACAAATTAGAAATCTCAGTTGTGTTTCCTAGATTAAATGGAGAGCACATTGAGACCTGTTTAATGAGTGTCCTGCTTATATTTTTCAACTGAAAAAAAAGCACTTACCCTAATAATCTCTCATGTCTTTTCTAAAGCAGATCTCAATGTCTCAAACTGTGCTCAGATTCACCAAATCTGCAATAAAAAGAGATTTCAATATGCACTCAAATATCATCATCATCAAATTATTCAAATGTATATTCCTTATACACATTTTTACTAGGTCTTAAATTTATTCTTAGAAGAAATATCATATCAGAGACAAAATACTTCAGTGAGGTATTACTGAGATCACAAATAAGTATCCTGGGAATTGAAAGAGCAACCTCTAAGCAATGAGGTTTGCCTCAAGGGGAGAAACAAATCAGAAAACAAGGGATGTGAAAGAAAGAGAATGAGAGAGATTGGGAATGATTCAATTTGCCAGCGATTCCCTGATGCACCGTGTCCAACCTCATATTTGCACGTACGCCTCTGACAGAGGAGTATTTATCTGCCCTTTGAGAAATAAACTTGCAAATTTAGTTGTGATTGCAATACTCACGTCCTTGATTCATCCAGAATATGTTCTCTTCGTTTGTTAGTGTGACGCATCAGCAAATTTCAGTCATCCCTACCATGTTCTCATCTCTTCATCATTCTCTTGTTCTCCTCCGTCATGCGTGATCTCAGAGGTGTCTCTTGTTTATCATCCCTCTGTCTGCGACACCTCTCAGGTTAGGTATTGCCCTAATCGCCTTTATCTAATTGTGCGGATTAGACAGGTAATTATTCACACGACTCTCTCCCTTCAACCTATTACTATACTTGTGACGCTGGCTGAGAACAGACAGACTTCATGGAAATGACCATCTTGACAATAATCTGGCCTGAACTGGTTGGGCTTCTGCATCCTGTAAGGGTTCAGCAGGTTTAAAATAAGATAAAAAAAAGGAAAATTAGGGAAAGAAGAACTGGATAATGTATCAGAATTGCTGCTTTTACAACTTATTCTGACATTTTGACATATTTTGTCCTATATCTATCTATAATCAATAAACATGGTATAAATGGGCTTGTCATTCAGAAATGTACCTGTATGAACACAATTTACCACAATTAATCAAGTTCAGCATCTGATTCACATTTGATCCGAATCAGCACCAGTGGCAATTCGTTCTCAAATAATTGGATACAAAGTTCCATGCATGTAATTTCCTAATATATCGTAACAATATTGCAAACAAGACATATTTTATAAGTCGTATTTGTAGAAACTTATAAAAGCTTGTAAAAGAAAAAGAGGCTGCTGAATATATTTTGTCGAGTGTCCTTACAAGCTTTCAAACTTCGGTCTTATATTTACCTAAATATAAGCGGGGAAATGACGGAAAAACGCACAGCAATATCACAAGTCCCGTTGTATTTTATTTACTCTACTTGTTTATTCGTGTTGTAGATATAAATCAAGTTATTTAAATTTTAAAAGAGTAAATTACACGAGATAAATCACATCACTCACCTTTCTCCAGACCACCTTAAAACTTCGAGGATGTGGAGCACTCTCCAGTGGTTCTCTGATTGGCTGTAGCGACTCGTTAATCTTACCAATCAAACCTTCGGGGACCCACGTTGGTGCTTGACATCAGAGATTAAAACGGACCAATTGCTGCGTTCGCGGCCACTGATTGGCTGCGGCCGGTGTGCAGCCCAGTCTACAGGGATTGTGGGCATTGAAGTTCCGATTATTCCGCGCTCCCGCCTCCAGCTGCCAATCACGCCGCATAAATGATCACCTATGACTGCTAATGACAAATGAGCAACGTGTAGCATCTAGTGATGACTGCCTTGAACAATTAAGCGAAATAACAAATAAACACTCTCTTTATTCAGTGAGTCATAGTGGCTCTATGATAACATTGTAAATTAATGAGCAGATTGTTTATTATGATGAAAATTCTGTCATCATTGTTCTTCTGCCGTGCTGTTCCAAAACCTGCATGGCTTTTTTTTCTGTGGAACACAAAGGGAGTTATTATACCATTTCATCTTTACCATGGTACCACAGTAGGCTACTATTTTTGTTAGGCTGCATAAAATTCACTGTAATATATGGTAACAATGTTTGTAAAACAAAATTTAAAGCAATATACTAGCATTGTTACAGTGAGATGTGTGCATGTATGTAGGCCTACGTAAGCCTACGGAGTGCACACACGCACACAATGAAAGAAAAGAGAGACGACCTTTGTCAGTGAGTATCGATTGCTGTGATAGATGGGGTCTATTCTTTAACTGAACTAAGCTGGGATAGCGAGCGCATCAGTGTGGCCCGGCCTCCCATCTCTCCAATAATTAACTTAAGGCTTCACCTGTTGTGGCAGCTTGAATCAGAGTAGCGTCTCACGCCATCAAACATCACAGTCTTTCCTCAGTCATCTGCCTGTGAGCGTGTCATGAACTACAGATCTTTACTAAAGATGCTGCTTTTCTTTATTTTTCCACACTCTCTGCTTCGGTAATGTAGCATATACATATCATTCTACAACACACAGACAGACCTTTAGCAAACATGCCAATAATAGTCCTACATTGAGACCAGTGTTGTGCTGAATTCTGACCCCTGCCAGATTATTACCCCCTATGTCCCCATGGATAGGTTTAGGATTAGGTGTGGGGGTGGAGTTAAGATTAGGGGGTGGGGTTAGGATTAGGCAATCAGGTAGCAGTTTCAAACAATAATCTGGCAGGGAGTCGAATTTCGATCAGGGCCGTCTCAAGCATGGGGCGGGGCCCAGTGTGAGGTAGCGGAAGCGGGTCCCCCTCTGTCTGATAGCGTTCCCGGGGGTGGGTACCGTTCACGGTCGTGTTTCAGGGGGGCCCTCCTCAGGTCCGTTCGCCACGGGGCCCTGTGCACTGCCCTGGATGCGACTGTTCTTACTGGTGTTCGCCAAATTTGAGAAGGTACTCACGCGATCAGGGATTTTCGCGTGAGGGCACAGATTTCGGGAACGGGTTCAAGTATGTCACCCGGATTCGCCAAGTTGACCAACAGAAAGCTTGGTTTGAAAGTGACTTCTGTGTGAGCTGTGCTTCATACATCGATACACTACTGACAATAGACTATGACATACTTGTATACCTGCCATAGTAAGACATGGTAAAAGTAGTATGAGTATACAAGTATGTAGTTCTGAATTCAACATTAGTGTTCTTGCGGGCTTCGCAAGGTTATTGAAATCAATCATGCCGCAAACAACTTCTAAGCAAAAAAAAGTTGCTCTGTCAAATCTTCGATCATGCATTTTGGCCTCAATGAAACTGAACCCAATGAATAAACCATAAAGTCCTAAATGTTTCCACGCTTCTGAAGCAAACGTGATTAAAAACCTTGCTGTATTTTATGTAGTATCGCCATTTTGTGATGTGAACACATCTGACGTCGTAATTACAACTTGCAAACTCGTAAATACGAACTTCCCTTGAGGACATGAATGCAGCACATAATGATATCCACTAGCTACTGTATAACCTTGCAGTTACAGGAAATGGAGGACGTTCAACATGAATTATGACCGATCCTTTGCTGTCCTAGAGGGTGATGGAGCTGAGTGGAAGATTTTGACATTGTGAGACACATTTGCAAATTGTATCATGTCGGAGACTACAAATGAAAGTGAACGTACATCAATATGTATTAAAATCATCATAAAAATAGCATTTGTAACCCATTTACTTCTGTAATAGGATGTAGCGGTAAAACAGGATATTTAACGAGGGGAAGAAAATAGGACCTTATCCAATGGAAATTGATTGGACTGTGAGTGCTAAGGTCACACATACGTTATGTTACCTACAACAGTAGTCAAAAACTCTCATATAGTTTTGGCTAATTATCATGAACCAATGGCCTAGGTGACATCATCACAAAAGGAAAGTCGTTTAAAGGCAGAGCAAGTTATATTACATTTGAGACAAACATTTATTCTTTACAACAACATGCACAGTATGACTAGGAACATTTATTAAGAAAGAAAATAGGATACATTTTTATTTCATGTGACTGCAGTGAACAAAAACGGATGCTGAATATGTCAATGGACACTAAATCTCTGCTGCGTTTCCAATTTCTCATCTCTCTTTCTCTTTGGCTTGCTCTGGTGCATTATGCAAGTGTAAAAAGCACTGTGAAGAACAAAGGTTCTTGTGACCAGATGTAGTGTGTGTGTGAGAGAATGGAAAGAGCTTGTGAAGGAAAACAGGGTTTGTGAAGTAATCAACAGAATGAGAGAGAGGAAAAGAAAGATGAAGAGAGAAAGTGTATGTGCTCTGCCTGAGGGCCAGACAGTGCGAGTAAACACTGAAAAATTCCAGATAGCGTGTTTTGAGAATCCAGAGGGAATTTTGTGGTTTAAATGGCCTAAAAAAACAGCTCGGCTTAAACTCATAGGGGAAGTGAATTAACAGGCAGAGAAGAGGATTTATGCGATTTATTATAGGCACGTGTTTCAGTCTGAGGACACGACACAGCATGCAGCAAACAAAGGCAACACACACAAGTTACGAACACAACCACAAACAATCCAGATATGAAATTCAGTCTGGTCTGCAATAATAATTTGTACGCCTACATGAGGTACCCCAAAAAACGTGCCGTAATAAAACACTTGTAGTCTCAGTTGCTTTGTGCCAACATTCCCTCTCCTCCAGGATTTGAAGATAATCAGTTACATCCTAAAATTGTAGCTGATGTATCTGGCCCTCACGGCCTCAGAATCCATAACCCTGATTTCTTTCCATTAGTGGGTCAATGCGGCGAGAAGCAGCACCAGACTTTTATTTAGGACATGTTTTACCTTCCCATGATCCCCTCTGAGATCCAGCCCGGTATGGAGAGAAAGTGAAAAATGTACAGAAATATTTATAAAGGCTGTAGACATTAAAGCACACCACATATTTATGACCTATTTTAGTGCTTTAGTGCCTATTTTAGTTGTTTTGATTGATACTGTGAAGCAGCTTTGATACAATCTGTATTATGAAAAGCGCTATATAAATATATTTGACTTGACTTGACTTGACTTGCTTTTAGCATATTTGACTGTTTGATAGTATTTCAAATGGATCATATACACAAAGGGCTACAAAGTTTTTTGACTGTCTTCTGGGGGTTTCTTATTTTTAGACTAGTTTGTTACAAAACTTATTTTTAAACATCAATCAAATTAAGGCCCGGGTCCGCGTTTGGCCGCGAGTGCGGAAAGACGAGTTCGGAGTTTGGACACAAAAAAATGGGCAGATAGTAGAGTTGACGGCTTCATATGCGCTTTCAAATCCCTCTCGAGGTACCTTGATGTCATAAACCGATCGGTCTGCGCAGTGCCACTTCAAGTCGAACAGTCCCAATAGAGAGCCTAAGTCCCTCCCCTCCGCTTCCGGCTCATGTGACCTTAACTCGGAAAAAATATGTATGGTAGTCAATGGCGAGAGACAACTTATCTTTTTATTCCGTCTGAACTGTGCCCTGAATTACACATATGATGTTTGTTAATTTAAAAGATAATTACGAAAGTCAAGAAAGTCGCAGTTTGTCATGAAACAGAAGAGTACACTGTAAAAAATAATCGTGATTTTAACGGTAAAAGACTGTAAAAATAATACAGTGCAAAACTGTTAATTGGTTAACAGAAAGTTTCCGTACTATATACGGTAAATAACTGTAATATAATTTTACTGTAAAATACTGTTAAATTTACAGTTTTTGAAAGTGAAAAAGAACAACTCATTGTATAATTTACAGTGAAAAAACGTAAATTGACATTCCCACAATTCCCTGCGTGACACTTCACATTTTATGTATTTTTGTTGAAATAACTATGGTTCCTCATAGTTTTCTTGTTTTTTTTACCGTACAAATTACGGTTTTATTTTTTACAGTGTAACATTTAGTTTTATGTGAAAATCACTCAATGAACTACATCTCCCGGGAAGCGAAACAACGAGCAAGATCTGTTGCTCGTATGTGTGCAGTCTGGTACAAAACACTCAGGCATGACGGCGTAACGTTACGATTATAACATAAGACTATAGAAAAAATGACAGACGTTAGCTTCAGTAAAGTTAGCTTCATTCATTGAGAGAAAAGGTATGACGTGCCTTTTGGGTTTGTAGTCTTTAATTACGTATTTTGACAGTCTTATACTTCAACAGTTTTACATCAAACTGGGACTTTTTAAAATGCATCTTTTAAATTGACAAACATCATGTGTAATTGGCACAATTCAAACGAGATCAAAATATTTGTTGTCTCTCGCCATTGACTAGCATACAATATTTTTCTGAAATAAGGTCCCATGGTGGTCGACCAGAAGGGGAGGGACTTAGGCTCTCTGTGTGTGCAGACGTCCCAGACCCTCCTGATGACGAAAATTACCTCACACACGGACAGTGCACGGACCCTCCCGTGTCTGACCCTTTTTACAGTCTGTGGTCTGACCAGAAGATGGCGCCTACAGCTGAATCATCCATACATTATCCAAACCACTGGTCCAATGCGGCTACAGCGTAATATCATACAGGTATAAATTCCCTTTTACTTGATTATTAAATTTTTTAACTAAGGTTTATACATGACAAGAGTTTTCATTACTAGAGCTTCCAGTTTGCTAAGTTTCAAATGATTAGTGAGCACAAACTATGCAAATCGGCAGCCCTTCCGGTGCACTCAGTGTCCGAATTCACTCACTCATTTTCAATCACTACCTCAAGTGAACTATGTTAGTTGAGTATTGTAGGGAATAGTGAATGAGGGTATAGGGCGCGATTTCGAACACAGCCCAACTTTACATGTATCTTGCATTTTTATGTTTCAGCTACAGATGGTAATAGAGGGGCCAAAGCCCTGTAGTGCACCTAAAAGAAACAGGGCTGAATCTGAAATCGCCCCCTAAACCCTCATTCACTATTCCCTACGTTAGTCCACTAATACTGTTCACTTGAAGGAGTGAATGAAAACGAGTGAGCGATATCAGACAGCCGTTGAGCGTACATCGGTTGTACACTTGTTATTGCAGTGCAATGTGGGATTGAATGAGTGTTGACTTTGGTATTGTGACGTACATCTGAGTGAAACTGATTATACATTATTCTATGTATCGGTTGTTGATTGGATTTTGAGATGTGGGTGTTTCACTCAAAAGTGGAAGCGGATGAACGTAAGCTTAGACTAAATGATTGGAGAATCCTGCATACGTCTCAAAAGAGAAGTCTGTCGTTTTTACAGGAAGGTCCAGTTATGACTTTTTGTTTAAACATTACAAAACATGATCAATAATATGCATTTAGAAAATAGGGTGAATGTTCATTTCATGCTGACTTTAAATTTGGGTTTGTTCCTAATGTAGAGACTTAGGAAGGCGTGCAATGAAGCGTTTGTGACATATTGGAGCTCGACAAATCTAATCTTCATCTGTATGGAAAAGAGCACTGAACATTCTGCAAAACATCTTCTTTTGTGTTCCACGGAAGAAAGTAAATGATACTGGTTTTGAACGGCATGAGAGTGAGTGAGTGAATGAATGAATGATGACACAATTTTAATTTCAGCTGAAGTATTTCTTTCTTTCAAGAGGTTTTACAGTATAATGTAGTGTTTGTTGTTGTAGTTATTGTTGTTTTGAAGGCATAATTGGGCAAGGAAAGGATCTTGAAAATAAATGAGATGAAAGTTCTCTCTTCGTGCGCAGCTGCAGAGAGGTCTGGCCAGTTGGCATGATGCCCGGCCCATGTCATGCCAATTAAGTTCATCAGCTAAAAGTCTTCCATCTGGGAATGCCGCCTGTTACAGACAACATTAACCCGTCCCGGAAAAACACACAGGATGTAAGAATTCCTTATCCATTTTGACTCTCTTTCTCTTCCACCTTATTGATCTCCAATTTTTTTTCCTCTTCCAAGCGATTTAGTTTTCTTTTGGTTTGATTCCAGCATTAACCTTTATTGTTTGCAACCATGTTGGATTACAGTGGTTTGTGGGTATGTGCAATGGGCTATTACAGATCACAATCCAGCTAAATAACTCCATCTGCTGGGAGCCTTGCATTAAAGAGGCAAATCACAATTACAAGAGCGTTCGACATCAGCCATTTAACGCATATTGTGAGGAAACTAAAGCTTGAATGTACTATACCACAGTGCAGCTGTAAAATTAAATTTCAGATCATAATGTTACCTTAGTTTGGCTTTCAATCGACTAACACTTGAAAAGGAGACGTGGTGCGCGGTGGCCACGTTTGAGATTTCGCTCTGCTAATTACAGAGGAACAGAGTGACTGAGTTAGGCGTGACGCAAAGTTTTACCTAATGAGGACATGAGCACATTCACATCGACTTGCATGAGAATTCAATGCAGGCATGTCTAGGCGTGCAACAAAGTTGACTACTAGTGGTAGTGAAGATATTATGTTTACGGTCAACCACAACATTTACTCCCTCTTTCTCACTGATTTCTCATCCGTCAAGTCATTCTTTAAGTCTCTCTTCAACTATCCTTCTTCCCCCCCAATGACCTGTTCTCCGTTGGGCCCTTGAGGCCCTTCTGTTCCAGCTCTGGCTGATATATCACACTAAATATTGAACGTATAGTGAAACTTTGAGTGTAGGATTATAAATCACATTTGATATTCAGACAGTCTATCGCAAACATTCACAAACTGCTCTGTTGGATTGCGTTTGTCACTTATTCACTCGCACACGCGCTCATACCGGAGTGTCAGGTAAGGAAATATCAGACGATAAAAAATAACCTCGGGCACTGCTTTTGACTGACTGCTATTCTGAAAAATGAAGGGATGGAAAGTTCAAGTTAAGGATTAACGTTATAATTTCCCCTGGGATTTATATACTGTATGTAACCAGGGGTGTGTATACTTACAGTACAGTTTCTGAGATTTAAAGTGCACAATTAAACAGTAAGGGTTTGTATTAAAGTCGACATGAAATCAAAAAGGGCCCTATTTACTTTCATAAAGATTAAAAGTGTTTTCCTCTTCACCTTTAATCAAAATTACAGGTCTTATTGTGAACATTTCATTAGTGCATGTAAAAAAAATTCAACTTAAAATATAATGATTCTGAAACAACTTTCCGTTTCGGTTGATGTCACCAAACATATTTTTTGTCATGTATACATCACTTTTTAAATCAGATCATATTACATTCACATGCACACTGTAAAAAATTATATGATTAATAACTTGACAACATGTGTTTTACATTGCTTTTACTCAAAGCAATTGTTAACTTTTTTGTTATACAAGATTCAACTCATACTTTTGTCAGTTTCATGTAATTTAAGTTGAAATGACTTAAACAACCAAGTCGATTGTACTTAATTTAAGGTAGCAACTATAACCATAACTCATTTCTGTGTTTTTTTATATTTATTTTTGACATTTCATACTTCTTTATTTAATCTTTTCAAAGTATACATCATTAGAAAGATCAAAGTATTGAAATAAAAATGTTGAACTTTGTTTTGTTATAAATAGTGACAATAAGAGTTCATACCTTAATAAACTATCATATCATTTGACGTTTATGCACTTTGGTTGTGCCACTGTACCAATTTAGAAGACAAAGGTTTTTCAATATTTATAATAATAGTAAATACTGACCACACTTTGTACATATTACATCCAAGACGCCAGGAGTTGTTAGCATGATTCAGTTAGCACTGTGAGGTGAATTCCATCTACATAGTATCCTATACTATATATGAACATAAGAAACAGAAGCTTTATGTGAAGTAGAACCGGCTAAACCATATGAGCAGAGTCCTTCGACTTGGCTGGGCTCTCCGTCTTACTCAGAAACATTACCACTCCAGGCCGCCTGTGACTCCGACACAACCACTCCAGCGGTGTAAAGCGACCACACAATGACCACATGCCATTAACCCAGCCTCTGCTTATTGGCAGTAGCAAAGAGTGCAGCCTTGTGGGAAACCATTTGGACGGAGAGGCGAGGTCGAGGCATCCAGTAGGGATTTTATTCAGGCCCATAAGCCCCTCCCATCATTATTAAACTCGGCACATGAACCGTACCTGTCCAGTAAAAGTTAGTCAGGCATTTGTTGTATCAGGGTTACGCACCATCCAGAATTGAGAATGACTCGTAAATTGCAATTCAGAGAAAGTTGGGAAAGAAGGGGAGATGAGTGACAGAAAAGGTGTAAGAAAAGGAACAGAGAGGAGAGGAGAGGCGAGGCGAGAAAGAGTTGAAAAGTTGAAGCAGAGACAGACAGGGGGAGATGGAAAGAACAATATGGGAAAGAGTGACAGACCAGGAGAGGAAAGGATGGATAGATTGACAGCAGACGGGAGAGGGAGAAGGGCAAAAGGGCAGTATTGTGCTGGTAGCCCGAGGTGTTTTCCTACTTCAGACGCCTGATGGATGGAGGAGGCGGTAAACGAATGAATAAAGAATGAGAAATTCAGATGAAAGAGCTCTCCAGGAATAACAGATTCTCCTCCATCAACACATCCAGGCCGAGAAAGAGAGAGGGAGAAAGAGAAAGAGATGGATTATAATAGTGACTTAGGCAGAAAAAAAAGCTCAGTTCAGTTCTGACTCCAGCTTCTACTACTAACTGATCAAGGACTTTTTTAAAAAGATTTTATCCAAAAATGAACATTCTGTCATGTTCTCACCCTCGTGCTGTTCCAAATATTTATAACTTTCTTTCCTCTGTTAAATATGGGAGAAATTTTGAAGAATATTCATACGACAATGAAAGCAAACAGTTGACTGGTGAAACAGTGATTGGTGAACTAAGTAACTACACCTATCCATTCCTCAGGTGTGACAGTCAGGCTCCTAAAAGTATCATGAGAATTCGACCAACCAACCAAGATCCATTCAGAGTGACAGACAGTCAAGCTTCTAGGACAGAAAAGTATCATAAAAGATAAAAGTAGTCCAACCAACCAACTAACCAATTAACTGACCAACCAACTGACCAAACGACTGACCGATCCATCCATCTATCCAAGATGAGTGGCAGTCAAGCTCCAAAAAAGGACATAAAAGTTCAGCGAAAGATTCAAGCTTCTATTAGGATAGACAAACATCCTTAAGGTCGACTAACTAACTAACTAACATCTATTCAACCATTCAGGATGAGGAATGGTAGTCCTTATAAAACAGACAAGTATCATAAAAGATCCTTTCCAACTAATTAGCCAACTAACTAATATCTTCCTATATAAGACAGAAAAGGACATAAAACAATCAACCAACTCCAATAGTACTCTAACCAACTTGACCGCAAACTAATTTATCCATTAAGGATACGGGACAGAAAAGCATCATTAAAATAATTGAACTAACAAACTAACTATGTATATAATATAATATATCTGACCTTACCTTGAAACATTTCTACTTGAAAAATAACCATGTACATCTAAAAATGCATCTTAGCAAAACCAACCCCCAAATAGCAGTTACCTTACTAGTGCATTGTGGGAAAGATGTGTGCAACCAGGAATTCATTTGATTCCAGACCAGTATATTTTAAGGTCATACTTCTCTCTGCAGCCTGATTCTATTGTATAGGGGATTTTTTTTTCCGAGATAAATGCTCTCAAATCTCAGAGCTGTCGGCCAAGTAGTGCTTTCTATTTACAGGAGAGGTAGAACGAGAAAAGGAGGAGTGGATGGATGGATGGATGAGAAAAGAGAAGGATTAGAAAAACAGTCTGACAGTCCTTCTCTCCCATGGTTCAATTCTGCAAGCAGTGAGTCAACGAAGAGAGAGAGATATCACCGGACCACGGGTGAAAAGAAAAATGAAGATTAAGATGAGTGCTCTGGCCACCGCCGGAAAGAAGGAAGGGATGGAGAAAAAAAAAAAAAAGAACAATGGGATGATGAGTCTGGTGTGAGCCTGAATGAAATAGAAAAAAGATAACAAAGACAGAACGAGAGAGAAAAGGATTGACGGCTCACATGAATAAACCAGAACAGAATGTGTCTCCATTATCAAGCAGTAAGACAGAGAGAGAGAGAGAGAGAGAGAGAGACAATCATGATTAATCAACAGCCTCTCGTCTTTTAATAATCACCCTTCCGCCCATCTCTCTTTCCACGCTTGACACAGGAAACCTGCCAAGCTAAGCAGAAAATGCACTAAGCAGTCAGTCACTTTACAGACGAATCTCAAGAAATGGGTCAAGATCACGACGTCCATGTCATCCCATCCCAGAAATAAAAAAAAGTAATCAAGATATATATGTGCATCTATATATTAATATAATTATTTACATAATGTGCTGATTACTTAACCAAATTAAATCTAAATCCAAATCAAATCAAAAGGCTGAGAAATTACCCCCAAAAGATGGTCATTATGGTGTTGAATGAGAAAAGTATTTAAATACACATCACAAAAAGTAGCTTTAGAAAGAAAATGTAATTTATTCAACATGGCATTTATTATGCAAACTTTTAGGCTACAACGGCCATTCTTTTTCGTTTGTTTTGGTATTTAGATATTTTCAGACCATTTATTGTGTCTCAGAAATGGCATGAATGCATTTGCACTGCAATTACAATTAAATAATGCAATGAGATGAATGGGTTTTAAATGGGTAGTAAAGGTATAGTTTGTTTAAAAATAAAAACACTGTCATCATTTACTCACCTTCATGTTGTTTCAAACTTGTATGCCTTACTTTCTTCTGTGGAATATACAAGAAGATAAATTGAGAAATTTCTTATTTTTGTTCATACAATGGAAGTCAATGGTAACCAACATTCTAACAAAATATATATTTTTAACTTTTACTTAAAAAAGAAAAATAGTCTACAAAGTATTTCCAAAACGCATGTCCATTAAAGCTGAACTTATGACAATTAAGCACAATTATATAATAAAATATTAGTTTATTGCTTTTAATAAAAATAAAAAAATACAATGACATTTAATTATATATGACTTTATCACTATTTTATAGTAGCTTTTAATCTATGTTGATTTAAATTAATTAGAATTTAAAATAAAAATATGAGTACTTTATTTCAGAAATAAGCATCTAATGAGAAAATCACTCAGAATAATTTGGATTACAATCAAACAAACACACAAAAAACCCCACCTCAACAGTAACATGTCCAGGTGCCTTAAAGTTATTAAAACTAATTATATACATTTATCATGTTGTTTATACAAAACTACGTTAATTAAAGGCACAACAGATACTTTTATGGTGCATAATCACTTACATTTCATAATACATTTATCCGATGGGCAGTATACAATGCAAATAATATTAAACATTTTTTTTTTGATTGTTCTTTGATTTTGGGGCAAATGTAACCTGAGCATGTAGCTAGTTTCTGAGAGATTCACCCGTACGCTTGCAACTTTATTTTATATTGTGATCCATTTTAATCTTTAAAGCTGGCTTGATCTCATTCCGCTCTGTAAATTGATCTCAACAGCTTTTAAGCATTAAACCATTGTGCTAAACGCGAGAAAGTGAAGCGAAATAAACAAAACCCTGCCTTTCTGACAGCGTTCTGACAGAAAATAGGGCACTTTCATATTTATTTAAGCACTGGGCTCAGATCCAGAGAAATCCTGTGAGAGTTTGAGACAGAATATGAGAGAGAGAGAGAGAGAGAGAGAGAGAGAGAGAGAGAGAGAGAGAGAGAGAGAGAGAGAGAGAGAGAGAGAGAGAGAGAGAGACGCTCATACACAGAGACAAGGGCAGACTGTCATTCAAAAACCACAATCACGAGGGAGTGTGTGTACCAGAGAGACGCAGAAAAAAACCCCACACAGATCACACTGTCACATTTAGATATGACTGAGAGCTGACGGCGGCTTGTGAAACCAAATCAGGCTGAGCATCTCCAGCACCCTGATTAAAACATCATGATGTCTGGATTTCACAAATAAACACGATTCATAACAGGAAGAAAAGCCATCCGTCTGTTACTGTAAAGGAAACTAGACTGACATAGTACCAAAGACTGTCATTTTTCAATGAACAAAATCCAGAGGGGGTTTGATCTAAAGTCAAATATAGATGTCATTTTAGTAAAACATCTGGTTAGCCACTGTGAAGAGTTTCTCTCTCAATGATTCCGATCAGTGCTATAATTACTCTACTGGCAAATCATTATTTATGGTGATAAAATAATGATTAAAAGCATTTAAACCCAATTAAACTTGAGAGGTGAAAACCATCTTGCTCCGTTTGTTGAATACTCTGTTCCAGAATGGTGCAAAAATACTTTTAAGCAAATAGCCATTTGCCATTATTTGCAATATAATATATATATATTAATTTTAATGTTGACATTGAAATTGGTTTCTCACTTATTACCGTAACGCAAAATAACAACAAATGACTAACTTTATATTGAATTAGTTACAGTAATGAAAATGAATTTTTTTGTTTTTGTCATGATTTTTTCCCCTCAAAATGAACCGCACAAAAAAAGCATAATGCAATTACCACAATAATACAAATACAACAGTAGTATATATAAAAGTACTGACTTAATATAATTTGTCTTAATTTACAAAAAAATTGGGCTTAAAATGAAGATGACTTTAAAATTAAAGCTGTTGGTAGATTAAAAAAATAAATAAATAAAAAAACCGGAAAAAATGAATACTTCCTACCTAATCCCAATTCCCACAAGGACACAAACACAAATAAAAACATTGATATTTCTACATTGATTTGATTGATTTTATTTGTAAGGCACCAGAAGCATTTCCTTACTGCAGAAATTTCCATTTATGTATAGTAAATTTTATGTACTTTGTTTTAATATGGAATGAAGCTATTTTATTATAACACAATTATTTTTGCACTGTAGGTTGTACAATATACATAAAATTAGGAATTGAAAACAAACAAACGAAAAGACTTTTATAAAGCACAGAATGCTTACAATGCTTGTAAGAAATGGCAAAAGGCAAGCAATGAATTCTGGGAAGAGAGGGCTGTCGGGGGTTCAAGAAAGAAAGGATGATGGGGCGACAACCTGCTCTCAAGTGCCTCACGAGTTAGTCCTCTAAAACACAGACGTATCATTCAAAACTGACAGGAAAGCATCCGTTTGCACATAAAGCTTTAGGTCTATGTATAACGTACACATACGGTACACCTGCGGCCCACCTTTATAGCAAAACACTTTGCATTTGGCTAGATCTGATTTTGAACTCTTAACGTTTACGCAGCGACTACTACTTTCTGTCCTTGAAAAGAAAAACGTCAACCGATTAGATTTGAGCATATGTAGCAAGCTACGAGAATAAATCCTGGCACTTCTATCATAAATATACGGACAGAATCAAACAGAAAACATTGTACCAATAAACAATGTAAGCAGATTTGTTTTGAAAGCACTACAATATAATTTGGAGGCATTTCATTTATGGATTCTTATGTTGGCACTGCTATAATTTAGACATTTAATTGAAAAATGGTGCACTGTCCCATTAAGACAAGTTTAGGAAGCAGCTTCACTCCTTTATCCAATATGGTTTAAACTAGTGCTGTCAAGTTGATTAATCGGGATTAATAGCATCTAACATAAAAGTTTGTAAATATGTGTGTGTGTGTGTGTGTGTGTGGGGGGGGGGGGGGGGGGGGGGCTATGCATGTGTGTACTGATACACATACATATACATTATATATTTATACACACGTATTATACATTTACAAACTTTTATGTTAGATGCGATTAATTACACTAGTTTAAATGTGTCTACTGTTTTGGAAAGCAAACATTTGGACAACCCACATCTAAAGCATCCACACAATGCCAGTAAAAAAAGCATAGAGCTAGAAGAAAAAGAAAAAAAAGGCATGTTAAGTCTAGTTTTCATTTCCGGAATAGATCAAAATGAGAAAATGGTGGGGAATTACGACAATCTATGACTCGAATACTGGTATAGCTGCAAGTTACAGCTTCAATTAGACACAAAACAGCTTTTTCTTGATGCAATCTTCTGATTGAATAAATGTTAGACCGGTTATTTATTTTGTGGGCATGTCAAAAGAAGCATATTTTATATTATATGTTTGCAGAAACATACACAAGACACGTAAAATAGCACAACTCCAAACTAAAGTGACCCTGAGGGTGTAAGTGTTATGGACTTACTGCCCCCTCTTGGTAGAATCTCATACTACAATATCACACTAGAAGATGTGAATGCAAAAATGCAAAATAATGATTGCATCCTAGCTTTTACCTTAAGACCACTTAAGAAAGCAATGTGCTAAATTTCTTTTCTCTTTGTTGGGATCATTATACATATGATTTCACATACTTCCTGTTTCTTGTAGTGCGATCAAAACAACGAAAAATAGATGTTTAAAGAAGGTGCTTCTCATTTTTCAAATACCTTTCTCTTACAACTAAACTTATAAAGAAAACAGCATGACTTTCACCATGTAGACAATCAACATTACTATAAAAGAAGACCAAAAATATCTTCTAAACAGCATCCCTTTTCACTTGGTGAGCAGGGCAGCTAGCTTCTCAGAGGATTCATCTAATATTCTCTGTCTAAGACAGCACAACACAGCTTCCAAACACATTAGAAATCAGGCAAACGGGTATATAGATATACAGTACGTTGAAGGGCCTTGTAGAAATGTTCTTTCTTCATTTCAACACTATTCATCACGTTTCGCCAAGCAGTTTGAAAGGACAGTTCACCCAAAAATGTCATCATTTACTCACCCTCATGTTGTTCCAAACCTGTATGACATTCATTCTTCAGTGGAACACAAAAGCAGATGTTTTGAGCAATGTTCAAGCTGCTCTTGTCCACAAAATGAAAGTGAATGGTGACCACAACAATCAAACTAAATTTTCAATAAATAACGACTTACATTATTCACGTTTTTTTTTTTTTTTTAAGATAAATGGCTTCAGAATATAATACAGGAGTCATATGAACTAGTTTTATGATGCTTTTTCCATTTTGAAGCTTGACAGCTTTGGTCCCCAATGACTCTCATTGCATGGAAAGGAGCAGCTTTGACATTCCTCAAAACATCACCTTTTGTCTTTCACAGAAGAATAGTCAGTCAAACAGGTTTGAAACAACAGGAAGATTCAATCGTCATTTATTCACCCTCATGTCGTTCTAAATCTGCATTACTTTCTTCAGCGGAACACAAAAGGAGATGTTTAGAGCTTTCCCATTTAATGAAAGTGAATGGTGACCACAGCCATCAAGCTACATTTCCAGTGAATAACACCTTAAATTTCTTACATTTCTCAAACAAATTGCTTCAAAACACTTGGAATGGAATACAGGAGTCATGTGGCCTAGTTCATTTTTTGGTCCCTATTCACTCTCAAGGAGCAGCATGACCATTCTTCAAAACGTCTTCATTTTGTGTTCCACAGAAGAAAAGTCAAACAGGTTTGAAACAAGATTTGATCATCATTTACTCGCTCTCATGTCATCTGTATGACTTTCTTTTATTAAGTATAAAATATGTTTTCTGTGGAATACACACTCTTTTCCATACAAAAAATAAAATAAAACAATAAATGGTGACGCTATCAAGCAACATTTCCAGTGAATAACATCTTAAATTTTAGTTTTACACACAAATGGCATCAGAACAATTCAAATTTAGTACACAAGTCATATGGACTAGGATTTTTTGTCTGTCCCCATTCATTGTATGGAAAGGAGCAGTGTGAACATTCTTCAAAACGTCTCCTTTTGTGTTCCACAGAAGACTGTAGGTAAAATAATTTTGGAACAACATAAAAATAAAACCTAATTTTTACTTGAACCATCCCTTTAAGGTAGGATAGATGCAACAGCCGTGCCTTCAAGAAATAACACCGATCCTTTAAACTCTAAATGGATTATGCTGCGGCTAAGTTTTTAGATGCAAAGTTGCTTTTAGTCTCAGAGTTACTGCCTAGGGCCAAAGTGCTTTTGACTCAGTTATTGTAGATTGTAGCTTTAAAAGGTGAAAGATTTTAAGAGGAAGAGAGTGAGCGGGGGGGAAAAAAACAAAAAGGAATTATTACTGAAGGGTCGATGGTCCATTAACGGTTGCACAATTTTGTAGACCATTTCCACAACTAGCATAAGAAATATACAATTATATATATATATATATATATATATATATATATATATATATAGATATAGATATAGATATATATATATATATATAGATATAGATATATATATATATATATATACACACGCAGGCAAGAAATAGTGTAAAGAAAATCAAATCAAGCATCAGTAACACAATAAAAAGGTGGATTGGTATAAATACATATAGAAAGCTGCGGGAATGAACCAGAACGAATGACGTTAGGCATGTGAACACAGTAGGAATTTAGAGGGAAGATAGAAAGATGGAAAAAGAGTGGAAAATGAAGAAAAGAAAAAGGGAAACAAGTGCCTCTGCTCTACGTTGAGCTCTGGATGATGACTGGACGAAGGAACGGGTTTTGGCGGCGGGGCAACTAGTCGGACTTGTCTCCGTCTTCCTCGCGGTGGCTGTCGGAGGTCTCGCGTGTGCTCTTGTCCTCCTTGGCCAGCTGGGCCTGAGAGGCCAGGATGCTGGAGAGGGAGAAGAGGCCGGAGCTGGAGGTGACGGCAGGGAGGCCGGCCGGTTGGCTGAGACCCAGAGGGAGAGGGGTCATGGGCAGTGCCAGCCCCTGCAGCTGAGAGAGCTGGTGAGCCTGGAGCTGCTGCTACACAACACACACATACACAGTTGTCACTTCTGGAATTTCGTACTTTGTTACAGTTTCAACTCAAAAGTTTGATTGGATGAACCTGCCAATTCTAAATTAATGAATCAAATTTATATACACTACCATTCTAAAATTTGGGGTTAGTTAGATTAAAAGTTTTATTTAGCAAGGATGCATCAAATTGCAAAACAATGCTGTTCTATTCTAATGGCTGCTGAAAATGTACCTTTGCAAACATTTTATTTTAAAATATATTAAAATAAGAAACAGCTATTTTGCATTGTAATTATATTCCACTATATTACTGTTTTTTCCCCCTAAATAAATGCAAACTTGGTGAGAATAAGACACAAAATGATAGTATCCATTTATCTATTTGACCTATGTTACTTGGTGCAATAACGGTAAAATTTACTGTGATTATTATTTATTAATAAATCTAATCAGTAATGAATTATTGAACACTGGGATTTTTAGATCACTGCTGTAATTCGATCAAATATGGTCTTTTATGTTTTATTTAATACTCTAAATTGAGGTAAAAAAAAAAAATTACACTGCATGGCCTCTCATGTTATTTATAATATTGCTTGTTTACTCCATTAGCACTGGTTATTTTTCTTTATTTTTGCATTGGATTATTATGGGTTATCACTGTACAAAGCAAAAGCTGCAAACACTTAATGAATGTTGTTTTTGTCATGCACTGTAAAAAAAATATACATCAAAGATTATTGGTGTACATTTTACAAGACAATACTATTCAGTCTTTCCATTTAAATATTGTGTTGCTTGACGTTTCTTTGTAATTATTCGTGAAATTTACTAGCAATTTCTGAGTGAAGATTTTTCTACTCTAAGAGTTAAGATATTCAGAGAGCCATATAAATGCATAGCCACAATGCACAAAACTAATTAATAATGCCTTTCTTTATACATAATTAGGCTTCCATAAACTCATTCAGATGCATTTCCATAAACAGCCTTCTGTATAAACCTATGTGTCATCCACATGAGTCCCCCACACACACGCACTTTACCCGTATGATGGAGTTCATCTCTGGTGGGGTGACCTGTTTGGCTCTCTCTATCGCCCCCAGAACCTGCTGCTGGTGCTGAAAAAAATAAAATAATTTGAATCACAATCACATCTCGTGCTATATGCTCCTTAAGATCCCACATTCACATTAAAATCAAATCAGACTAACTGTGAGCGTTTCAGACGGAAGTGTAATGCTATAAACTAAATGATGAGGTAGCGCTGCTATCTCTCTGTACCTCTTGAGACAGGTAAGGCAAGACTTGAGCACAGATCCCATTTAATCTCTTCACGATCTCTGCCTGCAGGGAGGGAGAAACACACACACACACACACACACGCACACACACGCTCAGCAAATTCTTTCCCTTTTGTCACAAATGGCCCAGTTATTCAGCTCCAAAAATATAAACAAACATATTCCTGACTATGTAATTGACAGCAAAAATAAAAATACAGAATAAATAATAAATTATTATAACATATATATAGCTTGCCTTGATAACACTTGATGGCTCACAAGAAAATTTAATAAATAATTTGTTTTTGAATATCTTATTTTTAGATCATATATATATATATATATATATATATATATATATATATATATATACATATACACACACGCAGACACATATACACACTAGTATTTAGGTAATAAAACTACTAAAAAAGAGATTGATATATAGATGAAGATAGAGAAAGCTCATGTTAGGAAACGTGATTTTTCTGAGCAGCCAGCAAGAGCTTGAGAATTTTTTGTGTGCAAAAAAAAAAAAACAAAAAAAAAAAAAAAAAACATGCAGTGGGACAAAGAGAGAGGCAACAATAACCCTGTTTCAATAGGCTGCCATGCTGACACTTCTTACAGCATGCAGGAGAGAAAGAAAGTGAAATGACTGCATACCAAACACTGGCATGCCTTATTCTTTGCATTCATGCCCTGTATTTCTCTTTCGCACACACTCTTCCATGGCTGGCTGACTAAAACATATTTCACCTGTGTCACATAAAGGGTCAGGGACTGATGAATTGTGTTCTCGAGACTGGCTGCAGTGGCGCAATGGCACGTGTTTAGATTTCGACGCCCAACTAACCACTAACTGTTCTGTAAATCAACACTTATTGGAGCATTTCTCATTTTGAGGGGGAAAAAACAATTTCAGTCACTGCACGATTCAAATACTCATTTCTATATCGGTGATGCCAAAGCTGAATTTTTTACTCACCTTCATGTCGTTCCAAACCCGTAAGCTTTTGTTTCTCAATCAAAACACAAATGAGGGTATTTTAAATGTCAATGGAGGGACAGAAATCTCTCAGATTTCAGTCCATTGAACAAAACGTAAATTCAATCTGTTCATCATAGAAAGCGATCTAGTTCTTCAGAAATGTTAAACTAAACCGCTTGATTCATATGGATTAATTCTAATATGGATCTAATAATCTCTTCGAAGCGTCAAAGTGGTAGTTGCGAAGACTGTCAATGGAGGGACAGAAATCTCTCAGATTTCATTTAAAAAAATTGTGTTTTGAAGATGAATAAAAGTCTTACGGGTTTGGAACAACATGAGGGTTAGTAATTGGGTGAACTAACCCTTTAATGCATAATTTGGCCCCCTACTGACACTTCTGTGTTTAGACAGTTTCAAACTAAAAGCATCAGCATTCAATAACGTTGAGCAACAGTGATGAAGATGAACATCTTAGAGTGTAAACTGGATGGGCGTAATTTCATCAGATTAAACGTAGAAGCGACGAACTCACCTGCTTGTGCATTTCGATATTCAGCCCATAGGACATCTCATAGTACTGCAAAGAAATAAACAAAGTCAGACATGAACTTTTTTAGTATTACAGCACTGAACATCTAGAACCCCAGTGTAACATGTGCGGGCATACTAGTGCGTACTACATGCGAAAGTGTTAGCCTCGCTCATCATCCACACATCAACGAGCAGCGTAACACAACCTCTGCAGCTAAACAAGACTGGGGAGCATCAGTGATGGAGCCAGAGTTGGATCAGGGTCGGCTTTGCCAAGCAGCAGTAGGTCCCTAAAGCAATTACCACCCACGCAAAGCGGACGCCCACCCTCCCCATCTTCCAGCGGGTGCGGACAGAGCGGGGGAACCCGATAGGCTATTAGAGGGAGGGAGGGCGCTCTGGCTGATGCGCGTGAGAGCAACGCCGCACAGATTAAATGAGATTAAGCCGCTCGACGGATCAATTAGAGGCGGAATATCAGACAGCAACACGAGGCCGGGGCCGGAGACAACGAGGTTAGAGTGGAGGGAGGGAATATCATCGGGGGGATGGATGAGAAAAGAGAGAGCAGAGTATGGACAAAAGAAGGAATGGCAGACAAGGTAAAAGGAGGGGATTGGGGGTGGAAGACTAGAGAGGAGAGGAAGACAAAGCATACATGATGCCTGAAGATCACGGCCAGATTCAACATGACAGATTTTTGAGCCAAGTGGATTTTTAATGCAACTTCTTAATTTTTTTTTACTTGCATTCTAGAAAATTAAGTTGCACAATTAGTGAAAGTAAAATAATTATTGAAATATAAATTGAAGGATTATTGAATAATTCAATAAAAAATAGAATATAATAAAAAAGAATCAAAGTTGTTTGTTAATAAATAAACATGTATAATATATAAACAAATATATATATAATATTCAAAACAAGTTAATAAGAGTGAGAAAAATAATAGTATATATATATATATATATATATATATATATATATATATATATATATATATATATATATATATATATATATATATATATATATATATATATATATATATATATATATATATATATATATATATATATATATATACTATTATTTTTGGTGTTTGAGATAACCGCTAAGTTGTACCTAATATAACAATAGATTAATAATATAAAATATAAAAACCAAGCTGAAAAAATATTTTAAAACATATTATATAAACACACATTTATACCACATATAAGAACCACTAAGCTGAAAAACCTATAATATAATGGTTGAGTTGTTTGTTAATAAATAAATATATAATATTATATATAAGAACTGCTAAGTTGTTTGTAAATAAGTAAATGCATACATGCATAATATATACAACTTTTATATAATGTGGCTTATATATATATATATATATATATATATATATATATATATATATATATATATATATATATATATATATATATATATATATATATATATATATATATATATACACATACATACATACATACCATACATACACTGTTGTTTGTAATTAACAAAAGAAAAGTAAATATATAATATAACAATCTTATAAGAATATAAGAACAATCAAGCTGAAAATCAATAATATAATATAATATAATATAATATAATGAACTGCCAAGTTGTCAATAAATAAACAATATAATATAATATAATATAATAAAATTCCTTTAGTCAAGTCTAATCTCATCTATGATACCAAGTAGGTCAGGTATGCCACTGGCGTCCCCTCAAAAGAGAGGTGCATGACGCCTCTGGGTGGACAGGAGGTAGAGAATGTTAATAGAGCAGCAGAAAAGACAGTGTTGAGGCAGACAGAGAATAAGACACAATGAAATCAGACAGGTGAGGGCTAGGTGAGTTTCTTGTGGATGTGAATATGTTCCGGCACATCTAGCCTAAGGCGCATCCCTCTGGAGGAGAGTGCGTTCTATGCAGACTTACCATGATATAATGACGTTGCATTTCTGACTTCTCACTGGCCAGCTTGTCACATTCGAGCTTCAGACTGAAAAGAGGAAAAAAAAGACTGGTAAATAAAAAAGAACAGACACCGACTAGACATAAATTATGCAACAGATCAGTTGAAGAGTTCAGACTGCTTCAGAGACTTTTCGGACTTTTTCACATTCTTTTGGCAGAGTCGGTAGATGGGGAGAGAAATTTAGTGCTAATAGTCAGCTAAAAACGCTCTAAGGCGGCAATATACTTTAGGAAAACCACTCATTAAATGTCACATTTGTCAGAAAACTAACCAATCAGATTCAGAAAAGCTCTCTGCCCACAGTATTTAACAGTAGCATTCAAGTAAGAAATTGAATAAACAAATGCTAAAATTAAACACGACATAGACTTTCCTGTATAAATGATACATTGATTCTTAAAGCTACAGAAGTTATTCAGTGAAGAGCAGTAAGTGATTTTCTTTTTGCCTTTTTTTAATTAGGCTAACATTAATGACAAATGGTAGCTGGTATATTAAGCTGCTGTCACTTTAAGACCGAATGCACTGATCTATTATACAGATACGCATCCGATTTTCTCCAAATTGTTTATGGTCACTTAAGACATAACTGACTGCCTTATGTAAATCTGGTGTGTATTTGACAGTTTAAGCGCAATAAGACGTGAAAGAGAACTTGGTTTAGTACTCACGAGCTGTGTGACAGGCTTTTAGTGTGCGCACAGAACAGAATGCGAATAAAATGTTTAACTGGCAAGGCTTTAAAACGCCATCTTGAGGCGCCAGAACTGCAACTGACAGTATGTGCACTGTAACATGATACTATGATATTTTGAGTTAAATTGATTTATTGGATGTAAAACTTACATTTTGTTCAAAAATATTTGATACATTTTTATTACTGATTTACATTTTTATCATTTAGTTGTGGCATTATTGAGGAGAAAATGGCAGGAACTGGTTTATCACACCACGGAAACTGGAATCGAACCAGAATTTCCCACCGTGCACCATGGCTCGATGTGATGTCAGCATGTGTGCAAACCACCAAGCCGTGACTCCTTTTAAGACACATCATTTCATTTCTTCCCCCCCAAAAAAAACAAAGTGAATAATCAACTAGTAATTCCATATGGAAAAAAAAGCGGGATTGGGAAAGCATCTGACAAAAGAAAGCCAAGAGAAAGCATCTGATCTATATACAAATAAAGTGACACGACATACTAGAGGTTTTTGTTTCGTTGGCGTATGACAAGCATTCTGTCTCTTCATACCTCTCCAGTTTGCTGCTTCCACTTATCCCAAAAAAGGGGTAAAAAAAAACTGGGCTGTTATGACTGTGTAACATATATTGGGGGTTGTCATGGTGACCATCCTCCCTGCTGCCAGGCTACCTGTGATTGGCCATGCCAGCCACTGATTGGCCGAGACCTCCTGAAGGTTCCAAAGATTCTCTCTGAGAAAAAAAAAGACGCCAAAAAACGACACATTGATGGAGTTTTATTGCCGTTTCTATCCGCCTCCAAATCGCTCCTGCTGTCATCCTTATTTTGATTTATGTATTCCCTGATCTATTTATGCATTTGTAGAAGGGAGCGACAGCTCGGCGAGGCTCTGGGGACCGCCTGCAGTACATTTCCTTTAAAAGGCTGAACGTAGCATCAAAAAAGCCCTTGTCTGTTGAATCTCAATTGAAGTCAATGGCGGTGAATCCATGCTCTGAATACACATACAAAAACGTAGGGCCTATTCCTCTGTGAACCAGGGTTAAATGAGGGTTTGCTCGTTGTCATGGGAATAGGGAGGGAAAAGACATGTTGCCTTAAAGACGGGACAGTAGCAGCGTCTTTGTGTCTTTAAAGAGTCTTCTGTCTCCATTTACAGCAGTCAAGGCATCAGACGGATCAGATCATAGTAGCCGCTCCGTGTTAATCGGCATGGCAATGAGGCACTAGGGGAAGCTTGTTAGAAGTGATAAAAAAATATGCCGGCTAATAGTGAATTTAGTCACACTGCCTTGTAGAGGACCGCCCTAAAGAAACGGTTAAAAGAAATGTTGTTTTGAACCCGACTGGCTTGCTTTCTTCTGTGAAACTTTTGATAATGTGCTGGTTGCTCTTTTCTAGAGTAGTCTAATTCAAGAACAAATTACTCTTATGAACTGGTTCTTTAAGGAATTGGTGATTACTTCACAGAATTAACTCACCGAATCAATCAGAGCAGCAAACAGAATTAACATGACTCATTCACACACAAGTCATTACTTTCATTATGTCATTACTTTTTGCCTCGTAAGGTTCTGGTTGCTCTGTTCTGCTTCTGGATCAATCAGAGCAGTTACTAAATAGGCCTTTATTAGACTTCCAAATTAGAAAAGCAAGAGCTTAAAATAGTAGCGTAAAATAATTTCGGCTGTAGCCTGTATCAATGGAAGTGCCCATAGCACAGAACTGTTGTGATTTATTGATGTACAGTTCATCATAGATACTTCATCTATGGCCCTGTTTAGACCTAGATGCATTTTGCTCGATCAGATCACAAGTGGACGATGCTAAATACAGGTGTAAACTGGATCTAAAACGTTTTGAGTTTGTCCACTTTCGACCACTTCCAGAGGTAGTCGAAAACACATTCGACCGGATTGTTTTCGTAGTGTAAACGCTTTTGTCGTCGAATGTGTTCGAACAGCCACAAAAGACCCTCTACTCTCCGCCTACTGACCTAATGCATAAATATTACGGGAAGCGCTCTAGCCAGACGGGATTTAAACTTTTTCGGCTAAAGACCCAAGTTTGATTTGAAGATGAAATACGTACCATGCACAATATTCTCTCAGGATTCCTGATTTCTAACATGCACTCACAGCGTTCGCCGTGGACAGTAGCCTCGTTGCACATTAAAATGGAAGATTAGACAAATGGTAGGGTATCATGCAAGGCTAAATAAACCCATTTGAAACATCTACAACTAAGTGTAGCGTAATTTTCTTGTCAAAACTGGCGATCGTCCATTGACAATCCAATTACGCTACTAATCAGGGCAGGATATGACAACACACAGACTGTGATAAAGGTCTATTGACATCTGACTCACTGAATCACAAGTCATTACTTTCCTACTATAGTCGGATTCAAGAACAAATGAGTCTTCTGAACGGTTCTTTTAACGAATAAAACAACTTATGAGTTATGGTTCTGAATCAATCTGGCAATTCCCTCACAGACCAAACTCAGTGAATCAATCAAAGCAGTTGACTACATCTGACTACTTTCCGAATCATACTGTGCTGATGTTTTTTTTTATTTTATTGTAATCTGATTCAACAACAAATGACTCTTATAAACAAATTCTTTTGATGAAATGCAAAAGACCACTCATGAGTTATGGGTCTGAATCAAACAGCTGATTCCTTCATAGAATCAGTCAAAACAGTTACTAAATTAATATCTGAACGAGTCATTGTATTTGCATCTAAACCTTTAAAGTATCATAAAACAGGTCCATACATTTCGAATGTTAAAGTTGTTAAATTTAATAATTTTCTCAATTAAAAGTACTAAAATAAAACTAAAATAAAGCTAAAGCTAAAAAGAAATATAAAAACCTAAATTACAAAAGCCAGAATAAATTACTCAAACTTAAATTAAAATAAACTGAAAATATAAAAATATAAGCTAATTAAAAGGAATGAATAAAATACTATAATAGTAAATAAAATGACTGCCACAGAAGAAAGAACCTCGCACAAGTTTTGAACGAAATGCTAGTAAAGGATGACTATTTTCATTTAAGTGAACTATTCCTTCAAGCAGGGCTCGACATATGCAATGGCCCGGGGCCAGTAAAAGAGTATGTCGGGCTAGTTGATTAGCCAGTCACTTGCCCGCGCGGGCCAGTAACTGGCCATCAGCAAAACAAACAGCAAACGTCATACACAGTGTGGCGCGAAGAGTGTCAATGTTACTTCAGGTTATTTATAACGTGTTAAAATGTCAAAGAACTACGAGGCTTATACGAGAAAGAGGACATTCCTAGTGTCATGGAAAACACAGTACACCTGGTAGGGATGGATGGGTACCGAAACCCGGTATTAAACGGGACTGAATTTTGAAAGACCGCTATATCGATAAGCTCGGACGTTATTGTTATTGCTGTCGGTACTGGAGAAATACATGTAGGCTATCATTTATTATTGCAATAATCTACTGGACTCTGAAATTTGGTTATTTTTGCATGTCTCCAGGGGCTCTCTCTTAATTCCTGAACTCCCTTCACTGTTTTGATTAATCCTAATGTATACAATAAATACAGTTTAATGAAAAAGTGCTTTTCCTTGTATTTCTTTCAGGGCCAGTCAAAGTATAGAAGGGGCCAGCAAAACTCTGATCTACTGGCCCCGGGGGTTAGCCCTAACCCTTCAAGGTGTTGCAAGTGTGTGCGCATACCTGTGGTATTGTGCTTGAAGGAACTGGAACTCGTCCTTGATGCGGTCGCACGAGTCTGACGTTGTGAACTTCAGCTGCTGCGATGAAGCCTGGAACGAAAGTAATTTACGGCGGTCAATTGCATTATTCAGAAAGCGTGAGCCGCAGCATCAGCTGGGCATCCAGGGGACAGAGCATCACAGCAGTTTCAATGCCAAGAACAGAGAATTACGGCCAAAACAGATGCAGCTTTCTAAAAAGGAAATTTTGTAATCAAGAGTGAATTCAAGTGTACTGTATAAAAAGCAGAAAATAAACTCTCACAGGGCTTATTGCGATATTCAAAACTCATAATTTAGAAGGTGTCAGTCATGTCTGAAGCTCGACATCACCCAAGGTTTTTGAATTACATGTATTCGGCTTGCAGGTGAGCTTATTTCCCTAGTGTGGAGGCCACACCTGCAGGGAAAATGCAGATGTTATTGGAACCATTTTGCGCTTTTCAGGGTAGATTTTTCCTAGACTTGGTGATATGTTGGCGGTTTTCCCAATAAGCAACTGCCACAATTGAATTTTGATGAATGGAGCCCTTCCAGCTGTAATTCTAGTAATGCTGAATTTGCAAAAAGCAGGGTTTTTAGAAAACACAAAATAAAATATAGACAGAAATTGGAGATATAGAGGTAGGGCTATACATTGTAGGGCTTGACTAGGATTAAGGGGGAAAAAGAAAAAAAAATAGCTTCTAGCCCTTAGGGTTCCAAAGTTATGACCCAAAACGCAATTCACCTTATGATAGTGCCACCTAGTGTCGGACGGTTGTGTGTGTGCGCCAAGATTAGAACCATTCTGCCAATTTTGGTGTCTCTACGATTTGAGGTCTCTGACGTTCATACACTTTTAGGGCAGAAAGACGAAGAAGAAAATCAGTACAAACACAAAGGTAATAATTATGTTTTCAATTATGTTTTCATGTTTGATCTTGTGGTCCTACAAGTAAAAAGATGCAAGAAAACTAAATTCAGACACTAGTCATCCATCAGCATGCTGGGCTGGGTTGGGTTTTATTTGACGCTCTGATCTTTTCTGAACAATCAAGCTGTTAATTCATCATGTCATTTTCAAAATTGCCAACCCGTTCTTGACTCCTTTCGAGTGTTTGCGTTTTTTCCGTTTCAAAAATCCTGTGCCACTCTGCAGGTGAGAGCTCGGCGGATGAAATTCTTGAAACCCATGGTACGAGCGGACCAACCTTTAACACAAACTGTGTACTTAGCCCGAGCGCTCTGTGCTCCACTGCATATGAAAGAGAGGCTTGTGTCAACAGCGAGCACTTAGTGCCCAAACAGTCAATCTTTTTCAGACGCCCCTAACAGTAGTCCTCACATTTCTGCGTGACCACTGGAGATACATTTTCCTTAGGGAATGCTGGGGGAATGGGGCCGATTGGGAAAGTTTTCGAGTCGATAGCCCCTGCTGGAGTGTCCGATGACGGGGAGATCACGGGTGTTACGTACGCACAATACCCGCTTTCAACAGAGGCCATTGCTGACCTGCTTGCTACACCATAACGTCATCCATGCGGTTTAAGCAGGCACTGAACAGTGTTAGCTGCATGCTAAGCAAAGAGAGGACTTTAAACTGGTCTTTAATACATTAATACAAGTGTGTTGAAACAGATTTACACACGCTGTGTGAATGAAAACGTGCTTTAGAGTCCTAAAGAAATAAATACTGAGCAGAATAATGGTTCTTTTTTATAATGACTGACCTTTGCTACTTTGACATTTAAGTGATGCGTTTATTCAAAGCAACTTCAAGTACACTTACAAAGTCAATCTTTATATTGAGTTTCCTGGAGTTAAATGCCTGGCCCAAGTATGCAATGGTGATTTAGCTACATTTACAGAAACGTAGTCGCTTAAAATGTTATATTTTACATTTCTTAAATGTAAGCTTTAGCAATTAAATAGCTAAATCAATATCAGGTTAATAGTGATGTCCAAGTTAATTTGTAGCATTTAGATTTCAAGTGCTTTATTTCTTTCTCGTTCTCTGTTTTTTTGTTGTTGTTTTTTACAAAAAAAGTCTAAAATTTCAGTATCATCCTAATTACTTATCGGTCTAATAATTATCAATACCATAATACCATTTTACCTTTAGTGTCTTAAACGAGTGGTCATGTGCATTAGCATTATTCAAATAAAATATTTTTTACGTGTGAATTGAGCAAAATAATCACAATTTATACCATTGTTGTCAGATTTTAGTGCAAATTTGAAATATGTTATTCAAACAAACATTTCACTTCTATCTTTTCCCATTAAATATGAGCTGTAATTGTAGATCTGGAAATAGCTTCTCAGAAACCTTGCAAAAATAGTCACTGAGTGATCTGACTTTTTCAAAATGACTCATGGCTCTTCTCTACCAGTTGAGCTACAGATTCGGTTCTTGAATCGCACCTTACTTGCAACCTTTTGGTTACCAGGTCAAATCTTTAAGCACTAAGTTACACCAGCCCTAATGAAGCGATGGAAACCTTCAAGGTTGCAAAGCTCAGTCTAATGATTTTAAGCTTTAGAGCAAATCCCATATTCACTTTAAAAAAAGAAAACCACACACAGACGGCACTCATGCAGCACAAGAGCCAAAATATGGGACAATCCCTAATTTGACTCTGCCTCTGTGCGCTTCTCCTTTGAGATGCAATTAAACCATTAAAAGGCTTTATACGCTGGTGGGCAAATTGTGAGTCTTCTGTGGCTAAATGGGATTCATCATTCCCGTAATTTACAGTTGTGCCTCCCACCCCACCGTTTAACAGAAAAAGAAATGTTCTAGAAAAATCTCTAACGTTGGCAGTTTTTTTTCCCCCATCCCAAAGGATTACATACAAAGACCCAGATGTAGTTATCTGAAGAGGAGAAGAGAGTTTTTATACTTGAATTACAGCGAATGAAATGCCGGCAAACCAAGAGGCACTAGGATAACTACAGCAAAATCCTCACCCACCCCTAGTCTTCCTGTAACTGATGCTATGTTTGGAATAGCATACTACTTGTACTATTTCTGCAGTATATACACCACGCAGAGTATACATATACAACACCCAGTGGACTATGATATTAGTCAAAATGTGAAGTATGAAACAATGCATGCTGTGAGGAATACAGTATCCCACAATGCAATGGACTCAATTTGAACTTCAATTTCTTGATATTAATTATTTGACCAAACAGGGTCAAAGACTCCAGACTAGTATAAGGCTATGTTCACAGTCACACTGTCAGTCCAAATCGGATAATTTGTGTATCTGATTGGAATGTGATCTGAAATTATTGACTGTCCACATTGTGCATCGCAAGCAACTGTTCAGGGCCCGGTTCCCCAAAACGTTCTTATCGCTAAGTAGTTCTTAACCTATTCCTTGACCTCTCTCTTAACCTTATGGCACGATTCCCGACACGTTCGTACGCTAAGTATATCTTCTGTAAGTCACACTTTCGTAATGTTGGTCTGGACCATTCGTAAGCTCTCTCTTAGCATTGTTTGAGCTTAAGACGCTAGTCGCCGCCACTGTGCAGCAGGCTTTAGAAATCAGCGCAGTACAAGTCAAACTATGGTATGTTGACAATGTTGTGGCTCAACAATGATTTTATGTTATGGACATTTTAAGACTAATAATAAAATATGTTTGCAATGGATAGAGGCCTATTTATGAAGTTGACTTTATTTGGTATCAGAACTAATATGGTGGTAATTAGCCTAGGCTATTTCGTAATGTCACTAAAGCGTTTAAATTGGCAATCACTTTTGATAATTAAAATCTGGCAAACAATTTGGCTCTAAATGGCTAAGATCTATAAATGGGTAAGCATGGTGGTGTCCAGTAAGCGACCAACTATGGCAGTGATCCAACAGTTCCTTGTATTGAATCAAAGACGCCGCCGGCCGCGGAGCCGTTTAGTCCATGTAAAATTTTTTTATTCGGCAAAACTTAAGCCCTTTTGACATTTTGCCTGACGTGGCTATATTAAAAACAATTCGCCACCCAAGACAACTCATTATGGAGCTGCTGGACCTTCTCAGACCTGCGCTTACCACCATATTATGTATCTATCTCTCTCTCTGTTCATTGTAGATAGGTTTTATTGAAAACATTAACCAATGGCAATCAATACCGCATTAAACAGAAGTAACTGCAGCTGCTTGCCAATCAATTCTGATTGTAAAGTACCTTACCATTAATATAAAAGTGTATTACATCATTTTTAGAAGTCGTTAAACCCATGTCAAGAAGCGGCACAAGTGGCACAACGGGATAAGGAGGGTGGATGATTAGCGAGGGATACCCGGTTCGTCTACCCGTCACAACATATCGTGTGACAACAACATATTACTGACAATTTGATCATTTAATTAATAGTCTATATTTTACTTATAACTTAAACTATGTTAGAATAAATGTTACTGGAATAATTTTAGGAATGTTTCATTTGCATAGGACGTGTTGTCTTTCTTAATCGCTGTAATGCACCTTTGCGTGAAGTGGAAAATCGATTCCTGAGCAATCGATGCCAACTAATTCAGCACCTTCACTTGGGACAGCGTCTTTGTAACGTCGAACGTAAGAGGCAGCGTCTAAAGAAGCTTCCTAAGGGACACTTTGGGGAACACACTTAGGAACATAAACAACTTTGGCAAGTATCTTTTTGAGTCTTCTTAGCGTGCTAAGAGTGAGCGTTATCGGGGAACCGGGCCCAGATCCAATTTGTGTATCCCATGCTGCCCTTTCGTTTTCCGGAATATCTGCATTGGTTTCTATGGCAATGACATTGCGTTGGTAGGTATACGCCAAAAACATCAACAACAACCACAACATGGAGGGGTTGGCAATACAAAGGTTGTCTTATTTACAACATGACAGTGTGTAGCCGCCGCGCTGGACTACTGCGTCTTCTGAGGCAGCGGCAGAACCGTAGGTCAAACATGTCTCCTATATCATCATTTTCTGCTCGTCCGGCACTTTGTAACAACACAACATTGTTTCTGCAGCGACTTTCAGTATGTTTCCTATAACAGCGTCTGACGTTTACGTTTTGCGTGAGGTGAGAAAAATCACAAACCATGCAAAATCCGATCAGGGGTGCGTTTCCCGAAAGCATCGTTAGCCAACTATGGTCGCAATTTCCATTGAACTCTATTGGTAACGACGGAACTTGCGCCCATAGTTGGCTAACGATGCTTTCGGGAAACGCAACCCAGAGCAGTCAGACTGAAACGGATTTCCAGAAAAGCAATTTGAATAGGATTTCAAACCTCTGAACCTTATGACTGTAGCTCGAAACAGATTAGCAAAAATCTTATTTCATGTAATTTATTTTTTTCTGTTTACTAAATCTGATCGGATTTCAATTGGATATACACAAAATTAGATTTGGCCTAATAGCCTAATAGTTGTACAGATGATTATTATGGTGATATTAGTGTAGCTATTTATTGCACCAAAAAGTCCATTTACCAATAATAAAGCACAATTTGACCCATGAACGCAGACTAAATAGTAAAGCACTGACTTGTTTCTCAGTTTTTACTGAAAATTTGGGGTAATTTATGGAGGTTCAGGTTTTAAATTGCGCATTACTTATATTTTTTCAACTTAATGGGAACATGGTAACCACAGGTAAAAACCACACATGAATTCCCATTACCATAATGGGATGTAAATTTGGTTTCTCCAAAACAAACTTTGTATTTGTATTCCCACTAAAAAACAAACCGAACACAAAACGAAAAAAAAAAAAACAAGAGTTTAAAAGGTTAGGGCTCAGGAGCTAGGTTTATGTAAAGTTTGACTCATTTGAGGTTCTGACAGGGGTTTGTAGTGGAGATTTCTGTGCCAAATTTCATACCACACCACGCTTAAAACGGGTTTAAAAAAATTTAAAATAGGGCAACAAAACATTTTCTGGGACCAACGGGAAACAGTTGTAAAATGCAACTCAGCAATGTAAGAACTTGATGATTTAACAAGAACAGACCTCTTACTGTATTCAAACCTGTATCCACATCAGACTTAAGGTACAGTGTTTCTTCAAAGAGGCAAAAGCCTCAGGAGGGCTGGTGAACCGGAAGATACACCGCCAAATGATGGAGGTGGCTAATCATGTTAAGGCAGGAAGTTGATTTTGATGATTATCTCTTCGCCCATCCTCAGTCACTGCAAACCCTCACCCCCTTTCACCCCCTTTGTTATCCCACTTCCCGGCTCAAATCCATCCGCATCGAGTCGTTTGGAAGGGAATTATTCAACTTTTATCACTTCAGGCGGCGCACACTCCCAAACACAAGCTTCCTCTCGCTGGAAAGGCTGACGGAGGCAGTCAAATTACAGACACATAGCTGTCACACAGCATAAAGGATACACAACACAGAGGGTAGAGGGTAGTGAAAGAGAAGGAGGAATCCCGAGAGCGAGCGACAGGAACGACAGTCAAGAAGAGGGCTCAAACAGCACAGCGGCTCACGACTGGAAATTAAAAGCAGGCGGCTCAAGGTGATTGCGAGATTACAGATGGAACAGTAGCGATCGTGATTGATGCCTTGTTGGTAAAGAGCTCGGCATGGGTCAGAGACTACGGAAGACAGCCGATTACTCCCGACTCTGTAACAAATGGCACAGCTATGGGAGGCGAGCGACTGCCCACAAATAATGACCCCTTGGAAAGAACCCTGGAGTCTTATTCACTTCACGTTTCACAGTTAAACCAAAATATCTTATAAGATTGGTTTATTAACATTCTACTGCAAGTCTATTTATTTCAGCATTATTTACAGTATACTATAAGGGTATTTTGAATTAGCTTTTAGTTTTCATTTTAATGACAGTTTAAGTTTTAGCCAATTTGTTTTGTGCTTTTGTTATTTTTATTAGTATTTTATTTCAGCTTTATTTTAAATAATGAAACAGATTTTTAATAATTTTAGTTTTGGTTAACAACAGCACCACTGATGCAAGGTAAATACAACTTAGCTGTGCACATTCTGACAAATACCAGACAATGTAAAGTGTGTTTACATTAATGCACATATAATTGAACAAAATATATAGTCTAATAGACTAAACTATAAAAATCAGTTGTTAAATTTGAACGGATGGTACATGACGGAAAGTTTCGGGTAGAAACAACAACTTTGTCAAAACAATCCCTGTTTACACGGATCCGCGAAATGACTAAAAACGCTGTATTTATGCCAGGCCAGTAGTTAGCGATGTCACTTAAAGAAACGCTGCGCGCATAGGCTAGACTGAACATTTAATATGTGTGCACATGACATCACCGTTTGCAAAAATTCACATTTTTGTAGTTTACACTGAGACGATAAAGGTATATTGTTTTTAAAAACTTTTAACTTCACAAAAGTTTGTGTTTTCAGGCCCCCAAAACGCCATTGTTGTGTAAATGAACGGCAAAAACGCATTAAATGTGTACATTGTGTACATGCCCCCTGAAATAATACATAAAAAAACTTAATCTCGACAACACATGATGCGAATATCGCACGTTCACGGCAATCGTGTCGGCCAATTCGCATCGCCCGGCACGAATTCGTATGTAATCTACTCGCGAATAATTAAATTCGCTTTTGGTGTGAACGCACCATAAGAAGAGAGCTGCTCATGGTCTTTAGTTGTAGAGGCGGAAGCGCTTTAGGAAGGGTTTCTTTAGCCCGGTGTGTCTTTCGACAGGCAGGTCTGAGCGAGGTGCTGCCACATTAAACAGTCCCCCACCAGGATGCTTTGTTCCAGACCGCTGCTTTACTCTGGGGCGCACCTTTCCCACAGCGCAAGTCCATCACTGCCAGAGAATACTGATGCAGCCCGTCTGTCTCAGTGCACACACACACACACACACACACACATCCAGAAACATGTGTGCAACATACAAAGCCTCTAAGCCACAAGCAACTGGCAAAAAACCTGCGCTGGTAAAAATAATCCTGCGACGCAATTATCCCAGCACGCGTCCTTCACACCAAAGGCCAGGAGGAACACAAACAGTCAGACAAGCTAATTAAGCCATCCGTGCCTCGTCCTTTCACCACAGTACAGGCCGAGCCCATTCACGGCGGATGCTGTATTGTCAGCGCCTCTTTTGAAGCGGCCTGAATTTTTCATTTAATACTAAAAATCAGGGAAATAAAGGAGTCAGTGACACCTATGGGCACTCTTTTTCTTTGTCCTCTCCACATACACTTTTTTCAGTCCAGAAAGGTGTTCGAAGACCTATTTGCGATGCTAATGAGCAGATTTGCCATCAACAAACAAGACATCTGCTCAGGAGTGTGTGTCCATTATAATTTCAACCTGCAGAAATGAACACTGAATTTGTTGCTGCCTATTTACTTAATTGATCAAAGACTATTAGTCATGGTTGCAAAGGCAAGAATTAAAATTGCTACATGTTCATTAAAATTCTCTTTATTAAAAATTATATTTATGTTTTTATATATTAGCAGTACTTGTTAGGCACGCATTATTACTATAATATTAACATGCTTGAAATAAATTACTTTATTAAATATATGTGTGTGTGTGTATAATTATATTGTGTATATATATATATATATAATTAATTGATGTATAATATAATATAAAATATACAAATATAAAACAATTTTTTTTGCTATACATTAAACATTAATATAGTATCGCCAACAACCTCACAATACGATACAGATTGCATTACATATGATATGTATTTACGATTGAATTATTATATTTAAGATAATGGGCCCTGTCTTGCACCCAGCGCAATTGACTTTGTACACTGACGCATGTATCATTCGTATTTTGCACCCGTGCAAAGCGGACTTTTCCCTCCACAGACGCACGCCGGCAAACTAGGGAATGAACTTACGCTCCCTGGGCGGTTCAGCGCAAAAAAGGAGCCGATCCAGCGCAAACAATCCCTGGTGCCATTTTGCTGTTCCAGAAAACAATTGCGCCACTGACCAGAAAAAACCTAGTCTAAAGTCAGTGGCGCGTTGCGCGTACATTCAGATGCTATTTTAAGCGCGCATGCTTGGCCATAATACAGAGTGTGGACAACGCGCATACACTGTAGATGATTCTCTCATCTACACAGATGCATTTTACTTTTTGCAAATGATACATTATTATAAGGAAAAATATTAAAACACGAGGGAAATCATTGTTGTGTCCATGACGATGGGAAAAATCGGCATAGAGCTTACACATTTACCCAAATTATTATATGCTTGTTTAACCGAAGCTAATTTGGGTGGGTTTGTCCCATCCCCAATGTCACTTCTCTTTCTTTTACGGCCCTGACGAGAACATCGATCTCCTCGGCTGTGAACCGATTCTGAAGCGCGCTAGTCAATGCGCCGTAATAATAGTATTGCGCCATAGAACAAGCGCATCTCGTTCATCGTGCTTGTCGGTACACGATCCGTTCCACCTGCACGATCCGTTCTACGCATGCGTAGTAGACGCAGAAGAAAACGCACATGCGCAAATGATAATTCTGTTTTGCGACGCTGATTTTGATTTACGACGCTGCACGATCTGTTCCACGCATGCGCATATTTTGTGTGTGTGTGTGAGAGAGAGTGTGAGAATGAGTGTGTGTGTGTGTGTGTGTGTGTGAGAGAGAGAGAGAGAGAGAGAGAGAGAGAGAGAGAGAGAGAGAGAGAGAAAAGAGAGAGAGAGAGAGAGAGAGCGAGAGAGAGAGAGAGAGTGTGTGTGTGAGAGAGAGCGAGAGAGAGAGAGAGAGAGAGTGTGTGTGTGTGAGAGAGAGCGAGAGAGAGTGTGTGTGTGTGTGTGAGAGAGAGAGAGCGAGAGAGAGTGTGTGTGTGTGTGTGTGAGAGAGAGCGAGAGAGAGTGTGTGTGTGTGAGAGAGAGCGAGAGAGAGTGTGTGTGTGTGTGTGAGTGAGAGAGAGAGAGAGAGAGAGAGAGAGAGAGAGAGAGAGAGAGAGAGAGAGAGAGAGAGAGAGAGAGAGAGAGAGAGAGAGAGAGAGAGAGAGAGAGAGTGTGTGTGTGTGTGTGTGTGTGTGAGTTTTTACTCCTAAATAAAGATACTCAGTGTACTTCACTACTGTCCCACCGCTGGTCTCATGTCACTTCTGTGTGCACATGCTTCTTTCAAGTAATTTCCATTGTCAGTTTGAAATACTCTATAACGTTTCCCCAAACTTGTTTGTAGTTCTTTCTTCATGTAAGTGCAGATAGTCTAGGCAGAAATGCATATTATGTCCCTTATTGTCTTCTGTAAACAAAATTGAAGGGATTATTTTCCTCATTTAGATTGCATAGATATATATTAGCTTATATAGACGACCCATACTAATACAAAATTACTTTAACTTAAAAGTTAACTAATATTAGCAGCTTTTAATAAAAAAAAACGACACAAACCGTCTTTGACAATCCTACCTCAGACCAAAACACGGCAAGTTAAGTAAGTTAAGCCTAATACCATACAGCAAAGGAGAGTATGGAGGAAACAGATCATATGTTCATGTAACAACTCACAACTCCTTATAATTTTGAATTGGCAACCACGTAAACACATCGTAATGCATAGCGTAAACTACATTTAAAAGCATAAAAACAGACCCGCTGTGAAATGTTAAACAATACAACTAACGTTACACAAATATGCCGCAAGTTGTGCCGCCTGGCCGTCAAGTGTTTCATCGCATGCGTGGTACCGATAGTGTAGGAATACCGTGACGTTTTCTACTATGCAATTACACGCATGCGTGAAACGGTTCGTGCAGGTGGAACAGATCGTGTACCGACAGTGCTCTTAAAGGGAATGTGATATGAAGCTCTTATTGGTTTGTTTCCCGTTACGCCCAAACCACACCTATGAATAATGAAGCTACTTCAGACCAACCCCTTTTAGATTTGCGTCGAGCACAAGAGTAATTTATCCCGCTGGTTAAATAGCAACAGCACCGAGATCCGCCCACAAAGTTACTTGCGCTTTACACTTGCGTTTTAGATCGTTAAAATAGGGCCCATTGAGTCACATCTTAAACTGTAACTCTCACAACATTCACTTTATTTTTGTCGAGTAGCACATCTAAATGTTAATTTCAGTTTAATTAATTTAAACGACCCACTTTTAATTGAACTGAAAAATTACACCAAAAAAAAAAAAGATAAATGCAACATTGTGAGGGAAAAGCTGCAATATACTGAAATATATTTGAAGCACATTTTTGTCCAAATTATTTCATCTTTTTGTATTATTCATATACTTGTTACTTCAATATTATTTTTATTTGCTTTTCCTTTTAAAGGAACAGGAAATTTAAAAAATACTAAATCGGCAAGTGACGTGAGCCAAATTTAAACTTTCACCACTATCCAAGCAAATAAAGTCATTTTTAAATCTTAGCGTGAAAAAAAAAGTAGTTGCAGTACGCAATAAATTTTTCGTCGTGCATGCATAAGCGAGTGTGTGTGTGTGTGTGTGTGTGTGTGCGTAAGAAACAGAGTTTATTTAATGAGCAAAGTGTGGGATTATCCGCCACGTTGAGGGATCTGGGGAGGGAAAGACGGAGATCTGTCCTGCTCACTCGACTTAAATCTGCCCCGAATGCCCCAACCAAAGCATCAGGTCGGGGGCAACACACACACACACACACACACACACACACAGGTGTGTGCTCATTTCTGTGCCAACTCTCGCTTCTCTTTCAAGCCATTACTGCAATGGCTTTCAGAAATGACTCCTTGAAAAGCCACAATCAATGGCGCACTCCAATTCACAAATCCCCACCATTATGACATCACTCGTCTGGATCTCGACTCAACAAACAAAATGGAGGACAAAACGCTATTAAGTGTAATCAGGCACATTAAAATGAGATGTTTGCAGGTACTTACTAGAGTAACGTTAGTACAATGCCAACTAAACATTTCCGGTATTTTAGAGCGCACACAGCGGGATGCGTTTCCAATATGTAGGGTTTAAATCTGTAATCCCTGATATAACATGGTGTATTGGGTCTTAGTACTCCAATTAAGGAGGGTAAGGTTCGAAAATGTCGTCACGAGAATATAAACATCATTAGATGACCTTGGAAAAAACGGTCGCGGTGGGCTTGCCCGATTAAAAAGGCTTGTGTGTACAACTACACCGGGGTGAACAATTGAAGTCATTAACTGTTCAGGCTGGTCAGAGTAAACACCTTCTGTGTCAAGTCTGGTGAGAAGTCGTTGCCATGGAGTCACAGCGCCGTGGCAACAACGTAGTGCCGACCACAACTGGGCCCACATTTTCACATGCTCCCTGTCGGCCCTTCATTATCAGACTGTAAAGGAGCCGTTCAGTTCACCATCTCAGCTCAAACACCTGAAAAATATGATATGATATGATATTAGTTGGATGAGCTATTCATCCAACAATCAGCCCAATGCAAAGAAGTCCTGATGTTAGTCAACATCAAAATGTACCCCATTGACTTTCTTAATGGGTCAATGACATAAAAGAGTATCCACGATTTAAAAAAAAAATTCTAGTTTAAAACAGGTGTAAAGTTCTTGTACTTTTCGTATGATTTCGAAAAAATTCCATTTTCAAGAAAAGGTTTTCAAGGATTACTTAATGACTCAAAAAATTTGTCTTTATTAAAATCTATTATTCAAGGACAAAAGTTTACTTTGCACATTTAAAATTCATTTTTATGGGGTGTCGAGCCACATGACATTTTACAAACTAGAGTAACCTTGACTTGCCTTAAAAAAGTACAAATATGTGAAGCAAGATAAAGACTTAAATGACGCAAAAAACAAAGAAATTCTTGAAAAGCAAACCTTGTTGTTATCCTTGTTTGACTTCAAATAAAAGTGAAACATGCTCATCGCAAAAGAGATGCATTTATAATGTATTTATTTTTAATAAATGAATAGGAACAAAAATAAACATCATTGACCCAATGTGTTATGTGTTCCTGGTCTAATCTAACTCTTTAATCAAAACATAAACCGCGCCGCCACTGAAACGACTGTCCTCTGCACATGACATCACCAAGTCCACTTCACACTAACCAATCAAGTGTCACCCTACATTTCTGCTCAGTTTCACTTGAAAATAAGGAAAAAATAAAATGTTTTTTTACGGAAAAACAAAAAAAAAGGGCTGAGGATGCCACTTTATGTTTATTTTAAGTGGCAATCAATTGTGACAAGATAATTTTAAAGCAAACCAGATCATGCAGCTCATCGACACATCTAGTTCCTTACTATTTCCAGCCATACAGCTTTTAATCAAGAGCGCCTAATCAAAATATATGTCATATTAGCACATTAATCAGTAACAGCCAGCAGGAAACTTAAAATGTGATGAGGTTTCATAGTCTGGGCATATTGCAAATACTCTAAACCCACTTTTAAATCACTTACCTAGGTTAGTCAGGCTGATAAGGAAGCAACTCGTTATGTGTAACTCAATCCATAAATGAGTTCATAAGCAGTGATAGAGACTTTGGCTAAAAGATCAAGAGGTGGTGCACAACACACACACACACACACCTCTGCTTTGCTGCAGGGAAAACACCTTGCATAATGCAAATACATGTCATTGCAGATTTACACCTTCGGTTTTTGGCAAAATTAAAAAAAGAAAAAAAAAGAAAAGTGTTCTTCAAAAGGTCTGTGATTGCAGTGCTAGTTAACAGATGGATTTTGGCACTACTCCGGTCATTTGAGCCACTGGCAAAATGATGAGAGTTCACCAGAAAAGACTGAAAGATGTCAACATAAACATCTGAAATCTCATAATTTCATGCGTTGTTGCAAAGTACAGACTAATAAACAAATATACACGGTTATGCATCACATTTATGAGGTTTCAGAGAGCAATTGAATGCAATAAAACACAATTCACCAACTGTTAAATGTCACAAGCATCAACATCTACATTGTTCCCTTTTGCGAACCCAGTTATGCCCTGCCAAATCACGCATTAGTGGATTATTAAATCAGAAACGAGTGGTTTGGAAATATAATAGGTTATAATACGATATTATTAAATATGTGTTACATTTTTAATCTTTGCGATAAGTTTCAGCATACACACGCTTGCACGGATGTCTGTCCTGCCAATGCTAAGCTCAAGCCAGCTAACAACATCAACACAGCGCCAGCAAACAGCTCGATTTACACTCACCGAGTGCCTGGATTGTGGAAACATCATGTCAGTTTTGGTCTTCGAGGTCTTGCCTTCTCCTCCTTAAAGAACAGGGAAGCAGTTTGCTCAGTAGACGTATATATTTAGTGAGTGTTTCCTTTGTTTCGTCGCTAGCTCCAGTGCCAGCTACAGGCAGCTCGCGCTGCTGCTATGGCAATAAAGCACAGCCTGATGATGTGTGCCGCACTGAGCGCGCTCTTTAACACGCATTCGGCATGGAAAATGATCCGTAGATGATTTGCTGGGATCTGCTGATTTGATATGGTATCTTTCCTGTCCCTTTTCACGTTGGGAATGAGCTAAGACAAGGGCTGGTGTGTTTCCTCTCCTCCCTGGTTGGAGGAAACCGAGAGGCTGTGCCTGTGCAAGAGCTGAAGTGGAGTTTGGGAGCTGATGGCTGCTGCTGTTTTTGTCTTTCTTTCCATATGTGACGATATAAAAACGGAACCACCAAATAGCTCAAATATATTTAATAAAAAATGTATTATGTATATATATATATATATATATATATATATATATATATATATATATATATATATATATATATATATATATATATGTGTGTATATATATATATATATATATATATATATATATATATATATATATATATATATGTGTGTGTATATATATATGTGTGTATATATATATATATATATATATATATATATATATATATATATATATATAATATTTGTCATATAATAAATAACTATTTTTTATTATATATATATATATATATATATATATATATATATATTATAAATGAAAAGTAGATCATGTAAAATGTTATATATTTATACTAGCTATTTGCTGGATCTGTTTTGTTATATTAATTATTATATAATAAATAACTAATTTATTATACATAATATTTGTCATATAATAAATAACTATTTTTTATTATATAACTAATATAATAACATAACAAAACAGCTCCAACAAATAGCTAGTATAAATATACTATTTTATATGATCTACTTTTTATTTACATAAATAATAATTTATGTAAAACTCTTTTAATACGTAACAATATTAAAACAAACCACCACATAGCTCGAATATATCAAATTAATAGAAAAACATTTATGTATATATATATATATATATATATATATATATATATATATATATATCAAGTTCAAGTTCAAGTTACTTTATTTATACCCGAAGGTATATTTTGTTTGCAGTAGAGTCACACACCATCACATTTCACACATTATCACATTACCACACACCATCAAAAGTTCTTATCGGTCAAAAATAAAATAATGCATAGACATACGTAAAAATTTGTATGTAAGATACAAGTACAAAAGATTTAAATACACAGGTGTGATTTGTTTGTAAAATAGACGCGTATAAAAAACTAAAACTAAAGGAATAGAATAAGTACATACATATTGTGTATTACAAAAGACAGAATGAACAATTATGCAAAATTTAGCTATAACTTATTCTTCAATGTAATGGCTGCAGGAACAAAACTATTTTTGTATCTTTATATATATATATTGTTATTATATAATTAATGTATAACAGGATCCAAACAGCACCAGAAAACAGCTCATAAATATAGTTTTATTTGATATACGTTCTATTTACATAATTTATAAAAAAAAATTATATGTAACAATATTAAAACAGAACCTGGAATATTTATATAATTTTTATTTTTATTATCTACAATTATATATATATATATATATATATATATATATATATATATATATATATATATATATATATATATATATATATATATATATAAATTAAATTGTTATATATTATCTGATATCAATAATTGAATATTAAAAAAATAATATCAAAACCGTGCCAGTAAACAGCTCACATGAATATATAAAATAACTTTATATATAGTTTTATTTTATTTGATATTTTTTATAAATGGAGTAAATAAAAAGTATATGTTTAATATGTAACAATATTAAAACAGAACCACCACATAGCTCGAATATTTATAGAAAAACATTTTTATATTTTAATTTCATTTTTATTATCTAGTTATAATTCATACATAATACCAATTTAGATCTATTCATTTCATTTGACTTTTTTACATAATTCATTTATGTAAATAACAAGTATATTATGCATGTATATTTTTCAAAAAATTAGTGTATGTTTATACTGTATATACATATGTTTTTCGTTTTTACTCGAACATTAAAGATTTTTGAAATATTTACTTCAGTTTTCCAATGTTTACATAAATTAAATAAGCGCATGTGACAGTCATCCAATAAATATGCAGGAATGAGACAATGATATCTCTGCAGCTGAAGTTATACTATAGATCTATAAGTTATAGATTTGTTGAACAGTGTATGAATCATTTTGTCATCCATTTAAGTCTTCATGAGAAGGGAGGGTAATACCAAGCTCAAATATGGCATTTTGGTGGAAACTAGGATTATCATTATAACTACAAGGACTGTTCATATTTCACCAGGAGAATCATCTACTGTGTTCATCTTTCACATAATAAATGACGGACAAAAGCTCAACACAGACCCAAATGTATAGGAACAAATTTTATTCCAATTTAAAATGGATATTTTTTTTCTTTAAAGGAGAAGGCTATGAAAGTCATTTTCATGTATGAATGAGGTTCAGGCAACAGTGGTTGAAATGAAACATACAAAAAGAGAAATATGTCTAAAATACTGTAAATGAACAATAATTAAGCCCCTTGTCAGCAGGGTTTTGCGTTAATACGGTTTCTCCTTTACCTAACCCTTTCCACCGAAAACAAACACATGCAATTAAAATGTCATTTCTTTTTAAAAACAGCAGTTTGTCATCTTTAATCTTAAATACAGAATAAAATTGTCCTTTTCCTGTTGCGCATTTACCATAATCACATACTTAATGTTTATTTGTTTTAAAAACCGGACCATAAAATACACGAGTCCTTTTTAAATGATTTCCACAACATTGGCACTTGTAAAGAGTCTGGCTCTACAAATCAAAGGGATTGGCACACTCAATATAGTACATCATTTACATTTGGTATGCTTAAAAAAAAAAAAAAAGAACTGAAAAAAAAAAGAGCAACCAACTGAACAATACATTACAAAGTAATACAATACTTTGATTTTATACACCACTACACAAGTTTATTTTTACCGGTTTTATCAAAAACAAATGTATTATATTAAAGTGTCCTACATACAAGTGTTCAGGTAATGCATCGACGTCAGAAGAGAAAAAAATAAAATAAAGATAGCTTCATATTGTACGCATCCATCACGTCAGTGTGGACCTCAAGCGAAAGCGTCATTTCTATTCATTAGTGTCTGCATCTCTCAGAGTACCAGGAACAAGTTTGGAGGAACAGATACATCACATGAGTGGAGTTAGTTTCATTACTGCAGAGTAGGTTCAGTGCATTGACCCAGGGAGGAAAAACTTATCAAACTTCATCGCCAATTGTTGAGAACGACGAAAAAAACCCGGAAAAAAAAAAACCTTAAACACCAGTTGAATAGCATATAAAAGCTATTTTTACCATCTGCATAACACATGATGTTTTGGTACTTTTGTACTTGATGGGTACGAAATGAATGGCTGTAGTGTTTTAGTTGGATAAAGAAAGGTGTTTCTCAGATTAGGCCTAGCCCTTTAAAATGAAAGCTGTATGTACAAGCTTCAAACGTTCACGTTCAAAAATGCCGTCATAATTTGCAGGTCCACTATTTGTACAACAACGCAACCGTTTGAAATTGGCATATGACGACTGACAGTACCATCCCACCCAAGTAAACACAGTTCAAAGTGAATGAAACCCCGCACAGAAGCATGACGGTATGCAAATTCTGGATGTTTGAGAAACGGACAAAATCAAAACGATACGAAACAAGGAAAGGAAACAAAACAAAACAATGAAACAAAGCAAAACAACAAAGCAATGAAACAAAAAAAACAATGAAACAAAACAAAACGCTTAACTGGCCTGGCACGGGAGGATCGTTTAATTAAACAAAAATGTTAGTTTTTTTTACAATTTGGCAAACAAGTCGCACAATGCACCAAAAGGTCCAACTGTATGTAAAGAAGGCTTGCAGGATTAAACGCAACAAAACAGCAAATATACAGCTGCGGTTGGGGGAAAATGCGTATAAATAACACCTTCGAAAGCCCTGTGCACTGACCGACACTTCCAAACTGTAGAATTCGTCACAAATAGAGAAACCTCTTAAAATACATTCAATTACAGATTTAAAACAAACAAACAAAATGACCGTTGTGATTAACGTGAGATTTCGCTATTTTCGCAAATTCCAACGAATCAGGTTCTCTCGAGCTATTTTGTCTCAATAATACAAACAGAAGCCAATAAGACTGTACGAGTGCTAATGTGCGATAAATTCAAGGTGTGCGATAAATGAGTAAACGGGACTCAAAAGCGATACCGTCATGGCCCCCAAAACCAAACATGGCAAATAGAAACGTGCGACACCACCGCCACCGAGTAAAATAGTTAATACTTCATCCATCAACTTACAGAATCCAAACAGCCCATCCAAAGTCGCCTAACTTACGGCGAGAAATAGCGTACTTTTTCTGAGGATCACGAGGGCCACACAAAAGGTGCTCCCTGGATGCACTGCAAGTCGAACCTACGGAAAATGGCAACTCCTGTGGCGTCACCCGCGCTGTCCCTGAATCAGATACCCACTTCGGCGTACCTATTGCTCTATAGTCTTCATAGAGTCGGTTCATTCTCCGCCCACAATTAGCCCTTGTAATGAAAAGTATGAAAACTCACCTGAATTACATCATAAAGATCCCAAAAAAGCCAGCTAGCTATGGAATCCAAAAAGCTAATCAAGTGAGAACTAAGATATGATACTACGAAACCAAGAGCGAACTCTAAAAAAAAAAAAACCCAATGCAAGCAGAGACCAGTTAAGAATTCAACCACTGATAAAATTATCCATTTCCTATTTGCATAAAGCGACGTTGATGAAATGGAAATTCAACTTCCCATTTTCAAGCATTTCAAATATTAGGGAAAAAAAACAACAAAAAGAACAGAACGGTGACAATCAATTTATCAATACCAAAAAAGAAAAGATCACTTGCCAATGGATTTTTTACAGCAGTAGAGACTCAACCCCCGCTTTCGTTGTAGTGCGCTCATGCGGAAAAGTGAGTCCGATTACATATCTGGTCCATAAATTACATAAATAAAAAAAAAGCTAATCGATTTCACCCTATATAGCACTTTTGTGTTGTGCTGCGTTGAGTGTTTACGAACATTTCAATCACTGGATATTCTTTTTTTTTTTTTATGTTATACTAAGCAAAAACGTATATGAATCAGCTGGGAAAGGCGTTTATTTGATTCCTTCAAAGATTCAAAACTGATTTGTGTCGAAGCATGTAAACAAATCACAATCTTTCGGTTAATATCTTTGAATACTAGCTGGATCCATTTAATTATACTGATTAAACACCCAATACTGCCAACTACTGGACTGGAGGAAACAGTTTGGCGCCTAAATGATAAATTTAGCGGATACAGATGAGAACTGGGAAATTTTTTTTAAATTTCAGGACAGTTGAACACAATTCGATCGAAATCACACATTTCAAATCTGCGGTGGCTCTCGTTAACTCATTTTATCTTCCTCACATCTCAAGAAAAAGTCACATGGTCTTCTCCAAGTACTCAAGTAGTGAATGGAAATCTCTATACATCACTCCTAAAATAGTATTAAATCAAATCATCCAATCACCTTCACCTCTAGTGTTATAACACGTGATTGCACAACTAACACCTGGTTAAATTCAGTGATGCGAGGTGTAAAGTCTTTCAAGAATGTCGCCCACTCTTCGTTTACGGACACGTGCGCCTCCACCGAGTGTTTCCGTTAAGTTCGTACCTCAGTTTCATTCAGGTAGAGCCCACCTACAGCCCATCTACAGAGCAAACGGATGCTCTTTATCATTAGGCACCGGTTTAGCGGCCCAGCCCTCGGGTTTGAGGAAGAGTGGATGATAAAGCTATCAACTGGAGGGGGTCGACACTCAGGAAGAGAGGAAAAAACAGGCAAAGAAAAGGACTACATGAAGATCCAGTGCCAAATGGGAGTGAAGGTGTGTCCGCACGGTTCCCGTGCGTGTGTGTTTCTGCGTGTGAGGTGTGTAGTGCTTTCGGCCGTATGTGGGCTGCAGGTGTCTCGCTCTCTTTCGGTCTCTCTCTCTCTCACACTAGGTTGTACTCTTTTAGGTTGTGCTGCAGGATGGTGTCCTTGACCGCCGCGAAGACGAAGCGGATGTTTTCGGTGTCTGTGGCGCAGGTGAAGTGCGAGTAGATGATCTTGTCGCTGTCCGGGTTCAGGTCCACAAACATCTTCAGGATGAATTCGCGGCCCGCCTGGGCGTCCCTCTGTGGACCTGCGGAGTCGGTAGATGAGATAAGTAAACAAATCACTGATTATGGAGACAAAACAGGCTATGGAAGCAAAACAAAATGATTTTTGGAAGTGGTTGCAGTTCACAAGTCTACCACATGGTGTCAGTGTAGGCTTCATCTGAATATTACCATCAAATTCAGGGAAGTAGTCCACTAGGTGAGAGTACACGATCTTCTCCTCCAGAAGGTCCTTCTTGTTCAGGAACAGAATGACTGAAGAGTTCTGGAACCAGGGGTAGGTGATGATTGTGCGAAACAGAGCTTTGCTTTCCTCCATGCGATTCTGCAGATTTCAGAAACAAAAATACCACAATGAAAGGGCGGCCCAGCTTCGACTGCACTGAGGACTAATGCACATTACTGTCAAGCATCATTAAACATGGTTAAATCCACTTCTAACTGTTCCATGAACACCAATTCAATTAATTGATGCATTTCTGAAATATACTATATTGTAATGTTATACTATATAATGTACCATAAAATAAAAAACGACTACTTGAAAGATTTAATATTGCTCTCAAGATAATCCAGGGTTAATGTGGGGTCAAATTTAAGAAATGTTTTAAGTTGACGGAAAAGGGCCTTCCCATTATGCAGTGGAACAATTTATTAGAATGCATTTAAAAGAAAAGAAAAACATATGAAAAATTAACAATTAAAAATAATAAAATAACATTTTATATTATATTAAATGTACATTTAATATGTTTATACATTATAAAATATGTAATAATAAATGCATAAAAATATATAATTTTAATTTACAAATGTATATTATATTCATTTGTTTTAATATTTGTAAACATTATAAAACAAAATAACCTATAATACATTACAAACCTATAAATACAACAATGACAAAATTAATAAAATACTTCATTTTATTAACTTCTATTTATACATTATAAAATATATAATATAACTAAAAATAACATGAAAATATTAATACATTAAAAACCTATTCATATAACAATAATAATTTAAATATATGTATATTATACTAATTAATTATAAAATATATATAAAGTAAATAAAAATAACTAATAGTAATAAAACATTCAAAAATAATAAAAAAAGTAATATGTACATTATACTCATTTATGCACACACATACATACATATATATATATATATATATATACACACACACACACATATACACACACACACATAATATATATACATACTGATATATATATATATATATATATATATATATATATAAATAAAACAAAAACACACACACACCAAAAAACCTAAATATAAATAATCACCTCATTGTCAGATTCAACAAGGACCTGGTCGTATTCGCTCAAGGCAACCAGGAACATGATAGATGTGACATTCTCAAAGCAGTGGATCCACTTCCTGCGCTCTGATCTCTGCCCTCCGACATCCACCATCCTGAGACAGAGGTAACAGAGTATGAGTAGACATAAAGAATGGTTTGATGAGGATGACAATGAAAAAGCAGAGAAAAACGAAGGCTACACATAGTCCTTTTCCACTTGCATATGGTGACCAATCTGGACATTGAATTAAAATTACTAGTCCTTAAAACTAAGTTTTGTTGGTCGTCGAGAAAAAAAAGGGCCCTTTCTGAAAGAGGTTTGCACTTCCCCATGCACCACTTTCGGTGGAATGGGCTACTAGATTTCTCGAAGAGTAACAATATTGCCCGTTTATTAAATCAAATTACATCTAGTGGCCCTGCAACGGCAGCCAAATAAATGGGCACTTCAGGATGGGAACCACTTGTCATACAAAATTAGATGCACCTCAAAAATCACATGTCGGTTATCATTATATTAACATTTTGGCAGGAAAATCATGAGGTTAATCGCATTACATCTGGAATTCATTCTCACAAACATGCACAAATTAAGTCGTGACATTGCACAGTTTCCAGGTATCAACTGTTTGGATAAAACGTGAACCGAAAAAGACCAGCTCAAAACATGACAGCAGAGGTAAAACCTTCCCAATTTAGTATAGAGAATTACAGAAGTATTGAAACGGGAAAACAAGCACGTAATTGTGACTTCATCATGCGACTGGAGAGTTTGCGGGCGGGAGAATGAATCTATGGTCAAGTACGGAGCCGGCCGTCTTCAGTTCAGTTCTGAAAGAACAGTGGCATTGTTTCACAAAGGAAGCAAAACTTACACACTTATAGATCCGCCACAAACAAAAAGAGAAGTGTAGAGTTTCAGATGCACGCTGGGATTAGTAACATCCATGCAAAGACAATGAGAAGAATGGACATGACGGATGGGGTGAATGAGCGAGGAAATGGCGTGCTCAGACTTTGGCACTGTATCAGTGAAGCCCCGGGACAAATGGAAAAACAGATACGCAATTCTAAGGTGCTCCAGGAATAAGAAAAATGCTTTAATGAAAGCTAAAAGCTTATTCACAACAAGGGCGGTTATTGAAGATGAGCTAAAAGTATATTGGTATATCATGGACACAAAGTAATATAATAATATACATTTTACGTTCATTTTATTTGCGTTTTGGAATTTGTTTTTGTGTGTCAATATAGTTATTAATTTTATTTCAGTTTAAGTTTAAGATATTTTAGTGTCTCGTTAAATGAAAAATGTTATCTCAGAAACTAGGTAACATTTTAGGTAAATAACTATTTTTCATTGATAATGTTAGTAAATGCATTAACTGATGTTAACTAATGTATTACATGATTACCAATTCACACAATGGCAGCAAATTCTTCATAATTTACTGATTCTCCCTTTTGGGAAGCCCTGGCATAATGTAATGCATAATGCATATCATGTTGTTGATAAAGAATGGAAAATATATTTTTTTTTTTTTACATCAATATGGTGCACAATCTCATTCAAGTGATGAACAAAGTGATAGATAAATTAGGTCAAAAGTAGTCTAAATATAGTCCGAATACATTACCTAAAATGAGTAATCATTACATTACTAACTACAATTTTCGTCATGTAATTTGTAATTAGTAACGGACTACAATTAGCAAGTAATCTGCCCAGCACTGATTATATCTTGCATTAAAGCAGGTGAATGATCAAACTGCTTTTCTCTGTCACTCTTAACGTGAACAGACCTTAACACTTCGCCTAAAATTACAGCGCATTACAAGAATATGGGCCATTCCCAGCTCAGCAGTCAGTAACGCTCACTGCTCCTAAATTAATGGCAATGTACGGAGACAACTCACAGGAGATTCCAGCTAAAACAAGGGAATAATCAGAGCAATTCTCAGCTGTGCTTCCCCCCCCCCCCCTCCCCTCCACACCTGCACTCAGTAAGGGAAAACATTAGAGAAGGATTTTATTTTATGTAGGCAACACAGTCTCGCTAGCTCGGTCTCTAGCGGCCAGGCGTAAAGCTTTGATAAATGGACTCCTTCAGGAGCTACAACCTAAAATAAAGCCTCTTCAGCCAGCCTCCATTCCTGCAGGAGGTACAGCTGACCTACTTACGAGGATAAGCTCTCTTACTCCGGAGGACGAGGAGCCGGAGAGGAAGACAACTCAACCTTGTTACAGAATGTTTTAATGGCTGGGGTTTGAGTTAAGTGCGGAACCATTTAGGTTACTTAACCAAAACACTTCTGGGTTTCGTAACATCGCCTACAGGTTATTTGCATTTTCTAGTATGCATCACCTAAAACCACAAGTGGTCTTGAACGTACTAGATCTACCTTGACATTTACCTGGAATGTGACCCACCACCTTCCTGAGCCGTTCTCTACAGCTGTTAAATAAATGCACAATAAACATTCACAAATATGTTATTTGTACTTGTCAAGCAAGATCAAGAGGGAACCTTGTTGTAAGTGAAGTTATTTCTGGCGCCGGCGTGCGTAGGAGGGGTTTGACACGCTGGCTTCCAATCGATTTGCGGGCTTTTGTGATCACCTCTCTTCAGAGGAATTCTCTCTCTCATCTCGGCTCTAAACAGGGGGGTTGTGGAGGGCTTCTCGTTGGCGCATCACCTGCGGTTCGTAAACGTTCCCCCTTCACAGGCCTGAGCTCAAACTCCTGCGCTAATGTGCTTTTGTGTGCTTTCAGGCCTTCAGTTGCAATGTGTGAAAGGTACTTTTGATTATTGTCAAAGAACTCTGCCGCCTGGCCACCATGAACATCAAATCAACATCATCGCATTCGCCACTATTAAAACAGTGATACCATGCTAGGATCTATACGTTTTTTTTTGTAGCATGAACTCAATCTGGTATGTGGTTGATAAAATTACAAATCTTACTATGGCCAAATATGGGTCAATTTGCATCCATGTGCTTTCTGAGCTCACAGACAAAAAAGAAAAACATTGTGGGCATTCAAGAACGTCAAACAAAAGGCAAAATTGAAACTAAACAAAATAAAAAAACAAATGCTTTAGAAAATTCTTATCACCGTATCAAAGAGACTTTATATTACCTGTTTATTTGAATTTGATTGCTAAACATTGTTAGATTTAAATATAAAAGTGTTATTTAAAACAAAAGGCAAAACAAAACAAAAGCTTTGGTATCAAAATGTAAAATAGATCATGTAAAATAGGCCCTGTTTACACCTGGTATTAAGAAGCGTTTTGGTCGATCGACTCGGAAGTAGATGTATTTCAAGTATTTTAATTAGTCTCTTTTGTCCACTTTCGACCACTTCTGTCCTGATTTGGGGAGGGTCTATTGGCGGGTAAATGTATGTGTTTTTTCAGATCTTTCAATCTAATAGACGAAATATGAATTTAAATATGAATGCGGCTGGAGACGACCGAGAAACATACGGAGAGCAGCAGCTTTGGTTTCTGCTCTGACAGACAAGACAACGCTGTGAGTGTGTTAGAAATCAGAAATGGTGAGAGAACATTGTGCTTAGTACGTTTTTCATCTTCAAACCAAATTTGGGACTTCAGTCGACAAAGTTTAATGTTCCCATAATTAATGTTTAATTAATAATTATGTGTTTTTGACTACCTCTGGAAGTGGTGGAAAGTGGACAAACTCGAAACGCTTTAGACCCCGTTTACACCTGTATTTAGCGTCGTCCACTTGTGATCCGATCGACCAAAATGTTAATACCAGGTGAAAACAGGGTCTAAAAGACTTCTTATCACCTTCTGTTTCTTGAGTTTGATTGTTACATACAGCTAAATATTTAAATAAATATATTTTATATTCAAAACAAAACACAAAAACAAAAGCTTTGGTAACTAAATGAAAAAAAAAAAGTTCAGTTCATTATTCTTTTTAAACTCGATTGCTAAATAACGCAAAATATTTAAATCAATTTATTTTATAATAAAAAAAAGAAAGGCAAAAAATTTGGCATTTGACCCAAGAATCTGTTACTGGTTTAAAAAAAAAAAAAGAAAAGAAAAAGGATGACCCCAAATCATTCTACAATCCCCTAAATTTCATACGATAAAGACAAACAAACGGATGAATGTTAATGAAGTCAATGATGCAAAGAGGTTAATGACTAAGGACATTAACAGCCAATAACGTCACAGAAAAGTGGATGAACTTATCGAACCACGTTTGTTCAACTGGCCGTAATGGACCAGATCAACGCACTGATTTGCAAAATGTTACAAACATGGAGACATTCAAATGGGGAGGAGTCCTCGCCGGCATTATAATCTACCTGAAAATGATGCTTTGCAAGTCGAAGGGATATTCAATAATCCCTGTGGTAGGGATGCGAACCCTAAGCACGTCTTGCTGGGTCGGCAGATACGACGGCTCTGCGATACGGTCCAAATCGCTTAGATAGCTAGAGACAAGGAGAGACGGAGAGAGAGAAGGAAGAAGAAAACAAAATAAAGCATGGCAGCAGATCCCTTTAAGAGCTTTGGAAAAGCAGTGAGAGAATGCCGCTCGGGGATCCTGGGATGCGACGGCACAACCTTCTTCTTACTCCGGTGAAGATCTCTACAGAGTTCCCCGAAACAAAACTTTAAGAGTAGCAAAGAAACAACAACAACAGCAATAGCTGAGCCCCGGGTGGGTGTGAGAATGCGATCAGGGAAGGCAGCAGTGCAGTTGCAACAGCAGCAGGTTAAAGGTCAGGAGACAGCGGCGGCAGTGAGGGTGTGCCGTGGATTGGCGATACCTGAAGATTATATTCTCCAGGTCAAAGGGATACTCTATGATGCCAGTAGTGGGCACTCGGACCCTCAGTACATCCTGCTGGGTGGGCACGTATCCCGAAGTTGATATACGCTCTAAATCATTAAGGTAACTGTGGGGATGAACCGGTAAGAAACAGGCATGTACATACATGTGCATATATACAGAACTACAGAAGTAGACCCACATGGAATTCACAAACTTTTCATATTTTCCAGCCAGTTTTGGAAAAGCTCACCCTCATCATTCCAAACTTGTTTGATTCAGTTTCGTAAAACAGAGGGTTTGAGGATTTTTTATGCTGCTCTTTTTTTCCATTCTAACTTACCTCGACTCATTCGGTTACGAGCCACGTAAGAGTCGATAGCAAGTCAAACCTGACACAACGGGTTTTAATATGAGTGAGAATGAGATTCAAGGGGATTTTCAGCAGTGGTCGACCGATATATCAGCATTTTTTAAATATTGACCTCGGCCGATAACTTTTGGAATGTGTTGGAAGTGGGACTTTTATTTTGACGGTCTTTAGTTATGGTCTCTTAACAGTTTTCTTTAATACGTTACTAGATATACTAGAACTGTTAAACAAAGTAAACGGCATCCGAAAAAGTATTATAGCGTTTGCTTTTATATTATTAGTAACAAAAGGCAAACTTCATTTTCACTGTGCTGTATGTAAAATTACTGTTACCTTGTCTTTATTTAAAAAAAAAAAAATATGATTCCCAGTGTGCACAAAACTTAGACTACGAAGTGCCTTGTTGGTTACAGTGTTTACTCTATGTAATAAAATGTCTTTATTTGTGAAAAATACTGAAATATGACAGAGTAAAGGAAATTCATTTTCAAATGATTTATTTCTAATTTATTAAATATTAATTCCAATAAATAAATACATGGTTTATTTCGGCCACCCTGTTCTTTAAAATGTTGGCCATCGACCACTAATTTCCAGATCTGTAGTTAGTTTACTTTTTGTGGTTGAAATGGCAACAATAATGCATTTTTTTCTTGATTTTCTTTCACAAGCCAACATTTTGAAGCCAACAACTGACAAATTTTTTAAAACAAGTCACAATTGAGTAAACGGTCCTCTCATTGGTCAGAAGTGTGTCATTTATGTCTGACACCATTGCCACAAAATTTATGATTTTGAGCTGGAATCATTCATAAAGATATTGGTTCTTTGGTCCGTCAGGTCAGACTTTCTCACTAGACGCGAACCACTCCAGAGTTAGTTTCCATTTGCCCAGAAAACACCTCGTTCAGGTGATCTTGGACCAACTGTTTTGATGTGCATTCGAGTGCAACTGCCGTGTTCGTATATGCATAAATGATTATTTTCTTTTTTTTTTACCAAACACCCTGAAGCCACAGTCACACCAGACATTACGCATGTGAAATTTCGACAAACGCAATAGTCTAAATATGTCTGCAAACTCTGCGATTTCTTATTAAAAAACAATTCCATGTATAATATATCCATAATGTAAAATTCTAAATATCAGTCTTCTATTGGGCACACGTTATCATGTGATAGGAATTCTACATGCTTGAACTTTGGACCGCAGCAAATTCACATGAGTGGTTTTCCGTCCCCGGTATTCGCATACATATAGATCGAAGCTAATATATTGAAAAAGCGCAGTGTGACCGAACCTTATGAGCAAAGACATCATATAAATTCAGAAGACATTGCTCACAATCACATGGGCTTCTTTTATGGCATATTCTTGGATCTTGACAGCCTTCTCTCACTAGGAGCTTTTTAATGTATAAAAAAAAGAGCAGCGTAAACATTCTTCAAACTCTCTTGTGTTCTACCGGGGTAGAAATATTAATTTCACAAGTTTTTGGGAAGAGTGTAGATTCCATGTGGGTGTAACAAACTAATTATGCCATTTGTGATCAAAATAAATTATATTACTGTATTGTAAAGGTCCGTTCACACCAAAGATGATAATTATAAAGATATAGTTTTAAAGAATAATCATTCTCATTCTATGAGAGTAGAGAAGTCCACACCACAACTATAACGATAACGACACAGAGAAACAATACTTTTGGAATCACTTTTGGAATGATTTAAGCTGATGAACAATAAAACATTGACAGCCAATCAGAATCCACCTGACTTTGAAGAGCTCAACCATTTAAAGTGGCAGGCAACATAACTGCAGTGCGCGCTTATAATAAACAGCATAATTGCTTGTTGATGTGGATGCTATCGTGATGTGGATGCTCTTCATCGTTGTTGGTGTGAACGGGCCTTAATACTGCATTTATACATGAAATGTGCTAGCATTCAACAACTTATTTAAAAGCAATAAAGTTAAAAGGATCTAATGGCTAATGACAGCACACACACTTACTATTTAGTGGAGTCGGAGAGCTGGTACTCTCGCCTGCGGTCATAGGCTTCCTGGATGCCTGGATCCGCCCAGAGCATCTTTATTGCATTGACAAAGGGCTGTTCAAAGGAGCAAACCTTCTCCACATCAACATCTCGCACCAGCAGAGCGTTGGGCTGTGGATAAAGACACAGTACACAGTAAACAACCCAGTTTATGACTTAATGGCTGTGTAATACTAATGACTTCCAGAGGGGTTCAGAACCAACTAGGTCACAAGTTGTCGAGTTAAAGTTTAAGGATCTTCTTTAGGAAATATTAACTGATTCTTTAAAAGCAAACATGAGAATAATTAACCCGTAATCCTGCACAGAAGCAAGACAGCTGACCATGGTGTGACAGCAATAAAATTTACAAGTGAGGCTTGTAGTGCTTTTTATAGGCAAGGCAAGGCAAGGCAAGGCAAGTTTATTTATATAGCACATTTCATACACAATGGTAATTCAAAGTGCTTAACATAGAAGAAAATTAAAAAAATAAAAAAATAAAAAGAAATAACAATAATTAAAACAGTTTAGAATAAAGAAATTAAAATAATCAAAACAAATAAGAATAACTAAAACAGTTTAGAATAAAAAATAAAATAAAGTACAGTAAAAACAGTCGGACGAACAGTGGCACAGTGCTCATTCAGTAAATGCATAGCTAAACAGATGTGTTTTGAGTCTGGATTTGAATGTGACTACTGTAGGAGCACATCTGATCTCCTCTGGAAGCTGGTTCAGCTGCGGCTGGCATAATAGCTAAAAGCAGACTCTCCGTGCTTAGAGTGAACCCTTGGTATTTCTAGCTGATGTGATCCTAATGATCTGAGTGATCTGTTGGGTTTATATTCAGTGAGCATATCTGCAATGTATTTGGGTCCTAGGCCATTAAATGATTTATATACCAGTAATAATACTTTAAAATCAATCCTAAATGTAACTGGGAGCCAGTGTAAAGACTTGAGGACTGGTGTGATGTGTTCATATTTTCTGGTTCTGCTCAGAATCCTGGCGGCAGCGTTCTGTATGAGCTGACACTGTCTAATGGTCTTCTTAGAAGGCCAGTGAGGAGTCCATTACAGTAATCCACCCTGCTGGTGATGAAAGCATGCACAAGTATCTCTAAGTCTTGACTTGAAACAAAGCATCTAATTCTTGCAATATTTTTCCGGTGATAGTATGCTGATTTAGTAATTGCTTTGACATGACTACTGAAACTAAGAGACACACTAGAGACACAAGAGACACTCTAGAGACACACCAAGATTCCTGACTTGATTTTTAGTTGTTAGACCTTTAGTATGCATTCACCTTGAGAACTTCCTCTCTGTTTCCAAACGCAATAACTTTAGTTTTGTCTTTGTTTAACTGAAGAAAGTTTTGGCACATCCAACTGTTTACTTCATCCATGCATTGGCACAAGGAGTCAATGGGGCTGTAGTCGTTAGGCGATAGGGCTAAGTAGAGCTGTGTGTCGTCTGCATAGCTGTGGTAAGAGATGCGGTTCTTTCTCATTATTTGGCTCATTGGGAGCATATACAGGTTGAATAGGAGTGATGCAAGAATTGAGCCTTGAGGGACTCCGCATGTCATGGATGTCCACTCAGACTTATGGTCTCCTATACTCACATAATAACCTCTCCCTTCTAAGTATGATCTGAACCATTTTAGGAATATCCCAGAAAGCCCCACCCAGTTTTCCAGCCTGTCAAGAAGTATGTCGTGATCGACAGTGTCAAATGCAGCACTGAGGTCGAGTAGTACCAGCACTGATAATTTGCCTGAATCAGTATTAAAGCGAATATCGTTTATTATCTTTATGAGCGCTGTCTCTGTGCTGTGATGCGATCGGAATCCAGATTGAAAATTGTCAAAGTATCCATTCAAGCTTAAGAATTTGTTCACCTGATTGAGGACAACTTTTTCAATGATCTTGCCTATGAAAGGAAGAAAAAAACTATGAAAAAATCCTGTTCGATTTTTGAGACGTAAGTGTTCATTGAATCGATTGTAAATCGATTTTCCCTGTCTAAAGACGTTTCCATTTTCATCGCCAAATATAGGCAAATCCACGGAAACTAACAGGCATTAGGACGAGCGTAAAGAGGGCGCTTGAGACGCGCACAAGTCAGCAATATTTCTGATGATTAATTGGCGTGAAGTTTCAGCACAATGACAAACAGGAGCGCAACATTCAGTGATTGAAATTAACACCCTCCAACTCGCCAAATGCGGGTAAAAATGAACTTTGGCGGAAAACGCTGTCAAATCACGAGCCGATCTGGCGTGTTTCTATGTTTACTGACTTTCTTTGCTGTGGAAGTTCTTGTAAGCTAAATCTGCGCGGATTTAGCGCAAATACGCAACTCGTGAGTCCTAATGATATATTAAATACAGCGTATAGCGCAGAATCTGCGCATTTCTGGCTTACTTGAACACACACGTCACTAAGCAACAAATAACGACGCGCTTGTTCACTTGCATTGAAGTAGCCTAATAGCGAACATTAAAAAGCATTTGGTTAACAGAAAAGACATTGTTATTTTCCAACATCCTACATGTTCTGTGCACTGTATTGATCTGTCCACCTAAAACACATTTTTGGTAAAAGAAAGAAAAAAGGCCGTTAAAATCGATTCCCTATTTTCGTTTTCGATTTTTTATGTTGGTTGGTCCGATCGATTGTGCAATCGATTTTCGAACGTAAAGTGACAGCCCTATCCAGATTGCTCTTTTTCAAGAGGGGCTTGACAACTGCAGTTTTCAGGGAGTTTGGAAAACTACCAGAAAGAAGTGAGGCATTAACCACTTTTAGGAGATCTGCTTCTAAACTGTTTAACACACTTTTGAAGAAAGATGTGTTTCTAGACAGCCATGTTTATGGCCTATCTGGATTTGATTTGCATCTCGACGTGCACTCTGGGCATCAAATAGATGATTACAGCGCAGTGACGGCCAGGGATTGTCACCTTGTTCTCTTCGTATTTGAATGGGATCTTGAGGTGCTCTGTGGCACGGATCATGGCCTGCATGGAGGTGAAGATGTTCTGGTAGACGAGTTTGGTAAAACCGCGCTTGTCCTCGTCGGTGTAGCCTGTCCCGTGAATGATGCGCATCTGTTTGATGAACGTACTCTTGCCGCTCTCTCCCGTGCCTGAAGAGAGAGAGAGAGAGAGAGAGAGAGAGAGAGAGAGAGAGAGAGAGAGAGAGAGAGAGAGAGAGAGAGAGAGAGAGAGAAAAAACACAAATGTTGGAATAGGGTTAGATAATATTTTGGCTTCAGTATGATAACAGCCTCTTAATATCGCAGTAAATCAATATTTTAGGGCAACAAATTATTAAAATAATAATAATAAAAGTAAAAAAAAGACAGCACCCCCCAAAAAATACAATAATATATTTACTATTTTTACTTCATTAATTTATTATTATTGACCGAACAAAGATCATTAGATCACTTAAGCCATTTAGGCAAATATTGATTTGTTAATTGTTTATTGAAATTTCTACACATTAAATTAATAAATAACATTACACATACACATTTAATAACAGCCTTTCAAAAGTATAAAAGACAGTGCCACAAACAAACTACAATACATTTATTAATATGATTATTATACATTTGATTTTAACATACAGTAATGTGTTAAACAACTAAGATCACTAGACACTTTTTGGTATCAGAATGTATTTAATAAGCCATGTTGACAAATATAGTTTTGTACAAATTTTCTACACTTAAATAAAATAAATAGAAATTATAAACATACACGCATTTAATCATTTAAAAACACACCTCGAAATTGTTTGAAAACCAACAGAAAACAATTAGTCAAAATATTTAATAAATGTATGCATATATATATATATATATATATATATATATATATATATATATATATATATATATATATATATATATATATATATATATATATGTATATCTATATATATTAGGGCTGTCAAACGCTTAAAATATTTAATCACGATTAATCGCATTAATGTCATAGTTAACTCGCGATTAATCACAATTATTTTTATCTATTATAAATGTCTCTTGATTTTCTTTTTGTCCCATTATTTTTTCTCATTTTAATGCTCTTATCAACATGGAAAAGTGGATCGGCTTGCTTTGTGCAAATGGTATTTATTGAAAACAACATTGACATATACTGTGTTCAATTTCACACTAACATTCTCACTTGGAGCAAATAATCTCTCAATGTAACACTGTCCATTAATAAAAGGGTGAAAGAAATACTGACGAGGTCCTGATATTGACGAGGGGGCGGAGAATTCGCATCAGCTGTGTGTGTGTGTGTGTGTGTGTGCTTGGCCATCAAGTGGTATTTCAGACTGGACGCGCTGCGATGATGATAGCTCAGTTCACAACGACAAAACACACAGATCACTTTGGTCTTGTCAATGGGACGCTTTGGCAACTTTTTAAAAGTAAACTTTACATTCAGAATCTTATTGGCATCCATTTCGGCGTCTCGCGCTCGTCATCCACTCAAAGCGTAACGTTAACCAACTATTTTGGCCGGCTCGCAAGCCCAAACAAGTGTGTGCGGCACGCCTGTTGTTTTGTTTCCGGTCTAGCTAGATCCGCTTGCGCTTTGGTCGACGAAGCAACAAAACGTCATCGCGCGGCACAAGCCATTGAAATGAATGGGTTTCATAGCGCAGCGCCGGGCATGCCGTGTCCTGTTGTAACAGCATGTGAAAAAAAATACAAAGTTTGCTAGGCCAAAAAGGCCATTAATCGCGCGATAAAAAAATTGACGCCGTTAAAATGGGTTTGCGTTAACAACACGTTTAACTGACAGCCCATATATATATATATCACTTATTGGTCTTTACACTTTCTACACTTAACATCATACTGCCTGAACTGCAAAACTGCAAAATCATTATTGTACAGGAGTAATAAGTAACTTGAATTATGCAGAACTTTAATTTGGTGTATGACAATCCTATATTGGAATAATAATAAAAAAAAAAAAAAAGTAAAAGTAAAAAAAATATCAAATAAAACAAAAGTTAAAAAAAAGTATGCCCCCCTCCCCACAAAATTAACTTTGAGGAGATACAAACTTTTATTAATTCAAGTTCAGGATCTAATCTTGCTGTTAACAATATTAACATTATGTAAAAACATACAGCAGCACTTTAAAACAGAAATTGGGGTTCACTTTAAAACAGAAATCATAAAAGAACCATCTCCCCGAAAATTTCTTTGGTCCTGATGACTCAAGCCAGTAAAAATGTTTTAGCCATCCCCAAAGTTCAACAATATGACTTCCCTGGAAACTTGGGAGGTCTTGGACCGGCAGGGGGAAAAACAAGTCAAGTAACTGTTCCAGTTTTCGAAATTTATCACGTTCTTGACAATACAATGTCAACAGTTTGGAAAGTCACGCTTCGATTGGTATGATAACCAGTTCCACAAGTTTTATCTTGGCGTACATACGATTGACATCCTTGACAACTGCCATTTATTTAAATAAAACAAGAAAGACTAAAAAAAAAAAAAAAAAACGTGTAGGCCTATCAATCTTGAATTGCTAGAACCCCCGTTTCAGGTAAGGAAACAAATGATTCTTACATGGAGAAGTAGCCTGTGATGTAATTTTTGTAACTTTAAACATGCATTTCAGAGGAATCAGACATTTTTTGTTGTTGTGAATTTGTAATTAAATATAGTTCTGGGTTTCTATTCAAACAAAAGGTGTTCTGTCTGGGCTTCAAATTTCATGAGTAACAAACACAAGCTTTTTTTAATTCCATTAGTCTCAACCAGGCTTTAGAAATCTTTTCTAGAAGCCAAGGCCGAACGGTTCGTTCACACGCTCAAGATATACGCTGAACCCGTAACTGGTGAGGCAGGTTCGATTTCCTGTCCCAGCTCTCCCTTAGACGAGTCATGGGTAGTTTTAACTCCAACAGCTGGATTGTCATTGTCAGGCCTCCCTGCTGACTATCTGCTCAGTCTTCATCTCCGTCTGCCGGTGGTTTGCTGACAGGGGAAACCCAATAAAAAGCCTGGTTGCATAACCACTGCACTCCTGGCTTCCTCAGCTTGCCAAATAGCTGCACCTCCCTGAAGCTTTACAACAGTTGCTCCATAGAAATAGCACCACAACTGTTTGAACATTACTGGAGCACCTTGATATCAGGTTTTCCTCCATATTAGGTCATTTTGAGGGTAACAAACACACTATAGTTTGGTACAATGACAATACAAAGACCATAAAAAGAAACCGGAGACCTGGTAGTGAAACTAATGCATGCGCAAAACAAATAGTGAGTTCAATTCTACAAAGTAACGAAATAATAGATGTGCATTTGTCACCGTAAATTGCTGTTTGCAACCAATTTATTTCCATAATTAGATGCATTTAATCTAAACATTATGGGCAACATGGTGAGGGTGGAATTTTATTGGATGGTGAAAATACATACCCAAATGGAGCCTGACTGATTAAGAATTTCAAAACAATGGCTAAAAAGCAGTCTATTGTTAAAACAGGCTATTATCCAAACATTTAAGCAAGTGGCATCAGAGAAAATAAAATATATAGGCTATCAATAACACCACCACCACCAACTAAATCTCTATTTAAAAATATTTTACTTATGTACACCACCAATCAGAAGTTGAGGCAGTAAACATTGAATCCTGAAAAAAATGTATCACGGTTTCCAAAAAAAAAAAAAAAAAAAAAAAAAAAAAAAAAAATCAAGCAGCTCAACTGTTTTCAACATTGATTATGCATTTTTCAGCATCATTACTCAAGTCTTCAGCTTTGCCATCAGAGGAATAAATTACATTTTAAAATATACTTAAACAGAAAACAGTTATTTTAAATTTTAATAATATTTCACTGTTTTTACTATATTTTTTATCAAATAAATCCATCCTTGGTGAGCATAAGATACTTCTTTCAAAGACTTGTACAGACCCCAAACTTTTAAAATGTAGTAGGCTACACGCCACGGTAAACATTAGTTCCAGACAAAAAGACATTGGATAAAATATTATGAAAAAAAAAAATAGAATATTGTAAACGAATAAACGAAGACCAAGAATATGTAACGTAAATGGTGCCAATTTTGATTTCATGAAAGCAAAATCTCCTAAGAACTACACAGGCACTCTTAAATATGACAGGTCAAAACTCAAAGTGACGAGGCCCATGGTGTTTTTATTGGGGAAGGACACAGCGTTCAACACCAGTGAGACTGGATCCATCCTATATTCAAGTCTGTGAGCTGACAGTGCTGCAAAGCAGGTTACCATGGCAACATTTTTAAAGCATTTACCACAGCAATGATTCAAAGAGGAGACATACATTAGCAAAGCCCTACTCTTCTTTCACCATCAAATGTGTCAATCCACCAACAGAAACAAAATGGCAAGCAGGAATTAGCAAATTTGTAAAACAATTTCTACATTTACATTTCAGTCATGGTAAGTTGCTGCTTGGTACAAGATAATATATAAAGCCAATAAAATGGCTTTGAAATAATAGCAATGCATGTTTTGTATTGTGAAACACTACTGGACAAGGAAATTAGGTGATGGTCCTATACTCAACTCCCTGACTAAACTAAATGACAAATATTAGGGCTGTGTATCACCAACAATGTCACGATACGATACGTATCACGATACTAAAGCCACGATACGATATGTATCACGATATGGATCAATTTGGAATTTAAATTTCTTTGGAGCTGAGTTTAGTAACAGTAATATCTGCTTATTGAATATAACAGTTGTGATAACTGAAAAACAATGAGTTAAATGAATAAAAAAGCTTAGAATGGCTCTTCCTTTTAAAGTCGGCTTTTAAATGCTTTTAAAGTCTGCCTCAATAACTGAAATGACAATTATAGTGACACTGAAGCATGTCTACACTGCTCAATGACTAAACAAAACTTAAAACATTAATGAAAGCAAAAACGGTAACAACTTAAATTTAACTTAGTTTTCTCAAACTCTTTTAAACACCTAGTATTTAACAGGTCTTAAGTGTTGGAATGTGCACCAAACAAAGTCATTTCTTCTACGTTGAAATCATTTTAAATGATTACATTTTCAAATTTTTATGCAGAAACAACAATTGATTGACATGCTCAGGGTTAAGAGAGTGACAGCAGAATATCTCGCTTAACTTCATCATCCAACCGGGGAATTGCCGTTTCTGTTAAAAATCTTTATGCTTATTTAAGACATAACCAACTGTGTTTAGAGGATACTTACCAAGAACGAATTTTTTTCCATCATTTTGCGTGTTTTAGTCTGTTAAAGCGATATAATCTCGCGAGCTGTATGTGAGGCGGCTTTACTCTAGTCTATGTATGCACGCAGAGAAAACCAACTCTCAGAGAGCGCGCAAGTAGGCCTACTGAATAGTTTAAAATCATTTGAATGTTTAAACTTAAAGACTTAAAGACATGCAAATGGTCAACTTTAGTCACGATGGCCCGATTATGCAAGTGAATATTCCGTCATGTCCCGACTCCTTACCGTGAGCATGTAGTTTCACCGGCTGCAGCGCTGGACGCTTGCCCGAGACGAGAGAGAGAGAGACGCAGCACTGCATTGAACTCACGCTGTTTGTGAAATTGCGTCTCACAGAAAGTTTTAAAATGACTGATTTGATTTTATAATCTGTGTGGATTCATTTACTAATACTACAACCTACATGCTAAAGTGAATCAATGTTTCCGGGAATTTCCCGCATTATAAACTGCGGGAATTATTCAAATTATGCGCAGTCCCGCGCCGAAATTGGAGCCCTGAATTGGCTACATTCAAAAGCACAAAAGTATCGATACGGCAGCTGCTGTATCGATACGCGTATCGCCAGGAGTTCATGACGATATATCGTTGTATCGATATTCTGAGCACAGCCCTAACAAATATAGCTAAAAGTACAGCTACAATTACAATCAGTTAGGCGTATATTGATTAGACTAAGTGAAACAACATTAAAAATAACCAAAAAATACACTCATGTAAAAATAAACAATGACCATTTCAAAGACTGGTGTATGTGCCATATATCCTCCTTTTAAAACAAATAAAAAATGAATTTCACTTTACATTAAAGTGTAACTGTTGATTTTCAACCCGTTTTGTATTGTTACAATGTCGGTAATATATCTAGTGCAATGTACAATGTTTACATTACACTGTGTTAAATGGACAGAGAAATTCACGTTTATTTGTTAGCAAAAGTTCACCGGATGACAGCAAACGATCAAGGGCTTTGTGAAAACTACAGATTGTACTTCTGCATTTTTGTATCCCCGCCCACGGACAGTCAGGACAGACAGAGGGTTATTACTTGATAGCCTGGATGAAACTGCCCTCCAGCAGCGACTTCAGGCCTCTCTTGGGGAAAGCCTCCGACAAGAATACCCTGATGACATCGAACGGCACTTGAGTCTACTTAAGTCTACCATCCTTGCTACCTGCAAAACCATTCTTGGTTACAAGTCCAGAAAACACCAGGGGACTTATTTATCAAACTTTGCGTAGGATTTGCGTCAGAAGTGGCGTACGGATGAAACATAGGATGTGCGTACGCCTAGAAATATTCAGATTTATAAAACTGTGTGCACGCACATTCTACGCAGTTTTCCCTTAATAAATCACAATCAATTCTAAATGTAGCGCAGCTTTTGCGGCTTCATGTCACGCCCATAGTTGCCCATAAATAGTCTGTGAAACGCCTACAAGTTAATATTCATCGATTGCGAAATCATGGCAAACACAGAGAGGAAAACCAAGAAACGTAACTTCACTCAATGTGAAGTAGAAATTATCGTTGGCGAGGTGGAAAAGAGGAGTAAAATGTTGTTTGGAGGGCACAGTGTGGGCATTAATGCCAAAAAAGGCACTTGAGTGGCAAAAGGTTGCATTACGTCATTACGCATTGTGATGGCATGGCATTTTACTGTATTACCATCCATTTGATTGCATCTGACAAGCTACAGATGTGTTATGAGGATGAATTGCATAACATGCAATAATTATTATTGCAGAACATATTCATATTTTTTTTTTTACCTTAACCGAACAGCTTTGGAGTCATTGTAATGTTTATATTACTGATTTCGTGTTGAATGGTGGTCGTCTCGCACCCCCTTGGTGCCTGTGAGCCGCAAAACCACCCTTGCAACTTTGGGCCGGCGAGCCGCCGGCCTCAGTGTTAGGAAGTATCGTGTGATATCAGGTCTCGCGAGGTAACGAATTGCTTTACGGCAAAAAAACAGATCTGATAAAATTATGATAAAATAAGCATCAAACAGAAATAACCCGGCGCCGTATACATGTGGTGTTGGGCGCGCGCAGCTCTTATAGGGGCCATACCTTATTTCCACTCGTTACAGCGTCCATCCTCCTGAACAGGTACCGGTGTACAGGGGGAGGGGATCCGGCCGTGAGTGCGAGCCATCTCTGCGTGAGTGCTATTCACGACAGTACAAGTACTCCACAGCGACTCTAGGGGTCGCCGTTTGACAAAAACGGAATTCCTACTGAGTGCTGCTTTAATTTGCATTTCTGTTGATTATCTTCATTTGATTTTGTTTGTTTTACACTGCAGATTGATCAAACGGGTGTTCATGTAGGCTGTTAATTGTAAGACTTGCTTTGTGAAGTCTTCATGTTATTCATGAGAGCCAGTATTGCCATTTCTTTTACACAACGGTCTACAGTTTCACACACTTTCACATGTTTCTTCCATCTGCCGACGGTGTCGCCATTTCACCCGTTTTTGTGCGTACGCCTGGGTCAGAGCTTGCGTGAAGGACCGCACATTTTCCCGTCAAGTTTGCTTTTTATAAATACCAATTATTGCATAGAGAGCGGCATATGCCTTCTTTTGTGCGTACGCAACATTTATAAATGAGGCCCAAGGACTGGTTTGATGAAAATGACACTGAGATAGCACAACTCATTTTAAAGAAAAGGAGAGCCTTTTGTGCCTGGCAAAACAATGTACGGCTGTCATGACAAGTATATCAGAATACTGAGGCTTCTACATGATGGCATGTCGGTCACAGTGCTCAGCAACAGTGGCTCCGAGTCTTAGCCTTTCACAGTGGAAACAGGGGTCAAACAGGGATGCATCATCGCACCCACCCTGTTTGCAATCTTCATTGCAGCCATACTCCACCTCATTGGCGAAGAGCTGCCACAGGGGATTCCAATCATGTATAGAACCGATGGCAGATTCTTCAACCTTAACAGGTTCAAGGCCAAGAGCAAAGTCAACTACACCACCATCACAGAGCTTCAATACGCTGATGACAACGTCTGATAAGATTCTGAGGATCAGCTGGGAGGACAGACGCACCAACATCAGCGTCTTGGAGGAAGCCAACATGACCAGCATCACCACTACAATAATGCAGTACAAACTTCGATGGACATTCCATGTTATCCGCATGCCCAATACACATCTCCCCAAACAGATCCTGTACTCCCAGCTGAAGGAAGGTACTCGAGGAACTGGTAGAAACGTTACAAGGACAATATCAAGGCCATTCTGAAGAAATTCCATATCACATCAAGCAACCGGGGACACATTGCACTGGACAGGAGCTCCTGGAAGAAATCCATACAGGAAGGTGCAGCACGCCATGAAACAGAACTCTGCCGTGCCGCAGAGATAAAGCGACAGCTTCACAACGAGAAAGACAAAAAGGCTCAACCACCAACAACAAATCACCACTTTCTCCTGCCCACACTGCACCAAAGTATGTGGATCACGGATTGGCCTTTACAGCCATCTGAAGATCCATAAGTAGACGACCCAACGGAGATGACAGTCATACTCGCTTCGAGTGACCGCCGATGATGATTAACAGAACAGTTATTTAATTTAAACACCTCTGATTGGCCAATGCGTTCATGTGCTCAACAGATATTGGCTGTGATTGGCTACAGTCAGGATTTAGATCATACCATAGTATTGAGACAGCTCTCATTAGTCACAAATGATTTGCTCTTATCCGATCGTGGTTGTATCTCTCTATTAGTGTTACTCGATCTTATTGCAGCAGTAAATGAAGATGTCTTATCAATCACAAGTTCAGTATGGAGTACCACAAGTCTCAGTACTAGGACCGCTGCTATTCACTCTGTATGCTACCCTTGGGAGATATCATTAGGAAGCATGGCATTGGTTTTTAGTGGTGCAATGGATCATCATTGATCCGTGATCCGTTCGGATCAATATCTTCGGTTCGGCACACACATGATCCGCGGATTGATTTATGAAAAAAAAAAAATTGTACGCATGTTCAGTCCACACATATCTCCACAGCGTGGTCATGGCGAGCGGAGGAACGGAGGAGCTTGAACGCCCCGCGTCATTTAAATCCCCTGTATGGGAGCATTTTGCCTTCCCTGTCAAATATAATGATGAAAGAAAGAGGTTAGTGGATAAAACCGTGACAGTGTGTGTAGTAGGGTGGCCATACGTCTGGATTTTGGCCGGACAGTCCGGAGTTGCGCTGAATTGGCCTAAAAAAAAAATTACTTATAAAAATTCTGCATATTGATAGCGGCTCCCTGATGCCTGCAAATTAGTTCAAATCTCCCGGAATCTAGAGCGCGCATGCGAGACAGAACATACTGCGCTCCAAACCGTGTAGCGCGCACATGGCAGAGAGCGAGAGAGCAAGAGAGCGAGACACCTTGCGTGTGTGCGCATGTAAGACCAGAGGCCTGTTTCGTGGCCTGTTTCGGTAAGTCAACCAGTCAACCCCCCTAATATCTCTAAAAAATAAGATATTATGCCTTGTGCACTTTAAGTTGATTTTATATATTTTAATTTAATAATTTAAAAGTGTTAATAAACAAAAAGACAAAACTTATGTTTATTTGTCTTGTCTTTTTTGCTGATCCGAAAAATGATCCGATCCATGACTCTGATCCGAGAAACAATCCGAACCGTGAGTTTTTTGATCCGTTGCACCCCTATTGGTTTTCAATGTTATGCTGATGATACTCAGCTCTATATTTCTTCACGCCCTGACGATACTTCACAAAATTAACGGAATGCATAGCTGATATAAAAAACTGGATAGCTAGTAATTTCCTATAGAGATGTTCCGATACCCTTTTTCCCTTCCCGATACCTGGACTCAGGGTATCGGCCGATACCGAGTACTGATCCGATACCTGGGTGTGTACAGCATCTATACAGCTGCAATTCATACTAGCACTGTATGAATTGATAGAATTATTTTATGGTGTGTTTCAGACTTATCCCTTAATTAAACATGAACAAATACATACAATGAACTATTTTATGGTGTGTTTCAGACTTATCCCTTAATTAAAAGGGGTCATATAATGGTACATGCACTTTTACAAGTTGATTGTACTGAAATGTGTGTTGGCAGTGTCTGTACACAACCATCATATAATGATAAAAATCCATCCAGTGTTTTTGTTTTAATCTCCTTATATGTTTTCCCCTGCCTCAAATTGAGCCGTTCGTTTTTGTGACGTCAATAAAACGGACGCCCCTCCCACGATTGTTGATTGACAGGAGTCCGCACAGGAGTTTCAACACAGACCCGCCCTCGCTCGTCCTGTCAATCATAGTCTGCGCGGATTGGCGCGGTCATTGTTGATATGCTGGAGCACTGTCTATGAGCAGAATGGCGTCTAAGCGATTGTGGTGTTCTGTTCTTGGGTGTAATAACGAACACAGCAGTCATTTTAATGTTCCTAAATCCGAACCGCTGAAGACGCAGTGGCTGAGTTTGTTTTCGAAGGGAATATTCCCCACGATCAACGTCAATGCTCTCATGTTTGCCGAATCATTTCTCAGTGGACTGCTTTATAAACGAGGATCAGTGTAAAGCTGGTTTTGCTGAGAAGCTGCACCTGAATAAAGGATCGAAACCTATTCGTGTTCCTGCTGAACCTTCAGAAGAACTAAAGTAAGTGTAACATTTTATTAATCTTTATATTAATATAATCTTTGCAAATCGCCAGCTGCACGCTTCACGATGAATGCGGTACATTACAGCATGTTTTCTATGTACAACGTTCTCAATATAATTCATAATCCCACGTTTATAATGAACAACTCGTGGTTATTGTGTTATTGTGTTACAAACGTTGTATGCGCAGAACAGAGAGGCGGGGTGAGCAAAGCTCATTATCATTTAAAGTCATATGCACTGAAACGGCGTGCTGAAAACAGAGCTGTTTTTGACCAGGTAAAATAAGTGTTCTTACAATACTAATGAGAATTTAATTAAAGTATATTACAAACTTTTAATTTAGACCCTAAAGAATCATATTGGCTTGTACAAAAATGGCATTATATGACCCCTTTAATTAAACATGAACAAATACATACAGTGAACTAGAGTATTTTTATTATCTGACATTTCACAGCAATATATTATTTATCTTTCTTAAGTGAAAAAGAACTTAAAATGCAACCACACATCTAATACTGTAAACTGAAAAAGGTATTTTAGTTTTACAATATAACTGCATAAAAAAGTGCAACAAATAAATCTAGGAATCTAAAAAATGATATATGAATAATATAAGAAAATAATCTTTATAATTTAAAGTCCATAAAAAATTGTTAAATAAACGGCATTTCAGTTTTGACCGCGGCTGGTCATCCAGAACAATAAACTGAATACATGTTGTCGGTTATATTTATCGCTCGTTGGCTGTCTTTTGAAAACATGTCTCTTTGTTTGAATGAAGCTTGTTTCAGAGATTGTTGATTCTGGCGCGGCTCATTCTTCTCTGCCCTTGCCTTTGTGTAATCGTGTTCTGCGGGGTGACGCGTCTTCAAATCGCTTCAAATGCTTTAAGTTACTCGTGTTGAAGTTGCTAATCTTGTTCCACCCCTCGAAATTGCAGTATGGCATACGAGACATGTCGCCGTTTTCCTGGCTGGTTGGTCCAGTCTGAAATACTGCTAAACAGCGGACATACTGCTATCGCGCGCGCGTTTTCTTCGCTGCTCTAAACAGTGGTTGCTTGTGGCAACAGCACAACTTCCTGTGTCGCCACAAGCAACCACTGTTTAGAGCACCGAAGAATTTATCTCCGATTTGCAGCGTTATGCAAAGCTAGCGTGCATTACTAGATATTGTTTAAGAAAATGGTATCGGATCGGTACATGGGTAGAAATCCTCGCCGATACCGATGCCAGCATTTTTATTGGTATCGGCGGCATTTCCGATACTAGTATCGGAACAACTCTAATTTCCTACAACTTAATTCTGAAAAAACAGAGATTCTAGTTATTGGACAATTTCCTCATGTAATAACCTAGAACGCTGTCTAACACGATGGCTGCTCTGTCAATTATTCGTCGTCGGTTAGGAACCCGGGTGTGCTCTTTATTACCAATCTTTCATTTGAGTCACGTTTCTAGTATCTGTAAAACCGCATTCTTCCATCTTAAAAATATATATAAATTACAACATATGATCTTAATGACAAATGCAGAACAATTAGTTAATGCGTTCATGACATCAAGGCTAGATTATTGTAATGCTCTTATGGGTGGTTGCCCTGCACGCTTAATAAACAAACTACAGCTGGTCCAAAACCCAGCAGCTCGAGTTCTTACCAGAACCATATTATGACCATATGACCATATTAGCCCAGGTCTGTCAACACTGCATTGCTCCCTATTAAACATTGTATACATTTTAAAATATTGCTGATTACTTACAAAGCACTAAATGGTTTAGCTCCGCAGTACTTGAGCGAGCTCTTAACACATTATAGTCCTTCACGTCTATTGTGATCTCAAAATTCCGGCCAGTTGATAATACCTAGAATATCAAAATCGGCTGCAGGTGGTAGATCCTTTCCCTATTTAGCACCAAAACTTTGGAACAGTCCTCCTAACATTGTCTAGGAAGCAGACACACTCTGTCAGTTTAAATCTAGACTAAAAACCCATCTCTTTGACCTAGCATACACAACACATTATAAACTTCTATAATTTAGGTTAGGCTGCATAGATTAGGTCAGCCAGAACCGGGAACACTTCCCATAAATCCTGATGTATTGGTTTCATCATAAGAAGAATGGAATCTAAGTTAAATATTATTCTCTCTGTTCATCCCCGTTTACCGCAGTCCGCTGGATCCAGGCCGTATCCAGATCTAATGAACGACATGCACCTGGACACGACAACAACGCAGTGCTTAAGTGTTTACTAGTCTTTCCCCTGTGAAGGCCTCCTTTCCTTTACCTCTACACAGATCCAACGTTGTCAAAATAATTCTAGTTCACGTCTACAGAAACGATAAAAAAATTCTATATTATAAGGCCAGACAAGTAATTTGTTGAGGTCAATTTGTAAAGAAACACTACAAGCCTGCTCACATATATTCAAACGCGCATACCTATACCTATTTTCACAGGTTCGCATTTTTAAAGTTTGCGCAGATATAACTTTTTCTTAAAAATTTTTCAAGGCTTGCACTTTGGAACCCATTGCAAGGTTTGCGTTCTTGAGCCACCAGGCACTGTTGTGCGAAAGAACGGGCTGGAGCGCGTTAGGGGTTTTCTGCCACCAAGTTAATAACTAATGATCGTTGTGACGGAAGTGAATCAATCAAAACTAACTTTAGCTGAACAATAACTTTATTCTAGAGCTGCTGTAAAGGCAACACAATTTCCTATTCACTGTAAAGCTGCTTTGAAAATTTATATTGTTAAAAGCGCTACATAAATGAAGGTGACTTGACTTGAAAAACACGTAAATAGAAAACTTTGACGCACTTCGATAAACACGAAAACGACTGAAAGCAGCTGCCTATCAGTGGGTACCGAATATACCTGGTACTCTGTACTACAGAAATGTTGGTAGTCACGTTTTTTTAAATTTCAGTACCAAATTGGTACCGAAGTACAGGTACTTTTGACAACCCTAGGAGCCAGATAGCAAATTTTGAAGTACACCCACGAGTTTACGTCAAAATTTGCACAATAACACCAGGAACATGTACTAGAGTACATTTTGAATTTAATGTCAAACTTTTATTTTTGTACTGTCAAATGTATTGGTATTATATTGGCAAAACTCATTAGATAACAGCCAACATAATCAGCAAATGGTCTGAGGAAGCAATTTAACTGAGGCACATTTGGTAAAAAATTAGACAATTAAAATAATTTTTCATTTCAACCTATATTCAATAACTTACACAGCCATCTGATTACACTCCAAAATTTATATCAGTTCAATCAAAAGTTCCAGCTCTACATAACCGGTTTCCCCTGCTAGTGTAAAATGGCGGATAGTAAAATCAGCTCACATCAGCTAATACACCCATGTCGAGATACAAGTGTGTGTGGGTGCTTGCTAAACACACATACTGGAGAACTGGAAGCGAGGGTAAGACAAAGCTTCCCTATCAACAGATGTAACATTTGAATCTTGCAATGAAACCAGATTCTGCAATGTTTTTTATGGCATATTTACCACTGAAAGTCACTATGGCCTAACAAAAGCACATGGAGATGCCTTCAGATATGAACTTACAATAAATAAATAATAAAAATTAAAAACAATAAAAAAAAACAATTTAAAAAAACAAACAAACAAAAACCTCTACCAGTCCCTCCAATTTAAATGAAAATAAAATGAAACAAAAATACAAACAATTATAAAAAACTAAGCAAAAAATAAAAATAAAAAAGCACTGTGGGTTTTATAAAAGAAACTAGCTAATCCTACTTAACCGTTCCCTCCCATTTCACAGAATTAAATAAAAATCATAAAAAAAAAGATAAAATATAAAAAGATAAAATATAATAAAATGAAATAGTAAGAAGTGTGTGTGTATATATATATATATATATATATATATATATATATATATATATATATATATATATATATACACACACACACACACTTGCACTTTATATGTGTATAAAGTCAAATAAAATAAAAATTAACAACTGATTTTAAAAGAAAACCAGCTAATTCTACTTTGCTGGTCACTCCTATTTCACAAGATTGAACCCGATACCGGAGCGTTGTTGAACAAACACAAACACTTTCTACAGTCTCTGCAACTCCAGCTCACTGGTTTCAACATGGAAATCATGAGGTGTGTATTAGCGGCCTATTTGCATGGTTTTAAACTCGAATGCAAATACTGAATCCTTATCGTTATGTGGTTGCAAATGCGAACCCGGCGTTTAATAAACACCACCACCACAGTGGTCAGATTGCTTCGCTTGAGTGAGGAGCAGAGTTTGAAACAAATCAGTTTTTTTTCGAGAGCAATTCATTGCGAGTGGGTTGAGTAATACTTAAAATTCGGATTCCAAGCGGTTCGTATAGAAGCACTGAACGACACAAAAGGGCAACATGGACTTTATTTAGCAATAAAGTGAAACGAAAACAGGCCATATATTGGTTGCATGAGAACAATGTCAGCTTTGTGCTAGGTGTGCCCAAAAACAAACATTCTGTACAATCTTTATGAGTCATCGGGCTCCTCCACAACACTCAGGTGTTATAGACTATACTCCAGCGCGCTTTCGACTCGACTAGGTAAATATTGGCTAGAGCCGACCGTGGCGTAACAAGAAACCTGGAAGTTCGGCTTGTCATTCAGACGTGCCCACGCCAGAAACAAGTTGCTTAGTAGCACGTTTTCGTGAATAAGGTATTCAAGTGAGTGACGGATGAGATCTTTTCCTTGCTTTCTTTCTCTCTGGATCTCTGCCTCCGGATCATGTGACACAGCAACAGCGTGCATTCATGTGTGCAACAGAAGTGTGGGCTGAAAATGAAGAGTGGTTGCCCTCGGCTCAAGTCCCTCCAGCAGAGAACGCCAACACACACACACACACACAGGCTTCTCTCTACCTCAATCAGCCTGTATCTTCAGTTCCTGCAGCAGAAAACAAAACGCAGCTCATACGCGCTGGGCCGCTACAACAAACCGGTCAAAACCATACAAATCGATGAATGAAAATAGCTGACGACGAATGTTAAAGGTGATTAATTGGCTCTGTACTTACATTTTGGAACATTTATTTCTAGGGATGCACAATATCATTGGTATCATATCAGTTACTTAGCAGGCAAGGTTACAGATTTTGATTTTATTTATCAGTATATATATATATATATATATATATATATATATATATATATATATATATATATATATATAAAAAATTAGATTACCTTTTCAATCATCTAGCACTCATTTAAAATGAATCTTTAGCAAATCTGAAAATGAATATCCACTTTTCATACTGTACATTATAATGTTGCAATGCCAAAATTAATTTAATGTAGGATTAAAAAAATTAATTTATCAAAAAATATTTATCAGCCAAAATGTCATTCTTTTCATCTATACCTTATTTTATTTAGATAAATGTTGCAAACCATGAATAGTTTACCTTTATTTTATTTTTAAAAAGTGATAAAATAGTTCAGTTGGGTCTGTGCATGAACGATACCAGTTAACACAATGCAAAATCTTTATTTTATTTATCAGTAGATATTGGATATTTAATAAAACACGCACATTTCAGATATTTTACGTTCTGATTAACTCTGCCATATCCATTTTTCATACTGTATATTATAATGCTGTGATGCCAGAATTCACTAGTAGCATTTAAAATAAGGAATTACAATAACGGCCATAACAATTTATCTGCAAAAATGTCAATATCAGTTCATCAATGTAAAAAGAAAGTTAAAGTCCCAATAAAACCAAAGTATCGACAGATCTATTGTTCCATATTATGACGTGCATTCAAGTGTAACAGGTTATCATAAAAATTTTTAAAAAAAAGGTTAGGAATGGTTTCTGTTCAACGGCCATTGGATGAGGGCAGATATGAATGTGAACTTGCAGTTGATTGTAGGAAAGGAGAGGAGTTTGAGTGGACAAAATGATTGGAGAAGTCCTGCATACATCACCAAAGAGAAGTCTTTCATTTCACCACAAGATCGAGGTATGACATTTTAATTAAAAATAGTCAAAAAAAATAAAATAATTGATAGATATATTGGATATGAGATCAATACCACGCATTTATAAAACAGGGTGAATTTTCATTTCATGCTTCATTTAATTGTCAAAGTTACTAAAAGAAACAAACTAATCAAACTAAAGTAAATGAAAAAAAAAACTAAATACTTTACACATTTCAAGAAATGAGCATGGAGAAAACTGACAACTTTGAGGGAACATTTAAAACAAATTACAAAAGTAATCTTACGAATTGGTTTCTAGTACAAAAAAAAAAGCATTGTAATCAGAAAGAAAACTGGTTCAAATAGAAGGCATTTATCTTCAGTATTCGAACTAGTGTCTGAACAAACATCAGATCTCACATGAATGTTGAGCATCAAATGCAGCAAACTCTTCCGACACATTACTTTGGAAGGAAACGACAATATTAGTAAAGGTTGTCATGCTAAGAAGTTAATCAAATATTCAGAGCGAGATTAAAGGCTTCAAATAAATCATATTATATGTCTATTTAACCACACTTTAAGAATCCGGTTTAACCAGACATCCAAAACTGTCGTTTTACTTGGAAAGACTTTGGGGGGAGGAAATCTAAGTGCTGGAGAACTTCTCAGGAACACACCACAATGAAAACTATTTTATAAACCTCAAAAAGAAACTAACCCCTGGTTTCACAGACTAAAATGCATGTTAGAGCGGTTTTAATTGAAAGCAACTTGCACTGAGATATCCTAAAATATGCAAGTGCCATTGTTTTGTCTTAAGATGCACACCAGGAATGTTTTTTTCAAAGGCCCGTTTATAAAAGCTACTTGAATGTCCTAATTTAACCAAGGCCTAAACCTGCCTTAATCTAAGCCCTGTCTGTGAAACCGGGCCTGAGCATACAAGTAAAACTGAAATCTGTTGATCTGTGAGAACATGGTTTCTCAAACCCCCCTAAAACACTGAGAGAATACAACTTCCTGTCAGCTTTCAGACAGAGCAGCCGAGAGTCTACCGAGACAGAAGCAGAAGGTTAACTAACAGCATTCGTTGGTCACACAAGGCCCTCTTCCTCCACCGAGGCGTATCTTATTGCTGTCTTTCCTCGGAGAGTCTCGGCACAAAGGCTGGTTGTGTTGCACGCAGCAGCCCAAGCTTTCTAAGGACATGCATTCTATAAAGCACTTTTACGGGTCAGCCCATACTACACAACAAGGGCCCATGTCCGTTTATCGACATCTACGCAATTTGAGGATCCCTTTCTGAACAGATCCGCCATTTTTAACAGCAACCTGCCACATGGCTGCCAGTTTTTGCCATTTTTGGGAACCGGATCAGATTGTAAAACCACAATCTGGTCACAATAGGTTTCATTCTTCACGTTAGCACTACGCATTCTCATTGTGGCTCATCGGAGAGCCAAGAATCGGGTTAAAGATAAGCAATCAGAAAAGATAAAATCTGGACTCTCTTTGACTTTAGCACCAATTAAATGGGATGCAAACACCGTCCTAAATAGATTTTGCAACCCGAGTTTCAAATTAAGCCTCTGATCTAATTATTTTCATAGTCACTGCATCTCTCCGTTCTGAGAATAATGTAAGGACGCGTGTGATTGAAACGCTCTGCAGTACTGAAATATTCAGATACAATCTCTTAGACTTAAATTGCTGACAATTTAGCTTTGCTTACAGCCACAAATGACCTAATGGCTCTGACACCAAAACGAAAGCAAAGAGCAGCCTAATGGCCAGATCACAAGATGAATGTAAACTGACACTCATGCAACTCTAAAACACTTACTAATGTCCATTGCTAATAAATGAACATCTAGACTTTCAGTGACAGTTTAACGGGTGAAAAAACAAAACAAAAAAAAAACAACAAAAAAAAAAACACTGCAATTGATGGGGTACTTTCATACATTATATTTCTATTATAATTTGGGAATAATTGAAATAGGATTTTTTGAGGATTCATGTTTGATCCTTGGGAATTTAAAAAAAATATATATTTTAAAATACCACATGTAACCAAGAAAAAATACAAACATTCCTTGTGTATTTGGAATACATTTTTCCCTAATATAACCAAGCAAAAATGTAAAAACAGGAACACGCTCATTATATATTTTAGGATATTTTCCCTAATATAACTAAATACATTCACAATATTGCATACATTTTCAAATATTTTTACCCATGCAGCCAAGCAAAAACTGAAAACAATTATAATAATTCAATAGAATAATCCATAAAGTTCCTTCATATTTCCAGTTTTCCATGACTGGGATTTTTTCCTTTCAGGATTTTTGACAAGATATTGCAGAATATGGCAAAAACACAATGCCTATAACACATGAACTATATAAAGTAAAAAAATGAATGACATAAGAAATTTAAATATATTAAAATATTTTTCCCCATTGTAGCCAAGCAAAAATGTAAATACACACACACTATTTATTTTAACATATTTTAAAATATTTTCCCCATGTAATAAAGCAAAAACATTCACTATACATTTTAAAATATTTTTCACCATGTAATCAAGCAAAAATGGAAGAAGAAGAAGAAAAAAAAACACTATAGAATATGCCATGAAAGTCCCTGATAGTTCTATGACCGTGGGAACGCTAGATCCTATTAGTACTAGGTCTAATTAAGATTCAATCAGCATTCTCTGTAGGATTTTCGACAAGGACATTTCGTGGAACAATCCTAAAAGCACAATGCGACACGTGCATGAATTATATAAAGTGAAATCATATGTACACGAATGACATAAGCAGTGAAAGTAACACGTTTGCCTTTGATTTGGACTTAAACCGCATGTCAGCATCACTATGCATTCGATCCACAAAGCAATATTTGATGTGTTTGCCATCAGCAGCTGTCAGAGATGCACTTACCCAGTAAGAGCAGTTTGAGCTCTCGCCTCGCATCTCGCTTGTCTCTCCGGAGCTGCTTGTCGATCTCGGCGTTGATTCTTTTGGACTCCTTCGCCTCTTCACTCATGCAACAGGCCATCATGGACTCCAGAGTCATCACCACAGCGTTTGGAGATCCCAACCCTGGTCTGACACACTTCTACGATCCGCTTCCCTTTGCAACCGTGTCGAAAGAGGAACAGGATGGATTTGTGGGAATGTTGTTTAAAAATGCAGCATGCGATCCAGGATGCTTTATGATGGCACACGTAAATCGATCAAGCAAAATAGAGCACCACAACCTCAGCCTGCTCATACAAACGGGTCTATCAAACAAGGCCAAAGACTGGATGAGATTGGAGGCCAGATGTGAATCCAAAGATCTCCCCACTATCAGACCAACCCAAGCCCTGTTTTTAATAATCTGTGATGACTACCAACTAGAGTCCCGGAGGGACAAACTAGCCTGCCACGACATCCGTGCTGTCCTTTGCTGTCTCGCTAAGCTAACCGCCCCAGTGCCCAGAATCACCGCAACACTGTCCATCAGCTACCCGGATCTCTGGCTAACACACGGCGACAGGTGGCAGAAGACAGCCATATGCGCTTTTAAAGACGCTGTGTGCACATACAACACTGACTACAGTGCAAACATTTGATTTTGAGCATACAAACCCCGATAAGTTAATTAGCTAAGCGCACTAACTAGCTTAATTGGGTGGGCTAACCTGCTAGCTAGCCGGAATCTTTATTTACACTCCCCCCGCTGATTTCACCGCTCATTTCTTTGCATCCGATTGGGGTTAATGAATCTTTAAAGACGAGAAATGGACGAAAAAATGACACAGGTGTGGGCTCCTAAAAAATCGACGGAGTGAAAAAATTTCCAGATGATCGCACCGTCCAGTCCGGTGTGAGTCGCACACAAACCTGGAGCTGCGACAGCTGGAAAATGGAGCGTGAGTGACAGGGCGCGGAGCCACTCAGAGGTAGAGACGCGCGAGGGGGCGGGGCCCGGAATGAGGCAAGGTTGGTGGAGGAACGACTGTCGAGCTCGCGGGGCGTGTCTCGTCACAAACCCTGCTATTCGACTGAATGGACAACGCCCATTCCTAGTCAAACATATCTGGTGAAGTCCTGGCCTCTGTAACACCCCTAATAGTTTCATAAAATATATAACGCATATATACAAATGCGTAGGACTATTTGCCTACTCATACCACTCACAGACTATACACATGGTGCTTCTGTTCCGTTTATAGTTGAAGTGATTTGATTTGAGTGGTGTCATTGTCAAACTGTAATAAGAGAGAATCAACGTCCAGATTTGCAGATGATTCCTAGCTCTTTATCGACACCATGTGGAAACTGCTTGGAAGAAAAGAGTAGGAAATTGTATAATTGGGGCATTGTTAAAATTGTGTCCACCACTTATGGTACATTTTTATAAACTCAAATATAACACTTAATGAACAAGGTCCAGACAGTTTGTTCTCACTTCCAATTTTAATAAACTACATGTATAACTATTAAAATTACATTTATTATAGTAACAATTTAAAAGCTGCTACTGATCCTGTAGTTAAATCATCTAAATCGACAACATGTATGGTAGACCCTATAGTCAAGTCAAGTCAAGTCAAGTCAAGTCAAGTCATCTTCATTTATATAGCGCTTTTAACAGTGGATTGTTCCAAAGCAGCTTTACAGAGATAAACATATAATTTAAGGTAACAGAGATTGTTTTGGCTTTATAGCGGTTCTTGAATAATGTTATTTCCAGCTAAAGTTAGTTTTGATTGATTCACCTCCATTGAAATGATCATTTGTTATTAAATTAGGGGCCACTAAGACGACGCTGTTCTCTTACGAGAGTATCTCTCGTACTGCGTAATAGCTTACGCTACGGGGAAAACCTCTTTTCCTCGAGATATTGAAGCCAAAAATTATCCTTAATTTTTTATTAATGTAAAACGCTTTGCAGCAGCAAGCAGACATAGGCGAAACAGCTCGCGCGCCTATTGGCTGCTCTTGCGGCAAATGCAGCAGCCTATCGAGAGGCGTTGCGTGACACATATCCAATGGGGGCATTACGCGCCCATTTCGTCACGTCCCGCCAGAAAAGGCGTGGTCTCGCCTTATAAATATAGCTCGAAAAGGCTGGTACACTGATTTTCATCTCTTCGGCGAAGCACTCGCATCGCTGGATCCGGAGTGAGAAGCCGCGCCGTCGACGCAAGCCTTTCAGCGGGACAAGCTCCTGGAGTCGCTGGCCTCGCCGCCTTCAACTGCCGTACCTGCTGCGCTTTCCGGCGTTAAGTATCCTTTTCATTACTCTGCTGAGAGTGTACACGCACTTCTCATCACAAAAGAGCTGCGTCTTTTTAAAGATGCCATCCTGTGGCTCGTGCCGCGCCCCACTCAGCGACGGGGACCGTCATTTCATCTGTGTGTCCTGCCTGGGTGAGGATCACGCGGCTATCGCGCTCGCTGATGGCGGATGCCCCCATTGCGAGCTTCTGCCCATGGTGACTCTGAGGACTCGCCTGGCATCATTCTCCGAGCCTTCACCACAGCCCGCCGTGACGCCGCGCCCAGCGCGCTCCCGAGCTCTCTCCAGCCCGCCAAAGCTCGCCGGTTCGCCCGCCAGCTTCGCCGGCTTCGCTCGAGTCGCTCACCGGAGGACAACGGCCGCCGTCTGCCGCCACATCCGTCCACGAGTTCGACGAACCCACCGAGGCGTGTTCTCTTCTGGCGTCTGATAGCGAGGATTGGGCGAGCTCCGTGGACCTCCCCCCCGCTAGCGTTTCCCGCCAAACCACTGGGAAGAGATCCGGCATTGAGTCTGAGCTGATGCGTCTGCTCTCTCAAGCCGTGGAAAACATCGGCCTCGACTGGGAGGCGCCCGCGCAACCGCCGCGCAACAGACTGGACGGGCGCTTTCTCGGGAAAGACGAAGCCCCGTCAAAGTCGAGACCAGCGCCCTTCCTCCCTGAGTTACACGAGGAAGTGACGAAGTCGTGGAACGCCCCCTTCTCCGCCAGGCTGCGTACCTCTGCCTCTGCTGCATTCTCCACGGTGGACGGTGCGAAGGACAGAGGGTACCTCTTCATTCCCCCCGTGGAACCTGCGGTAGCGTCTCATCTCTGCCCGCCCTCCGCTGGACGGCGCGCTCAGACAACGCTCCCATCTAAAGCCTGCCGTGTGACGTCAGCCATGCACGGTCGCGCTTACACCGCCGCCGGGCAAGCAGTTTCAGCGCTGCACACTATGGCTATATTACAAATCTTCCAGGCCGACCTTCTCCTTAAACTGGACGAGGAAGGACCCGGAGCGATCTGCGTGGCGGACTTGAGAAGCGCTACAGACCTCGCTCTACGCGCTGCTAAAGCCGCTGCACAGGCCATGGGACGGAATATGGCCTCTCTCACCGTGGCTGAGAGACACTTGTGGCTAACGCTGTCTGAGATGACGGAAGCTGAGCGCTCTGTGTTCCTCGACGCGCCCATTTCGCCAGCGGGCCTCTTCGGATCTGCCGTCAAGGATTTCGCGGACAGATTCATGGAGGTGCAGAAAACTTCGCAGGCCATGAAGCACTTCCTTCCGAAGCGCTCGAGCTCCGCTGCAGGTCGCCCAAAACAGCCGTCTGCTCGCAGCTCTCAGCCGCATCCTGCACCGCCCACCGCCGCCGCTTCACAGTGCCGCCAGGCCCGAGATCAGAGACCGCGCTCGAGCTCTGCTGGACGCCGCCCCCCTCAGCGCGGGCCCCGGCCGAGGATTGAGATCAAGCCCGAGGCCTCGAACCCTTCCTAGCCACTCTAGGAAAGCGACGGTGTTCAGATCCCGCTGCGGCCGGATTTCCACCAAAACTTCTCGCTCGTTCAGTTCCAAGCATTGTGACTGTCCCAGTGTATTTCGCAGTGAGCCAGCCGGTGTCTCAGCCCGCTTGCCTGCGCACAAAAGCCGTTTTTACGGCTACCCAGATAAATCAAATAAAGAGTGTATTTTCTGGTGTTCCGGCCACGGCCGATGGTGTTATGAGTGTCGTAAGAATGCCCACGCCCCAGTGCCCATTCCCACACCCAGACACAGCCTGCCACGGTGCAGGGCTAGCACAAATAAAATCGATTCAGGTCGATTGTGCAGGCAATGTAGTGAACGCGCCCATGTCACAATGCCCGCTTACACTACACGCTGCGTGTCCCTTGGTTTCTGTAAAAACGAAACCAACACACATTCAGTCGGCTCTAACCGACAGTGTTTTCAGTGCAGATGTGCCCGCAGTCCCGCGCCCGCAGTCTCTCATAAACACACCGAATCCTACGGGATCCGCCCCGCTCACTTTCTCTGCACAATATGCCATAGAGAAGCTGAGCGCGGCCAGGCTGCCCGCTGTGATCAGCGCGCCCCCCGCCTCGAACGCTGTAAACACGGTGTTGTGTTCCCAGTATACCCGGGCTCTCGAGCTGCCGTTTCGCCGCGGCCAGAGCCCGGATTTCATTCTACCTCTAGCTATTCACGCAGATGCGTGGTCAAAGCTTCCCGGGGTATCAGAATGGGTGCTGAACACTATAAAGAGAGGCTATTCGCTACAGTTCGCTCGGCGCCCTCGCCGTCATACGGCGCGTGTCGAAACTACGGTGAAAAACGAAGTGTCTCATCTACTTCGTGCCGAGATAGCGAAACTACTGAGCAAAGGGGCTATAGAACCTTTATCTCAGGCTCAGAGCGAAGGGGGCTTATACAGCAGATATTTTCTGGTACCGAAAAAAGATGGGGGTCTCAGACCCATTTTGGATCTGCGACAGCTGAACAGAGCGCTGGTGAAGCGCCAGTTCAGAATGCTTACGACCAGGAAAATCCTCGCGCAAGTGCGCCACGGGGACTGGTTTATGTCAATAGATCTGAAAGACGCCTATTTCCAAATACAAATAGCGTCCCATCACAGGCGATTCTTGAGATTCGCTTTCGAGGGCCAGGCATATCAATACACAGTCCTGCCGTTCGGCCTGTCTCTAGCACCTCGTACATTCACGAAGTGCATGGACGCAGCGCTCGCACCCCTGAGCCTCAGCAGCCTCTGTACTCCAGTTGGGTCTGCTTCGCATGCGCCCACTGCAGATGTGGCTGAAAGCGCGGGTTCCGCCCAGGGCATGGACAGCGGGTCTGTTTCGCCTCAGGGTCGACTTGCAGTGCGTTTCAGCTCTGAAACCTTGGAAAGTAGCCGACTGGTATCAGTCAGGTGTGAGTCTGGGGACCGCTTTGAGTGTGAGGGTGGTGTCTACGGACGCCTCCACCTCGGGGTGGGGAGCGCTGCTCAAGGGCAGACCGCTAGCTGGCCTGTGGTCAGAACGGGAAAAGCTCCTTCATATAAACTGCTTGGAAATGATAGCAGTCGACAAAGCGCTAAGGCACTTCTGTCCCCAAGTAACTGGCCACCACGTCTTGGTCCGGTCGGACAATATGTCAGTGGTGGCATACATAAATCGCCAGGGCGGCGTCAGGTCGCGAAACCTTCACAGGCTGACGGAACGCCTCCTGGTCTGGGCTCAGCACAACCTGCTCTCACTAAGAGCAGCGCACGTGCCTGGTCACCTGAATGTGGGACCAGACAGACTGTCCAGGAACAATGTCCCAGCAGGAGAATGGTCGCTGCACCCGCAGACGGTCCAGCTGCTGTGGAGAACCTTCGGCAGAGCGAAGGTGGACCTATTCGCGTCCCACGAAAACGCTCATTGCCCGAAGTTTTTCTCGAAAAGCAAGGATGCGCTGGCTCATGTCTGGCCCCGCTGTCCCCTATATGCTTTTCCTCCTGTCTCGCTCCTGCCTCAAGTGCTGGAACGAATCAAGGAAAACGGATGCCCAGTGCTGCTCATAGCTCCGCTCTGGACGAACCAGACGTGGTTCCCTGTCCTGATGCAGTTGACCAGCACTGCCCCATGGCCTGTACCGTTGAGGAGAGACCTCCTCTCTCAGGCGGGGGGCTCGATCTGGCATCCTCGCCCGGAGCTGTGGTCCCTGCACGCATGGGCCATCAACGGGTACCCGCTAACCTCCCAGAGGGAGTGTTAAACACGATCGCGCAGGCTAGAGCACCGTCTACCAGGCGGCTCTATTCCTCGAAATGGTCGGTGTTCTCTGCGTGGTGTCAAGCCCAGGGCTTTTCACCGGTGGACTGCGGGGTTTCGGAAGTGCTTTCCTTCCTTCAAGAGCTACTGGATAGGGGCAGGACCCCATCCACGCTCAAAGTATACGTGGCGGCCATAGCAACGTTTGCAAAACAGGTGCCTGGCCAGCCGCTGGGGAAGAACGACTTAGTTGTGCGTTTCCTTAGGGGAGCTCGGAGGCTAAACCCTCCCGGGCCCCCTTCAGTCCCGGCGTGGGACCTTTCCACGGTCCTGGAGGCCATGAAAGGCCCCCCGTTCAAGCCAATCCAACGATCGGACATGAAACACCTGTCGTTCAAAACAGTGTTTCTCACGGCTCTTGCTTCAGTGAAACGCATAGGGGACCTACAGGCGCTTTCAGTAAGCGCTTCATGTATGGAGTTTGGGCCTAATGACTCGAAAGTCATTCTCAAACCAAAGCATGGGTATGTGCCAAAATCCCTCAATACACCATTTAGGGCCCAGGTAATTTCCCTGTCTGCCCTTCCGGTTCTCAATGAGGAGAAAGACGCGAGTCTCCTTTGCCCTGTCAGGGCGTTAAGGGCTTATGTGTCGCGCTCGTCTGTTTTCAGACAGACTGAGCAGCTTTTCGTTTTGTTTGGTGGGCGCTCCAAGGGACTCGCCGCCTCAAAACAGAGCCTATCCAGATGGATAGTGGATGCCATTGCGCTCGCTTACGCGGCAAAGGGCCTGCATTGCCCCTTGGGTGTCAGAGCGCACTCCACGAGAGGCGTGGTCTCTTCGTGGGCATGGTCCAGCGGGGTTTCCCTGCAGGATATCTGTACGGCCGCGGGCTGGGCCTCGCCGTCTACATTTATAAAGTACTATAACCTGGAGGTACCCGCCTTGCAGGCTAAGCTTTTGGCGATATAGATTTCAGTACTATCTGCCCCGCTGTGCGGCCCAGATACTGAGTTTACTTCAGCCCCATGAGTATTGACACATGTATGGCCACCCAGATCAGGCTGAAAAGTTTTCACCCTGGCTGCGCGTTTAATTGTCACATGATTAGCCCCTCGGGGTGCTATCTTATTAGGAATGACGCTTTCAGCCTCTCTTCCCCCACTCTATGTGAGTTTATGGTGATTATGCACTATATGGGCCCCCTGGGCTTCGGCCCCCGGGGACTTTGGTGTCAGATCCCTGTACGCACGGCGTGTTGCATTGTGTTCCCCATAGCGTAAGCTATTACGCAGTACGAGAGATACTCTCGTAAGAGAACGTACTCGGTTACTAACGTAACCTCTGTTCTCTCTAGAGAGGGAACGAGTACTGCGTATCTTGCCGTGCATACAACAGCGCTGGTTCGCTTCGGCGATGAAAACCAGTGTACCAGCCTTTTCGAGCATCTTGTTGCATTTGCCGCAAGAGCAGCCAATAGGCGCGCGAGCTGTTTCGCCTATGTCTGCTTGCTGCTGCAAAGCGTTTTACATTAATAAAAAATTAAGGATAATTTTTGGCTTCAATATCTCGAGGAAAAGAGGTTTTCCCCGTAGCGTAAGCTATTACGCAGTACTCGTTCCCTCTCTAGAGAGAACAGAGGTTACGTTAGTAACCGAGTACGTTCTCTCTAAACCAGGGGTCTCCAACACGTCGCTCGCGAGCTACCAGTAGCTCGTGGCCTGATTGGAGGTAGCTCGCCAAGGGTCCGTTCACATTAACTGTTCGTTATTTCAAATGTAGGCGCGTGGGCAAGCGCGCTCATAATTGAAGCGACACGCTCATTTTTTCCAGGCACAGCGAGATGAGAAAATCTCAACTTTTCAGAATGCCGCAAGCACACCGCAGGTCATGTGACAAGAACCAACCAATCAGCTTCACCCTTTCCGTAACAACATTGAAAGCTCAGTCAACATGAATGGGGGTGCCCCCAAACACTACGGGTGTTTTTCTCTTCTCCGTAAATAAATCTTACAGCAAGCGTTTTTCGGTCGTGGAAATCCATTAGCTACTAAAACTTCTTTGTCGTTGTGGAGAGCGCAGTGCAACGACAGACGCCACGGGAAAATCGGACCGAATTTTACTATTAATAACAAAAGATAAGCTAATGTGCATTGTAAATGTCAGTAATTTATCTTTTTTGACTCATTCTTTGTATAAAACTGATTTAAAGGCTAAAATATGTGAGGTTTATCTTTTTATAAAACCTTTTTTGTCAAAACTTTATTTGAACTTGTACATGTTAGTAGATAACATGTTGCAAGACACTCCTTTAAAATCTGGCCATCATTTTTAATGTTATTATTTTAATATTTATGCAAACAAAAAGTGCATATTGATACTATTTTTTTGTTATTTGCTGGTTTTCGACATAAAACTTGGTGAATTGATTTTATTTAGTAGTATTAGTACTTTTTGAACAGGATTCTGTGATAACCGTGATCATTTTGGTCACTATAATCATGAAATGAAATTTTCATGCCATTTCATCTCTAGTTATGATCCACTATAAAATCAACTATAATTATGTGTTTACAGTATAAAATGCAAAGTACAATTTTCTATAAAAAAAATAATCTCTGATTCTGTTCTTTTCTCTGACATTTAAGGGTGACATATATAGGCCTACAAAAACTCTTTTAGGTCTAAAACAGTTTGGATAGCTGTTAATATGAGAGTTATGAGACATTATTTAAGAGATTTAAGTATTGTATTACATGAGTAGCTCTCGGCCACTTTCATTTTTAAAAAGTAGCTCTCAATTGAAAAAAGGTTGGAGACCCCTGCTCTAAACAGACTTTAAACGCGAACCTGTACCAACTAAGCTATTGAAAGAGATGCTTCCAGAGGTCATATATCCTCTTCTTGATATCATTAATTCATCTTTGTCACTAAATATGTGCCGAAAAAACTTTTAAGCTGGCTGTTATTAAACCTCTAATAAAAAAAACGCAACTTGATCTTAGAGAATTAGTCAATTACAGGACGATCTCGAATCTACCTTTTCTGTCAAAATTACTAGAAAAGGCAGTATCCTCACAACTATGTTCCTTTTTAGAAAGAAATGATATCTTCAAGGATTTCCAGTCAGGATTTAGACCATACCATAGTACTGAGACTGATCTCATTAGAATTACAAATGATTTGCTCTTATCATCCAATCGTGGTTGTATCTCTCTATTGGTGTTGCTCGATCTTAGTGCTGCATTTGATACCATTGACCACAATATTCTTTTAAATAGACTCGAAAATTATGTTGGCATTAGTGGAATTGCTTTAGCATGGTTCAAATCATACTTATCTGACTGTTATCAGTTTGTACCAGTAAACAAAGAGATGTCTTATCGATCAAAAGTTCAGTATGGAGTACCACAAGGCTCAGTACTAGGACTGTTGCTGTTCACTCTGTACATGCTACCCTGGGGAGATATCATTAGGAAGCATGGCATTAGTTTTCACTGTTATGCTGATAATACTCAGCTCTATATTTCTTCGCGCCCCAACGAAACGCACCAATTCACAAAATTAACGGAATCCATAGCTGATATAAAAATTTGGATGACTAGTAATTTCCTACTACTTAACTCTGAAAAAACAGAGATTCTAATTATTGGCCAAAAAACTTCCTCACTTAATAACCTATAATACTGTCTAACACTTGATGGCTGCTCTGTCATCTCTTCGTCGTCAGTTAGGAACCTGGGTGTGCTCTTTATTACCAATCTTTCATTTGAAAGTCACGTTTCTAGTATCTGTAAAACCGCATTCTTCCATCTAAAAAATATATCTAAATTACGACATATGCTTTCAATGAAAAATGCAGAACAGTTAGTTAATGCAGTCATGACCTCAAGGCTAGATTATTGTAATGCTCTACTGGGTGGTTGCCCTGCACGCTTAATAAACAAACTCCAGCTGGTCCAAAACGCAGCAGCTCTTACTAGAACCAGGAACTATGGTAAATGGTAAATGGACTGCATTTATATAGCACTTTCACAGACCCAATGGCCACCAAAGCGCTTTACATTTTGCCTCACATTCACCCATTCACTCACTCATTCATACTCCCACGGCAGTGTCAGCCATGCAAGGCGCCATCCAGCTCGTCGGGAGCAGCTGGGGTTAGGTGTCTTGCTCATGTCTTTCTTATTTCATGTTAACAGGATTAGATCGCGGCTTTATAAGCGGAGCTGATACGGGAAGTCTTTTAGCGCAGCGCGATAGTGTACTTTTTGAGAGATAGGTCTATCATTTTTCTCATGACTCGTGAGGATGTCGTTTACATCATTAATTTGTTGGAAACGCAAATGTTCGACTCGCCGGAGTCGGGCTTTAAAAACAGTGCAGGCAAGTTACTGTTGCGATTCTTATCCAGATTAGTAATATTATATCAAATTTTAAAAAGGCAGTTGACTGACTAAAACATCTTAGATGGTGTGTGACTATGTTCCATATCACAAATATGGCCAGGATATGTGCATGACTCAAGAATTTTCAGAGATTTATGCACATTATTTGAACGTGGTAAGGAAAAATATAAATAGGCCTATCAAGCTCACTGTATTACATACACTTATGCTTATCCTAACAGAACTGAATTTTTCCATTAAACAGGTGATTACAACAGGATCCTGCTTGGAGACAGGTGTTGTATGACCCCATTCCCTGACCCAAACCCCAGACCAGTTACAATGCAGCTCTAGCCAGGACAAGGGCACACAATGAAGTAAACTTTAGCCAACTAAAGTAGGCCTATCTGAAAAGTCTGAGGGTTGCACCTGACAGGGCCTGTGACATTGCATGGGCCATATTACACTGCACCATCAGAAAAAAATGTAAAACATTTCATTAATGTTTAATAAAAGACAAGACAAATATGCTTAGTACTTTGAGTTTTATTTTAATTGTTCTTTGTAAAGAAAAGCCAGTGATCAAGTCATGTTTTGCCTCCCAATAATATAATATATTGTACTCTCTGTGTGAAATAATATATTAGCACTTACTCTGAAATTCCTATGAAGCAACTCTATCTCTAGTGCCAGTTTTTTTTCTCTTTAAGTTGTCAAGTATTTTCAAAATTCTCTGTTTTCTAGGGGTAAACCTGTCAAACACATGGCTTATGCATCAAAAATGAAAAGGAAAAGTACAACACTCCCCACCTCTGCATCACTGCTTTGTGCAGACTCTTCAGATGTGGACTCCTGCAACTCATATTGCATTCAGAAAAAATAGGTACTCAAGTGTAAATTAAGTAAATTTATTTATGCACTTAAAGATACCTGAGAGGGTTTCTTCACTGTGCTGTGCATTGGGGGGAAAATGGGCATTACAAAGTGTTGTACTGTCTTCCCTTTTGATGTAACATGCTTCAGCCACCGCTTGGGAACACATAAAAGTGTTGGTGTATTGTTTAATACTGCACAAAAGAGCAAAACACAATTTCATTACAATGAAGTACACTGGGGGAAAATGTGATCAATAACTCATGGCAACATATTTTTTTTTACATTAACTATGTAGTTTCACAGTCACACATGTAGACCTTCACAAGTCAAAGCAATTCATTACAACTCAAGGTTTAACAGCTGATATGACTGGACAGCCATTTGGATTATAGGCCTACTTAATTCAATGCAGCAACAAATTATTTTACAGCGTACTAGGATCATTTAAAGTTCATTTACCAGCAGTGAAGGTGTTGCTGCTCCTGGCTGTGGGTCTGAGGAAGAGCTGAACCCAGGGATGCCCTCCACAAGGTTCACATTTAACCCAAGGGCCAGCTCTTCTGCCTGGGTATAATGTGGGGGTGCAGGACCACCACCTGTTTGTTTTTCTTTTCTTTTTATTTCTCAGCCTTTTTCTTGGTTGCTTTTATAAACAGGAAAACATTTATTAACAGTGCCTTTTTAAAAGAGATTAGTTAGTACAAATTACTATTATGTAGAATATTCTAGTACTTCACTTTTACTTGTTCCTATGTTCTAGTAGTGGGTGGTGACTCTGACATTACAATGAACAAAGTTATTAATTATTTAGAAATTATTAAAATATAAAATATATATATACTGTAATAAGTGATAAAAACATCTAACTACAAACTTAATTTGTCTGCTACTTTTTGCCAGCCCTCTCTCCTGGCTTTTGCACACTTTGAGGTGTTCCCTGGCGTTTTAATTAAGTTTTCAAATTCAGCATATCCTTCAAGCAATAACTCTTGCTCTTCTGTGGAGAAAAAAACTGAGTGCGCCCTTTGGCCACGGTGAGCAGCCAATAGCAGCGTTGCTAATCAATGTTTCTACTATCGATACATATCCCCTTTTAAACCAGCGCATGAACGCGCAATTATCTCAGATAACTCAATCCAGCTATACTAATCATAACCGGCAGGTGTGTTCGAAGAACCTAATTAGCCGGATCATGATGAGCACGATGATATTATCTTGGATGTCTCGTTTAATCTCGGATGTTTTAAGCAACCTACGAAGAACGGGCCCCAGGACTGGACTGAAACACAGGGCTTAAATACAAGGGCAAACAAGCTAAACAAGATAACAAGGGGGTTAATCAGGGACACCTGGGAAACCTAAGAGACATGACAGAAACTCAGAACAGGAAAATACAGGGGAACACAGGCCAGACAAGAACAAGACATGAACCCACACCGTGACATAGCCCCCCTCCCCCCTATGGCCGGCTCCCGACGCCCATCAAAGCAAAACCACAAAAGTTCAGGAGGGAGGTGAAGCGGAGGAGGTCTAGGGAGATGGATGGTTGGCCAGGCCCGTGCAGGGGGACGGGACACGGGACGTGGCATGGCCTGGACGGGCCTGGGTCGTGGCATGGTGTGGGCAGAAATGGGCCGTGGAATGGCGTGGGCGGACCTGGCAGTTCAGGTGGCCAGGGTGGAGCAGGATGCGCAGGCGGCCAGGGCGGAGCAGGATGCGCAGGGGGCCAGGGCGGAGCAGGATGCGCAGACGGGCAGGGCGGAGACGACAATTCGGGCGGCCAGGGAGGAGACGACCCTTTGGGCGGCCAGGGAGGAGAAGACCCCTCGGGCGGCCACGGTCGTGCAGACCCCTCGGGCGGCCACGGCGAGTACCTACTGCCCCCCCACCCCCCAACATTTTCTTGGGGCTAGCTATGGGGTCATAGGCTGGAGCAGGCGCCGGCTCGGGAACCGGAACAGACCGCGTCTCAGGAACAGACACCGGCTCAGGAACAGAGACCGGGCTCAGGAACAGACACCGGGCTCAGGAACAGACACCGGGCTCAGGAACAGACACCGGGCTCAGGAACAGACCGGGCTCAGGAACAGACCGCAGCTCAGGAACAGACACCGGCTCAGGAACAGACACCGGCTCAGGCTCAGCCATCTTGTGCAGAGTCTCTGGATCGGCAGACGTGACGTGAACAGTCTCTGGATCGGCAGACGTGACGTGAACAGTCTCTGGATCGGCAGACGTGACGTGAACAGTCTCTGGATCGGCAGACATGGCGTGCACAGTCTCTGGATCGGCAGACGTGACGTGCACAGTCTCTGGATCGGCAGACGTGACGTGCACAGTCTCTGGATCGGCAAACGTGACGTGCACAGTCTCTGGATCGGCAGACGTGACGTACACAGTCTCTGGCTCGGCAGGCGTGACGTGAGGCTCCGGCTCGGCAGGCGTGACGTGAGGCTCCGGCTCGGCAGGCGTGACGTGAGGCTCCGGCTCGGCAGGCGTGACGTGAGGCTCAGGCTCAGCCATCTTATGCAGAGTCTCTGGATCGGCAGACGTGACGTGAACAGTCTCTGGATCGGCAGACGTGACGTGCACAGTCTCTGGATCGGCAGACGTGACGTGCACAGTCTCTGGATCGGCAGGCGTGACGTGCACAGGCTCTGGCTCGGCAGGCGTGACGTGCACAGGCTCTGGCTCAGCAGGCGTGACGTGCACAGGCTCTGGCTCGGCAGGCGTGACGTGCACAGGCTCTGGCTCGGCAGGCGTGACGTGAGGCTTTGACTCGGCAGGCGTGACGTGACTCCTCCATGCATGCAGTACCACCACTGCATAAAACAGGAAGACAGCCCTCTGGGCCGTGGCAGGACTGATGGTGGGCAGCTCCGAGAGTCTCTCAGGGCTGACATCGGGCTGCACGTCAGGGATGGCAGTCACCTCCGGGATGGTCTCTGGGTTAGGAGCCACCGGACAAGTCGTTGAGGAGGCCATTCTCCTCCGTCTCCGAACCACCGGACTCGGGACCACCGGAACTCTAGTATTTCCTCCCCTACGTCCTCCACGATTTCCCCAAAACTTGACCAGACGGGTTCCCCATAAAGGCACTCTGTCCCAAGTGGTTGAGGAAAACCCGAAACACTCCATACTGCTGGATTCAGTGAGGGTGAGTTCTTCTGTTATGAGGGTAAGGTTGAAGCAAGGAGGAAGCAGGATCCAAATGCAGCACGTTTATTTAAATACACTTAAACTATACAAAGACTCAGGCAAGGGAACAAGACTCGGGAACAGAACAACCTACACCGACGTAACAACAACACAAGAACTCACCAGGACTGGACTGAACGCTCTCTCGCGGGCTCTCTGTCTCGGAAAAAGTCTCGACAGAACAAGTCGGGTGGAGCAGACGATGGTTATAGTAACCATGTAGACGCATAGAGACAAATGACCCAAATCAAGATCAGGGTTTAAAACAGCTTCATTCAAGCCACTTTCCTTTCTTTTAGCAAGTAGCCTTCAGACTCTTAGCTGAACTGGTGCATTAATATAAAATTGAATAACCTGCCTAAGAAACGATAGAAGGGTTAAATCGATGATTGATGGTTCGTTCAGGTCATATCTTTTAAGTCCATATAGAAACTTGGGATCTCACCATCTGACTCTGTAAACTCATTCTTTCCAAACTCTTTCTTTCTTTCGGCAACTTGTATGAATGCGTGTGCGTGTGTGTGTGTTAGAGATTAGTTTTATGTGTTAGTCATAGGCTTATAGTCAATAAAGTATTGTTTGTATTTGAAAAGAGAAGCATTACTTGGGTTATGTGCTTACGAATTTTTTGTCTTGAACTGCGATAAAAGCTACCTTTTACCCTTGAATTATTTCTTAATTTAGCTGTTGGCTGGGAATTAGTCTTTCTTGGCCACGAAGATATTATATTTCCTAGAATTAATAATTGTTTATGCTTTCCGTTCATTGGATGAACTGATAAAATGATCATACTATTGATTCTGCTTCAGTAAATTCTGAAAATAATTAAATGATTAATTATTGATCATAATCCGTTATGAATAATAATTAGTTATATTTATACGGGCGTATAAACGCTACATATTTTGGTGGAGAATGCGGGCAGTTTAACCTAAATTGTAAGCATATACGAAGTAATTTATCTTTTCATTTTGTGCGGATGAGAGATCCGAACCTCGAGAGTCTGTGTGTGACGTATGGAGAGCGCGCAGCGCGCGCCCTGTTTGAATGAATTGGAGCCTGCTGCTTGAGTGAATGCACCCCAGAGAGAGCTGTTCCTCTAGTCTGTCTGCCTCCATATATGTTTTTATTTTCAACTGTAGTAAAATAACCCAAGATATAAAATATCACACAACAATAAGGTAAGAATTGAGCGTGTTCCTCAATTTCTGAAATAACTTGATTATAGCTTACTGACGTCTGCGTGTTCCAGCGTCTTTCAAAGCTATACGTATGTGTGTATCAGCCAGAGAGCTTAACGAAATTATACTGTAGTAATTAAATTAACCATATAAGAACGAATATTCTCCTCACAGAGCGATGAGAGTGTTCCTCATCTAACGTTATATTTATCTGATTCACAGTGCGTGTTCCACTGCGATCTGTGATAAACATCATGGAAGCCTCCTCACAGAGCGATGAGCGTGTTCCTCATCTAACGTTATATTTATCTGATTCACAGTGCGTATTCCACTGCGATCCGTGATAAACATCATAGAAGCCTTGGTTATATTTATCTGATTGTCAATGCATGTTCCATTGCAATCCCAGTAATAAACAGCTGTTTGTCTATGTTTGCTTGTATGTTTGTGTCTGTTCAATGAATTTTCGTGTAAACACTGTGTGTGTCCGAAATTAATTGAATAAGAGTTATTTTAAAGTTGTGCTCAAGTAAAGCTTGACGTGAAACTTAACCAACAGTTAAGAACCCTGTTGTTTTGTGCGCTCAGATAACATTACACAGATACGATCCGCCCGAGATCGCTATTGTTCCATCTATATTACAGCGCAAAGCTGTTGCTTCCTTTAAAGTTAGACTCGCTCTTTAAAAAAACTGAGTGAAGCCCCGCGTCGTAAGAACAGCTACGAGTGGTGTCCCTTATTTGCCGACATTTCACGTGATATGATCGACTGTACGTGCATATTCTATGAACATTGTTGAAATGCGCCGACATTTCATGTAACATGCGTAACTATTTACAAACTGTTGCAATTCACATGTTTACCTACTAGTGTGTGTTTGGTCGCCCTAGTTACGATCGTGACACGGACGTCTTAACCAACGCTTCTGGGGGAACTCTGACCTCTTGCATGATCAGAGCCACAGTGTAAACAAACCCTTTGGAGGCTAAGCCAGCTAACCCTTTGCTAAGCTAACCAAAGCAGTTGTTACAGTGAGGCCTATATGCTAAAGCCTTAAGCATTATTTACGGTTATCAGTAGTATTAACATCAATGGTTAAATACGGTGTCTGTTTGAACATCGTTAAAGTGATTTAACCATTTAAACACCTTGACTTTACACCTGTTGGTCTTTTCTTCTTTCTTATTTACCTTTCCCATATCTTACTTAACCCATATTTTCCGTGAAAAGGAAGTCGTTTGCAATTATTGATTCCTTGACCTGCATTTTACTTGAAAAAGAAAATACTGGTTTATGATTATTAATTGTCAAATTCGAATTTGATTTTTTTTAAAGGAATTATTAAATTAAAATTCTATTTTTTTAAACAGGTAATTTCTAATGATTTCTCGATTTATTTTTAATAAATCTAATTTCATCATTTCTAAATTTCTACCTAATCACTTCAGGCGAATAAGTCTTAAACTTTGAAAGTTAAGAACTTATTCCACCAACATTTTCCCTATTACAAAATATTGTTAGACTCATACTTGCTCCTTATTGTTATTGCGTTGTACCCTCCTTTTCTCATTTCTTTCAGTTGTGGTTATAAACTTAACCATTCTATTTTACTTATTCAGTTACCTCTTTATTTAATTCCCCTTTTCTTATTTTGTCCATGATCATTATTACTTTCTTTCATCTTTATTACCTCTTCCTTACCTTTTTTTTTTTGTTGCTTGGGAGTAGGGCTGAGTATCGTAACAAAATGTTCGATACCGATACCGATACCTTGACTTCGATACCGGTTCCTGAACGATACTTTTTTCGATACCAATTTTGTTTAACAATATAACATTACCTAATTTTTTTTTTTTTTGTTCAGTTTGTTGACTTTTTTACACTCATATTTTGAGTATGTAAAAAAGCACCAATGCTGAAGTTTTCTGTTTCCTAATCATTTAACTAGGGCTGTCAGTTAAACGCGTTATTAACGGCGTTAACGCAAACCCATTTTAACGGCGTCAATTTTTTTATCGCGCGATTAACGGTCTTTTTGGCCTAGCAAACTTTGTAGTTTTTTTTCACAGGCTGTTACAACAGGACGCGGCGCTGCGCTGTGAAACCCATTCATTTCAATGGCTTGCGCCGCACGAGGACGTTTTGTTGCTTCGTCGACATAAGCGCAAGCGGATCTAGCTAGACCGGACACAAAACAACAGGCGCGCCGCACACACTTGTTTGGGCTTGCGAGCCGGCCAAATAGTTAGTTAACGTTACCGACGTTGCGCTTTGAGTGGATGGCGAGCGCGAGACGCCGAAATGAATGCCAATAAGATTCTGAATGGAAAGTTTACTTTTAAAAAGTTGCCAAATGGTTCCATTGACAAGACCAAAGTGATCTGTGTGTTTTGTCGTTGTGAACTGAGCTATCATCATCGCAGCGTGTCCAGTCTGAAATACCACTTGATGGCCAAGCACACACACACACACACACACACACACAGCTGATGCGAATTCTCCGCCCCCTTGTCAATATCAGGACCTTGTCAGTATATCTTTCACCCTTTTATTAATAGACAGTGTTACACTGAGAGATTATTTGCTCCAAGTTAGAATGTTTGTAACACAGTGCGAAATTGAACACAGTATATGTCAATGTTGTTTTCAATAAAAAACATTTGCACAAAGCAAGCCGATCAACTTTTCCATGTTGATAAGAGCATTGAAATGAGAAAAAATAATGGGACAAAAAGAAAATCAAGAGACATTTAGAATAGATAAAAAATAATTGTGATTAATCGCGAGTTAACTATGACATAAATGCGATTAATCGCGATTAAATATTTTAATCGTTTGACAGCCCTACATTTAACATGTATTCTTTACTTCAATGAGCTCATTGTTTCTTCCTTAACTTAATGCATTGTTTAACAATGAAATTGAATGAAAATTAATAGAAATGCATTACACTGTCACCTCTGATAACAGATCACTCTAAATTGTAATTTAGACACATTCATTTTCTGTAAAGCTGCTTTGAAACGATATGTATTGTGAAAAATGCTATACAAATAAATGTGAATTAAATTAAATATAGGCTACTGGGGGGCGGGAGATATGCCTCGCGCTCCGCACACATCAAGCTTGCCGCAAAGCACTGGCAAAAGTAGCCTAATGATTATGGATGTGTCGGGACTCGGGAAACAACAGCAAGGAGATATTTTAATTGTTTATTAATGAACAAGTGTTTATTAATGGTGTGTTCACTGTTCACACCGAACGCGAATTTAATTATTTGCGCTAGTAGATTAGATACAAAGTCAAAGACGGGGATAGACGCATCATTCGCGCCGGGCGTCGAGAATGATGCGAATTGGGCGACGCGTTTTGAACTCGAGCGGAAGATTGAAGCGTCTAACTAGACGCGATAGACGCCTATTTGACGCTCTATTCGCGTTCGGTGCGCTTTGTATGACACACCGCTTTGCCTTATCAGATTTACCGTGTTACCGGTCTTTGGCAACAATTATCTTGTCGAAAATATTGCATCGCGTGCTTCTGGCAAACACACACACACACACACACTACAGCCTCACATGCGACAAGCCAAGTCTCTGGGCAGCCGCGTAAACTAGTGTTTTTCCTCCACAGCCAATCATGCTGCATGCATGTTTCACTGACGTTGACGAGATTAACCACTTAGGTACCGAAATTTGGTACCGAAAAACAAGACATGTTTCGATACTCGGTAGTACCGAGGCAATTCGGTCGGTACCTAAAAAGTACCGAACTCGGTACCCAGCCCTACTTGGGAGTGACACACCTGAGCCTCAATAGGAGACATTGGTATCTCACTACGAGCTTCAAATAAATCAGAGATAACCCTCTCTTACAAAGTTTTATTTGTGAATGTTTAGTTGTTTGGCAACTGTCAATTCTATACTCGTAGTTCGACAAAGGCTCCAGCCATTTGTGGATCCAATCTCCTTTCCTTCTCACATCTTTCCTGTGCTGTCCTGCTTTATTCCATCCCATTCTTCGCACTTGTAGGGAACATACCTGGAAGAACCATCAATCGATTCAAAAGAAAGAGAAAGATAATCTTTCCAAAGAAATCATTAGGTAGCCTATTTGATTTTTAATCAAACCCCCTCTGTTCTCCATACTCTCCCTGCATCTGTTTACGCAATTTACAATTTGACATCTCATCCAAGATCAATTAACAGAGACAAGTGTTGAGCAACCGTCGCCTTCAAAGCATCCCTGCTGTAAGCGGGTGTGTGGTGTCAATCCTGTCAACCTCAGAAAAGAGGTATCAGCATTATTATTATTATATTATTTTTCGTTGTAAACATAATAATATTTTTTACCTTTCTGGAAACAGATTCTCTTTGATAGGAAGCATTTATGAGAAAAATAATATTTCTCCTAGTTAAGAATTTTCTTTTTTGTTTTTTTTTTATTGGTTTTTAACCTCTCTCTCTCTTTCTCCCTTACTCAGTTGAGTGACATAGTCCTCACATCACAAGTTGAAACCAGCTTTTCATTGATAGAAAATATTTATAAAAAATATTTCTCCCATTGAAAAAAAAAACCTTACAATTGAGATTTGTTTTAACCTTTTTCTCTCTCTTTCCCTCACTCAGTTGAGTGACGAAGTTTCCCCATCACTAGCCTACCTGTCTACACTGAGACCAACATGTAGACATTACAACATTTCACTATTGGTGTACCGTCAGCGAAACGACACTTAGCTGTTCAACCACATATAGGCTTACATTCCACACAGGTCTGTGTCAGTCTCTTCACCCCAGCGTACCAACATGTCGTGGACAACGAACCCCACTGCCCAAAGGGACGACGTGGACGCCTGGCTCAGAGTCATTATAGACTGCCTCACACCAAAGACAATTGAGCTGTTATTATTTTTAATAATAATCATAATTCTGAGAAGATTCCTGACACATGATTCAAGCCAGAACCACAACCATGTGGAACTAACCAAGATCACCTGTGCCTTAAGTAATGCCTTCACAGCCCAGCTGAAACTAAGCGACAAGCCCATCACCCACCTTCAGGAGGAGCTGACATGTGCCCAGAGCCGCATAGACAAGCTGGAAGTGAAAGTCCAGGACGACTTCAAGTGTCAGACCACTGAGTTCCTGAGAGAGCTGATGCACACTCAACACTGCACAGACCAGCTCAAAGCAAAAGCCCAAGACAAACTCAAAGTGCCTGATGAAGTGGAGCAAGAAACAGAGAAACAACTCGATAAGCTCCAAGAAGCCCTTGCAGTCACTGAACGTGACAAACTAGAATTAAAGACTGTCCAAAAGCACCTGGTAAACCAAATCCAGTCTGCTGAACATCAGCTAGAGAAAGCCAAAGCTGACACTAAAGATAAGAACTCCGAAATTAATGCTCTGAAAGACCACCTGGAAAGGTGCAGCGCTGAAATGGACCATCTGACCCAACAGCGAGATGACGCCAACGACGAGCTCTACACGGTCAGAGATAAACTCCAGCACATTTTCCAACAGAAACCAGAGCCAAGAAGGGAGAGACCTCCCTCAGCATCACCCCTGCTGAGCAGAACAGAGTCCTCCATCCAAGAACTGGCATACAGTGAAAGAAGTGAATGGCCATAACCCAAAACGTCACAGGCCTTCACCACAGAACTGTTGACTGCCAACAAGCAACGAGAGCTCATCCAGGCAGACTCCAAAGCTGCACAGGGGATGACCTTTAAAGATCTCAACCAGCTGGTCAAGAATATCACTCAGTTCAACCCGAACTCCACAGAGGGTCCCGACATCCAGACCTACATCCGAGATATTAACTTCCACCTAGAGGGGAGACCACATATGACTGACAGAGACTGGTTCTACCTCCTCAGATCCACATCCAGTCCAGAGGTACGAAGCTTCCTAGACCGACAACCTGCTCATGTCAAGTCAAACTACCAGCTGCTATGAGAGACACTGATTAAAGAATTCACAGGCCCAGAGTCGGAACATGGTGTGTTAATCGCCTTGAAAACCAAACAAGGTCGACAAGAGACTCCCCAAGCCTACTACCACCGCTTTCGACAAGCTTACTTTGGAGCATATAACAAACTTGAACATGAAGAGGATGTGAACTTCAAAACCCCCTTCCTGAGAAACCTGCATCCTGGATTGAGTTATCATCTTGGTGTCATGGCCAGCGCAGACACAATGACAATCGAACAGCTATGTGACCTGACACACAGGGCCTACATCAAACAAAAGATGTCCTCAAAGAAAGGTTTGAAAACATCCACAGTTTCAAACTCCTTCAGCCAAGACAAGTCTTGCACTGGAAGACAACCAGTGGCATGACAACACAGTTCTTCGTAAGAGGCACAGAGAACGTGACTCCCATCCCGCTGACAGATACCACACCAACCGCATGGAAAAGTCTTGGGACCAGCCACGCTTCTCAAGTAACCCACAAGAAGGAAACCTTTGGAAACCTAACTGGACGTCCAAAGGCCATCAACCAACGCATCCAGAAGCACTCCATGTGGGTACTCAACAACGAAACCCACCTTGGCACCACTCAGTTAAACACAGCACCGAGTATGCCCAAGAACATGGCAGCTTACCCTCAAAAGACATGGAGCAACTAATGAGGCAACTGAAAGTTTTCATCAAAAATGAGGTAAACATGGATGACGAACAGGATGGCGATGGAACGGAAGACCACTGATTCATCTGATACACCTTCATAATGAACATGACGACCACTTGTTCTACAACAACACAGAACAAAGTGGTCTCTCAGAGTCAACCACTGACAAACACCCAGAGGTACCAGAAAATACCATCCTGGCTACCCATCACTCATAAAGAAACCACCAAACGAGCTCCAAACTCAAGAACCATGTGTGTGCTACAGCAACAACAGTAAGCACAGAAGGTCAGAAAGTCTGACACAACCAGAAGGCATCATCGGAGGAATGCAACAACGGAGACCAAGTTTCGCACTACATCTTCACACATCCTTGCCAAACTACCTCCCAATGTCTGCCAGAGAACTTCCTGCCTTACTGGATTGACCCCCAGCAGATCACAGAAGATCCCTTTTCCACGGCAAAGATGCAACAAGCTTATCAAAGCTAAGCCATCAAGCAAAGGGGGGAGCAAAACAGACTGAAACAGATCTGACCATACATACATACATACATGCACTACACAACACCCCTAGCATACTCACTAACATACAGAAGTTAACCACCTCTATCGTGCAAAACATTCAACAAATATGTTTTCCCCGACAGGTAGAAATTAACTTCAGAAACTAGCTTAACAACTTAGCTACACTTACCATAGGAAACATGGTAACTACCCATCCAACAAGTACACCTGAGAACACCTCTCACTACATTATGATACCTGACACCTTAGCTGCGCAACCGTAGTTATAAGTCATATCAGGAACACTCAACTGCTTTGTTTTGTTTTACTTCTTCCTTCCTTTCCTTCTTTTATTAGGTAAAATGCCTGTCCACCCCATAAGGGTCAAGGTCACAATAATAGGACTGACACCCCACGCCTAACATTTGTAAGTCACCTTAAAACGAATGTGAGCCAGAGAACTCCCTGCATCATTCGTATCACAAATTGAAAGGTAAATTGGTCTAAACCAAGAACAATTTAGAAGAGAATAAAACAAACAAATCAAATTTAGTCACAAAGTTGATCAATCGCCGTACCAAAACAAACTAGAATAACGGTCCTAAAATTGAACTAAACTTTATTCAACGTGATTGACTATATTGAGAGAGTGAACCTGTTTAGGCCTAGATAATCTAATGCCCTGCACCAGTAAAGTGACCAGTCATGGAGGTGTTGTCTTGTTGTTTGCTGTGTGTGTTTGCTTCCTCTACCCGTTTCTCCAGTGTTCACTGATGTATTCTCAACCCATCATCGAACGAAGGGGGGATATGTAGCAACTACGAAAATTAACCAAACACAATTTAAGCTTTTAGGTGATTGTTCATACATAACCATACAAAAGAGGCTTCACATTCCAGATTCAAATCACCAAACCCAGAGCCATAAAAAAATACTTTTTATTGTTTAACTAAAGGAAGAACGTTGTCAATGTTTCTATAATTTGCCAAGACAGATCTGTTCAGAAATGGTGAAACAAGAGGCCCTAACAAGAGGTCACCTGACCCCTGCGACTAACAGACTACGTCTTTCTTAAGAACCAAGGTCCCATGAGAGATGAACAAAACAGACTTCAGCAGGAACTATCCCTGACCTCAGACTGGAATGGCTTAAACCCCATAAACTTTACACACTAACACACTTTACATATCAAAATCGATAAATCTCATCCCAGAACAATTCTCGATGGACTTATAATCAAATATCATGCAACTACATAATTCTATGTTGTTTCTACAATATATGTGTGTGTCTAATATGCTTAGATGCCATACAATTCATAATTGTTACAAATATTAGGTGTGTGAATGAAAGTGTGTCGTGCTTCCTGTCGGCAGGATTGTATGTTCTTCTTGGCTTGATTGAAATCTGGGTAAAATGTTTTGTGTTCTTATAATAGTAATAATGGCTAAACTGTGGCCTCTTGTTCTCTCTGCTAGTGCTGGAGAGCAAGGAGATCACAGATAACGCATGATTTACGATAAGAAGAAAATAGAGCCACCTCCTAAATTAAGCCAGTGTCTAATTGGCCAGAACTCATCCTGGAGGTTGGACAAACTTTGAGTTTAAAATCTTAGACCCGAACACAGAAGCGCTCTCTTTTGCCCTCTCTCGCGGGCTCTCTGTCTCGGAAAAAGTCTCGACAGAACAACAAGTCGGGTGGAGCAGACGATGGTTATAGTAACCATGTAGACGCATAGAGACAAATGACCCAAATCAAGATCAGGGTTTAAAACAGCTTCATTCAAGCCACTGTCCTTTCTTTTCCTTTGTTTTCTTTTCCGTTAAAAGTCTCCATCCGCCAACACACCACGTGATTGGCTGCCCAAGATCTAGCAGGCACGAGGAGACCGCCAGCCAAACAACGGACCCGGGAAACCCCTTTACACCGAGGGAATCCCCAAAGCAAACCGAAGACAAGCAAGTAGCCTTCAGACTCTTAACTGAACTGGTGCATTAATATAAAATTTAATAACCTGCCTAAGAAACGATAGAAGGGTTAAATCGATGATTGATGGTTTGTTCAGGTCATGTCTTTTAAGTGCATATAGAAACTTGGGATCTCACCATCTGACTCCTTAAACTCATTCTTTCCAAACTCTTTCTTTCTTTCGGCAACTTGTATGAATGTGTGTGCGTGTGTGTGTGTTAGACATTAGTTTTATGTGTTAGTCATAGGCTTATAATCAATAAAGTATTGTTTGTATTTGAAAAGAGAAGCATTACTTGTGTTATGTGCTTACGAATTTATTGTCTTGAACTGCGATAAAAGCTACCTATGCTTTTACCCTTGAATTATTTCTTAATTTAGATGTTTGCTGGGAATTAGTCTTTCTTGGGCAGGAAGATATTATATTTCCTAGAATTAATAATTGTTTATGCTTTCCGTTTATTGGATGAACTGATAAAATGATCATACTATTGATTCTGCTACAGTAAATTCTGATAATAATTAAATGATAAATTATTGATCATAATCCGTTATGAATAATAATTAGTTATATTTATACGGGCGTATAAACGCTACACTGTTGAGCTTTGTAAATCAACAGACATACAAGCGTTATACTGCTCAAAACTCGCATTTGAATAGTCAGTAGCAAATTCTTAAAATATGAAAATATACTTACAGGCCTGTGTCTGTGAGTCAGAAGCGCCAGACTGTTTAGTTTAGTTTATTAGTTTAGTTTACTTGCAAAGATGGAATTTTCCCACTTTTTAGAATCAGCCTTTGTGCACAGCCGGCCTTGTACTCTCCCAGGATCTGGAAACAGTCCTCTGAAAAATGCGCAGCACACAGTCGAATATTTTGGTTGTACTGTTCTAGAACAGTGTTGTAAATAAAGCTTAACCACTGTTTTCTACTTGTGTCCTCTTTCGGAGGCCAAACAAAGTAGTTTGGCTTTCGTAACGAAAAACACAGCGTCTCCACAACATGGCGGCGCCGGCAGCAACAACAAAATATTTAGGCGGTGTTATGAATCTCTGCCCCCACATACTGATGTAGATTTGTGGGGGCGTGTTTGATTGAAGCGTTTTAGGAAGGCGTGGCTGAGCCTTAACTTTTACAAAGAATATCTCTTTGCGTTTGAGACTTTAAGCTTTGTAACTCTGCAGATCTTATACATGCACAAGCAGCTACATAACACACTAAATAAAAAGGAAAACAAGAAATCGCATCATATGATCCCTTTAAAATAAAGCATTCTCTGCAGAATTCAAATGGATCCGATATGTTTTGTGGTCTGCACTGACTCGCACGTATGATCTGCTCTGTGCTATGATCGTGTCTCTGGACTGGGGCAGACTGTGCAGTGGTTCACGTGACACTAATGTGAAATCAGACTTCATTCACCCCAATGGAAAGCATATTTACACTGTCTGAATTGTTTCCTATTCCCCATATAGTGCACTATGTGCCATTCAAAATACTATTAACCATTAGAAAATACTAAATGCGTGAACAAGTGACCGATTTTAGCTGCAGCTTTAGCATCTATTTATAGTGTAGAGGCGGGACACTTCAATCTAGCATTTGATTGGACAGAAAATCTGATGAGAAGATGAAGTGCAGAGAGTATCAGTTACTAGACTCCACTAAGTAGTAAGTGTTTTCAAGACAATTCCTGTCCACTTCCTGCATGTGTCTTCTCCTTTCCTGAAGCTACTAAATGAATGTTATGCAAGTTAGTTAAGCAAATAATGCCTTCTTAAGCAATTCTATGCCACACATGGTTTTCAGTCAAAGTGATATTTGTTATTACATTATTATTTTTTATTAATAATAATAAAAAATATGTTTTTAAAGCTTTATTGGTAACTTGGACCGCATCACAGCCGAAGACTTTATCCCTACAAATCAAGATGTTCTACGTGTCCGACGTCCCACCAACGGCATCACAGAGGAGTGTGTTAGTATGGAAATTATGAGGTACGCCAATGACCAACCAAGCTTATGCTGGTATTTAAAAGGACAGTGTTTCAGAAGACGACAGGTGCAGGGCACCAAAAATACTCATCCAAAACCTACATAAACTGAATCATTAATTAATTATATAAGTGTTCAGCATTCTGCAACAAATATTTTTCAGATTCTTGTCTGTTTTAAAGTGAGCAGGATGTATTTAAATTTAGCGCATGGATTCGGCAGCCATGTATCATGACACTAAGCGGGGCAGTCGGTCTCGGAGCCCTCCCCAGCTCTACAGCACCCCACAATTTTCCTATGTACATCTGTGGAGAAAAATGGAACTGCAGTGCACTTTAATTGAGAGACATTGGGTCAGATTTCAGACTGCCCTGCTTATTTTCACATCACCTTACATAAACCTCGCTCTAGACCAAGATGATCAATCCGCTTCAGCTATGTGTATGCATCAATCAGTAACTTTGGCATGTCTGTTCTTCCTATGTGGACTAGCATATCAAATTAAGTAATAAATAAGCATAAATACTTTAGTTTAAATTTGCTAATGTGAATAGCCTTTATATACAGGGGTGCACATAACTTTTTTGGTCTGGTTCTCAAGGAAGCTGAAGATGCTGCTTGGTACTTTACGCGGCACACTTATCCTACAAACTGTCGTCATCACTTTCCTCCTGACTACTCTCCTCACTTTAACACTATATCTGTTCACTTTAGAAATTAAATATAGGTTTATCTTTGTTAAAACTGTATTTTTATTTTATTTTATTAACATTAATGGCACAGACATCAGTAGGAATATCATGCTGCTGTCACTTGACCGAATGCATGGACCAAATATACTGACACACATCTGGTTTCGTTCTTAACTGTTCACTTATGACATAACCGAGAGAATACTTGACGAGACAGGTATTTTGACATAATTTTGTGTGTATGTGTCCGTTCAAGCACAAGTAAACATGAAAGAGGAATCAGTTCAGTGTTTGATCGTTGTCGGAAATCATCCACTCTCTCTCTCTCTCTCTGCATGCGCACGCTTCGGGTGTGCAGCGCGAGTCCCAATTTTCCCCTCTTCTTTTGAGTTTAAAATTGTTTGAATGTGTAAATTGGCAAGACAAAACACATCCAAATGTTAAACTGTCACTCTATGATGGTTAAACGTAACGGTTAATCCGCAAATGACATGCAAGGCCGAACAGTTGGGCCTGGTACGAACGAATCACTGATCAACTGCCAGCCATTGCTCCCCTAATAATTAATGAACTTATGATTGCTATTGTAACGCTGAGGCAGGAATGAAACGGAGAGAGAATCCAAATGCAAGCACTATTTTAATGAAACAAACAAACAAACAAGTCATCCAGGGCAAACAAAGGAACAAGGAACTCAAGACAGGAACATGGAGACAGCTACAAGCAACAACGACCGACCAACAACACCTGAAGCACAGAGGTTTAAATACACAGGCAAACAAGCTAAACAAGATAACAAGGGGGCGGGGCTAATTAGAAACACATGGAGAGACTAATAAAAGAGAAAAACTACAAAGAACTATAAAACATAGAAATAACAAAAGTCCACACAAGACAAGGAGAACACAAGACAGGAATCATGACAGCTATCTTACCAGAAAAATCCTACTCCAATAAGTAAACGTGTCCCTGCCAAGCAGTTCATTAGAGAGTTATATATACAGAAAGCAGTTAGCAAGGAGAACTCCAGTCGCATTTACTCTCATTTCATCTGTGCCACGGAATACATTGACGGCCGGATACTCCCCAACGTTGTGAGAAACACTATCTTGATGCACTGTTTGAATGAGTAGAAGTATATAATATAAAGTGCTATTATGAGCCCAGAACGCACCTTCAGTTGCACTCACTCAGTCTTGATCTCAATGACAATCAATCTACATTTAAAGACACTACTATTTTCTAAAGCAATGTTTGCATGATCATATTTTAACATCATTGATGACAGAGCATGCTTGAAAGAAATGTAATTAAGGTTTTCACTATACTTTTGTTAAAAAATAATATATATTTACATGCTCACACTTTTGGGGTCCATTTGCAGAAGCAGATCTATTGTATAACTATAACCTCATAGCCTATATATTCAACATACTGTAAAATGAAATAGTGATGCGACAATTTTGAATTTCACTAACATCAATAAGGAAGGTTGGGGAAAGGTTTCTTTATTGGAAAGCTTCCATTGCAATAAGAAAAAAAGGTTATTTTTTATTCATGTATGTGCCGCCCAGTGCCACAAAATATTTGAAAACTGTATTATTATTATTATTATTATGTACTTTATTTTTTTGTGTATTTTTATTATTTTTACATGTGTATTATTGTGTACACGTAAACAGGTCCAGACAACGTGTTCTCGTTTTAATTAATGTATATAACTAATATTTTATTTTAGCTAAATATTTTTTATTGTTGCTAGTAACTATTTAAAAGTTGCTAATACTAACCTGTAGTTGCTATTAGTACTGGGTCGATCATGACTGATTTGTTCATTTTAAACAAACCTTTGATATGACTTGGGAACAAGGAGTTAGCTGAGTCCCGATTCAGAGGCTGTATCCTATACAAAAGGGCACAGACTTAAATTATTCGAAGGCCACAAAGGTCTGAATGAGCATTGTTAATAGCAATTGTGACAGCTGCCATTAATGAGTGACTGTAACGTTTGTACTGGACTTTTTTTTAAAGTTATATTAAACTGTCTGAAAACAAAACAGTGTTCACTAAATATGTTTACCAGACTTTTGTGACATGCCCAAATAGCGGTGCTATAAGAAATAGCAACCACTTGTGATCGGATCACTGAAAACGCAGGAAACGGGGCCAATGGGAACCTGCCATAACACAGCTTATAATAGACTTTTCTGCTACATGTATACAGTACAATGATTTTAAATCAACAATATGATAAATCATTTAAACCACAGTAAACCATTGTTTTGTCAAAAAAAACTGTATTGTGGCACAAAAAAAAGTGACAACCACTCCCATATAGCTTTTAAGACTCCCTGTGTGACAACTAGCCCCGTTCTTCCCTAGCAAGTAACTAATGAATCAACATACAGATAATAAACAACACGGAAAGAGCTACTTTTAGTTAAAAAGATGTGTCAGTCACTTTAAATAAAAGCAGGGGGGAATATCGCCATGGCGCATTCCACTGACTTCTCATTGGTTCTCTTCTGCTCTGCAACATACCTGGCATATCATGCATATCATGTCAGACTTTCGGGAAGTGCAACTGGTTAATCTGAAGTGAACGAACGTGACGTGATTGACAGAAAACTGCGTTCAGGAAAACTCCTTCAAGGTGCCACGGACACAGTTTGTTTCAAGGAAGATGGAAAGCCTACTGTTGTATGAATGAAGGTGAGTGATTCTCTTTGTTACCCCTATTTCCCTAGTTTTTGCTGTTGTTAAATACGATATATGACTGTTTATTTGTTGTCCACAGAAAAACTTTCAAGTTTTCATTTAAGTCAGAGACTACGTTACATTTACATTTTATTACAGACTTGTAGAGCTGTTTTTACACTATTAGTGGTGATGTTAGGATCTACACATTACGTTAAAAAGTTTGGCTTATTTTAAGCAAGAGTGCCTATATGTTTTGAGTGCAGCCTAATAACTCTTTCATTTAGGCTATAACAATTAAAATGTATTCCATTATTTTAACTAAGCAATATCAAACAACAAAGCATAGCCTACAATGTTTACCTCAATGTCGTTTTTGAAGTGTAACGTTAAACCCTTCCATACCTCAGTTAATTGCCATATCTGTTGTTAAGTGGGGGACAAAATTATATTTTCTTGTTCTAGTTTGGGTTTAAGGATTAAAGTTCTAGTTAAATAATTTCCGTTTATGTAAGTTATTTTGTCACGTTACATTTCAAATTGCAAATTGCAAAATGCTCGGCTCAAATTATATTTTCAATTCAAAACGGCTAAATTTAAAAACAAATCGTGTAGTTTGCTTCACTAGATATTACCGTCGTCAATTTATGATTTATATTGTTAAACAAATGGCAAATATTAAATGTTTAGCTACTTCTTACCTGGCCGTTAAAACTAAAGAGCCCTGAATTCGCGCGCTGCTTCTGTTTACATACAGTAAAGCCAGCCTTCTTGGATTTGACTGGTCATCTAGCTGTTAAACTAGACCAAGCGTGCCGCACAAGCCCTCAACAGTGAAGCCAAAACGTCTCCATCGCCCCCGAGAGGCCGGTCCTAGTATAGGTCATAAACCCCTCCTGCCCATGTTATTCAACGGGACGCGAGACCAACTAAACGATTAAATTACACTTCACATATCCTTTTTCCAAAGATAGTTTCTGTCATTTACTGTAGTTTCTATCACGTTGATGTAATTTCAAGTGTTTGTTTATAAAATAAGTTTGTTTTTAATGAGTAATTTTATGCTATAAAAACGATGCTGTGACATCATGATTGACAGCTGTGATTGACAGGTTCTCTGTGTGAAGTAGTCACTGAAGCACCAACGGACTTTTTTTCATAATGTTGACTATGTGGTTAGTAGCTGTATTTACCTTATTTTAGGTTCTGCAATCAGCAGACATCATTGGAGAGGAACGGAGCAGACAGAGGCCACTTAAGAAAAGTGCAGGGGCGTGTGCTTGCGATTGATTCCATAGATATCCATAATAAAGGCTAGATGTCTCGTCCACGCTGCTGGCCAATGGAGGTCGACGTCAGCACCTGGCGGCCATCTTGTCACAGGCAGCTCACTCACTCGTAGCATTGTGTTAAAGGGTTAGTTCACCCAAAAATGAAAATTAAGTCATTAATTACCGGTACTCACCCCCATGCTGTACCAACCCCGTAAGACCTTCGTTCGTCTTCGGAACACAAATGAAGATATTTATGATTAAATCTGAGAGGTTTATGACTGCTACATAGGCTGCCTAAGGGACTGACACCGGACGGCCCAGAAAGTCATTAAAGAAAATGTTTAAATATTCCATGTCGCAACAGTGGCTCAACTATAAGTTTATCAAGCGACGAGAATACTTTTTGTGCGAAAAAACAAACAAAAATAACGACTTTATTCGACTATTCCTTTTCTTCCTTGTAGGCCTGAAACGAGACTTCAAGAGATTTCCACGACGCATGCGCGAGAATTGCGATCTCCTTCAACTACTTCAGTTAAGTTCTCGCGCGTGCGCGTCGTGGAAATCTCTTGAAGTCTCGTTTCAGGCCTATATCAGGCCCTCATATCGGGCTTTACGTGTCTCCTGGCAACGCACAAACTAAAAACCGGTTTGGACAGGGGTGGTTTTACAGCTCTACCGCATCAAAACGTTTTGTAATTACTCCGCTCAAACTCCACTCCGGGTTTTCCATTTCCAGCTCCCCGCACACTAGTCCAAGAAACCCAAACTGCCAAATTTGCATTTACGATCATAGGGTGAATTCAGGGGGATTACGTCACTTTTTGAAATTGCCAAGTGTCCCTCCCAAATTAACAACATGAATTCACCCCAACTACATGGTCAAAATATGGCTAATGCTGAATTGCTATAATTATTTAGTTATGTTTTTGTAGTTACTCAATTTCTGTTGGAGAAATGGGGAAGTACTACTACTGTAGATGTTGCACCTATTTCTTGCCTGAAGATGAAAGGAACGCCATCGCCATAAATAAGGAAATCAAACACATCCTTGCAGAGCAGAGGAAAAAAGAACGGAGAGAAATCAAGTTGCTTTTATTAGGTGAGATGATTCTGTCAGTCTTTTATCTGAATTGTATTAAAACTTAAACATGTTGATGCATTTTAAGTCATCATGTGGAAAAAGTATAAAATAAGCACACAAAATAGAATTTATCTTGGTGAAAAATTATTTGAAGACATTTCTTTCTCTGAAAGTGAAAGTAAATTTAGTCAGAGCATGAAAATTTGTTTTTAGTAAATACCATTTTGGGCCATTTCTCTTGAGGGACTATCCATGTGATTATATAAGAGCTGATTAGACCTGTGACTCAAAAATAACTTCAATTTCCTGGTCCTGAGGTGATTTTAGTGGATGTTTGTCGTCAATTCCCTTTCACTCAGGTGTCATGACTTTTTTTGTGAAATAAAAGAAGAAAAAGAAAAAGCTTTTGCATTTTGACAAGCAGGAATCAAATTCAGTTTGGTGTTTTTTTACTCTGTGGTGAACATCAAGTTTTTAATGTTGTTAAAGTCAGCAACTGAGCGATCGGGGGAGAAGGGCCCCAAGAACCCAATGGTCACTCTGACAGAGATCCAGTGTTTCTCTGTAAAGAGAGGAGAACCTTCCAGAAGAACAACCATCTCTGCAGCACTCTACCAATCAGGCCTGTATGGTAGAGTGCCAGACGGAAGCCACTCCTCAGTAAAAGACACATGACAGCCCACCTAGAGTTTGCCAAAAGGCACCTGAAGGACTCTCAGACCATGAGAAACAAAGATTGAACTCTTTGGCCTGAATGGCAAGCATCATGTCTGGAGGAAACCAGGCACCGCTCATCAACTGGCCAACACCATCCCTACAGTGAAGCATGGTGGTCGCAGCATCATGCTGTGGGGATGTTTTTCAGCGGCAGGAACTGGGAGACTAGTCAGGATCGAGGGAAAGATGAATGCAGCAATGTACGGAGACATCCTTGATGAAAACCTGCTCCAGAGCGCTCTGGACCTCAGACTGGGGCGACGGTTCATCTTCCAACAGGACAAAGACCCTAAGCACACAGCCAAGATAACAAAAGAGTGGCTACGGGACAACTCTGTGAATGTCCTTGAGTGGCCCAGCCATAGCCCAGACTTGAACCCGATTGATCCTCTCTGGAGAGATCTCAAAATGATGCTCCCCATCCAACCTGATGGAGCTTGAGAGGTTTTGCAAAGAAGAATGGGAGAAACTGTCCCAAAATAGGTGTGACAAGCTTGGAGAATCATACTCAAAAAGACTTGAGGCTGCAATTGGTGGCAAAGGTGCTTCAACAAAGTATTGAGCAAAGGCTGAACAAATACTTATGTACATGTGATTTTTTTTTCGCTTTTAAAAAAAAAAAAAATTTGCAAAGATTTCAAACAAACTTCTTTCACGTTGTCATTATGGGGTATTTTTTTTAGAATTTGTAGAGTGCGGATATGCCGATTTCCAACAGAGGCTTTGACACCTGGATGCACTGTTGGGCGGACAGGGCGGTGTTATGCTGTGGGCGATGTTTCCTTCCCAATAGCACAATCCCTGACAGCTGTCAGGAATCTGAACATTGTTGCGGACCAAGTGCACCCATTTATGGCAACTGATGCCCTGCTGGTGATGGCCATTACCAACAGGATAATGCGCCATGCCACGCTGCTAGTATCGTCAAGGAGTGGTTCGAGGAACCACTGTTAATGCCTTGGCCTCCAAGTTCACCTGACATTTACCCAATCGAACATTTGAAGTTCGACTTGGAAAAGCGGGTTCGCGCTACATCACCACCGGCCTGCAATGAATGGGAACTGGGAGGACCTGCTGTTGACATTATGGTACCAGATACCCAAGGAGACCTATCGCCACCTTGTCGAATCAATGCCTCGCTCTTTTAGGTCCTAAAGGAGGTCCTACAGGTTATTAGGTAGGTTGTTATGATGTAATGGCTCATCTGTGTATTTTCTGAGTTCATAAAACTTAAGGAAGAAATATCAAAACACACTCAGTGCTGAGATTTCTGAAAAGACAATTAAATTAACGAAAAATTAAAAAGAAATTATAAAAAAAAATATATATATTAAAAATGTTTTGCTTTCATTTAGGCACGGGAGAAAGTGGAAAGACAACGTTTACGAAGCAGATGAGGATTATTCATGGCAAGGGCTTCTCAACTGACGAGAGGCGTAGCTACTCTAAACTGGTTTTCCAGAATATCTTCCAAGCTATGAGTGCAATAACAGAAGCCATGAACACGCTAAAGATTCCCTATTCCAACCCACAGAACGAGGTGATCAAGAGGCCGAGTGTGTTTCTGTTGAGCCCGGAGGTTCATGAGGGCCATTTTATATCAACTATCCTGTGGGCAGTAGTGGGTTTGGCAAATGTTAATAAATTACAAATGTTAATAAATTACAAAAAAAAATTGTATTATAGATTATAAAAAAATATTAATTATTAAATTATTTATATATATATAATAACACTAAGAAAAACAAACAATTTTTAGGTGCCATTTAGGACAGGGCCATTGTCTCCCAAAAGAAAGAACCGATTCTGAACTGCCTGAAACGAGTCGTCAGTAATTCCAGTCTTACTTCTTGCACAAACCTATGTAGGTTGTAATTGCATAATGCCAGCCTTTGGTACAGTGGCCCAGTAGTGCACAATACAACGAAAATTAAAAAAGCAAATATAAGTTAACTACACAACAGAATCATGCTCCCCAGAGTAGACCAATAACAACAGACCAATCAAAACAGACTGGGCCATCTGACCAATCAGTGCAGAGTAGACCAATCACATAAAACTGGGCCATCTGACCAATCAGAGGAAAGGATGGGTTTAAAAAGACAGAATCTTTTATCGAACCGTTTCAGACACCATGAGAAAGAGGAGATGCTGCAATGTATATTATGAGAAAATTAAAGTTTTTAACCTTGGATGCATGTAAACCTTTTTTGGAGGAGAAATTTAGGAACCTTTAAAATAGCATAATAGGGACACTTTTTAATAAAGATCTTGCACTGTAATTGTATTTGCAGTCTCATGAGTCTGTGATATCTGTAGGTTTATGCCCAGTGGTTCCAGGATCAGGACATACATCAGATAACACAGCTGCAGAGAAATTACGTAGAGGCTATTCGTCACCTATGGGAAGACCAAGGCTTTAAGATCTGCTACGGACGGCGCAGAGAGTATCAGTTACTAGACTCCACTAAGTAGTAAGTGTTTTCAAGACAATTCCTGTCTTTTAGTAACTTTCTTCATCTTTGTCTATTTCCTCTTGTCTTTTCCTTATGCCAATGAAAATTCATGAAATGAATCATATGCAAATAATAATGCAAACAATGCCTTCATAACCAATTCTACGGCACATGGTATGGTTTTCAAAAAAAGTTTCTGAATTACGTGTTTCTTAAAGCTTTATTGGTGACTTGGATCGCATCACAGCCGAAGGCTACATCCCAACAAATCAAGATGTTCTTCAAGTCCGATTCCCCACTTCCGGCATCATAGACTATTGCTTTGAATTGGAGAAGATGACTCTCAGGTAAGGCAATGGACAACCTGTCTTAACATTATAAAGTTATGCGGGCATTGAAAGAGACAGTTCACCCGAAACTGTCATGACTTTCTTTCTTCTGTGGAAGTAGAGGTGAGCAATATGACCAAAATCACATCATGAGTCATTTTATAACACAATAATGACAATGTATCACGGTTTCCACTTAATAACATTTATGTTTACTTATTTTTTGTAAGAATACTTAAGTAAAGTTCAAATATATTTTAAGTATACTTTATGTAGTAAGTATACTGATATCAATGTACTAGTGTGTAAACTTGTATGTGTACTATTTCAGTACTAAGGATTAAATTGGCCCACTTTTAAGTACACAACTAGTTTACAATTACACTTATCATTTGTACTGCAACTACAAGTGAACTTATAGGTATACTGATGGTTTACTTTTGAAATACTTTTAGCAGATTTTTTAGTTTATGAAAGTACACTTTGAAGTATACTCTCAGTAAACTACTAGTTTAGTAGTTTTACACTGCAAGTACACTTGTAAGTTTTCTTAAAGTGAACTTAACATCATACTTATAGTTTACTATTTATATATTACTTTTGCACTTTATGTATACTACTATGTTCCTATTTAGGTATAATTTTTTTTTACTTGAAATATACCTTTAAATGTATATTTAACTCTTTCCCTGCCAGGTTATTTTTGTTTTTTTAAGTTGCCAGGCAGCGCCAGCATTTTTTATCTTTTTCACAAAACTTTTATCGTTGGAACATCAGAACGATGATCAAAACATAGATGGAGAGTAGATTAAGTCCATCAACATCCCCACATATTCCTGAGGTGTATTCCTGAAAGCAAGGTTATCTTACAGTCAAACGTACCCTGAACTCTCGGTTGATTAACCCAAACCTTGTTTACTTGAGGTATGCGGGTTCCAAAAACATGTCCGGGAGCAAGACTTGGCTGCCCTCCAAAGTTTCTGAAGGGGATCACTGAGTTTCATGAGGGCATGAAGGCAACTGTACAGTCTAAAGGCATTCGCTCTGACAAGTTCCAGATAAGGTGTTGGGTAAAGCAGGGATGTGTCCTTGCTCCTACCCTCTTCGGAATCTTCTTCTCTGCCCTACTACGCAGTGCCTTCCCTGATGACTCAGGTATCCTTCTACATACCCGCAGCTCAGGAAAACTGTTCAATCTGGCCAGACTGCGGGCAAAGACTAAAGTGCGCCATGTTCTGGTACGTGAGCTGCTTTATGCTGATGATGCTGCCTTTGTTGCCCACTCAGAGGCAGATCTACAACTACTCTGCTCATCTTTTACTGCTGCATGTCTAGAGTTTGGTTTGCAGATTAGTCTTAAAAAGACAGTTATTCTTGCCCAACCTGCAACCCTAAACCCTACAGTATACATTAACAACACATGTCTATCTGTGGTAGACAAATTCACCTACCTGGGTTCCACAGTATCAAACAACAATAACCTTGACTCAGAGCTTGACATGCACATTGGGAAGGCATCATCAATGTTTGGAAAATTGAGCAAGCGTGTCTGGCACAACAAGAACCTCTCATTGCTCCTCAAAGTCCGTGTGTACCATGCATGTTTATTGAGCACCTTACTATATGCAAGTGAGACATGGACAACATACAGGAGGCACAAACATCGCCTCAACGCCTTCCATTTCGCTGCCTTGGGTTCCATACTGGGTGTATGCTGGAAGGATCATGTGCCAAACTCTGTCATACTTGAGAGAACTGATTCCAGTGACCTGTACACCATCCTTCGTGAACGCCACCTCCGTTGGACTGGGCATATTTATCGAATGAATGACAGTCGCCTTCCAAAAATCGTGCTTTATGGCGAGCTGGCAAATGCCCCCCGCAAACATGGTCGCCCCCATCTACGTTTTAAAGACGTCATTAAGAGGGATCTTCAGGCTTTCTCCATCAACCTGGACAACTGGGAGGTGGGAAAAATATAGTGGTATACACTTGCAAATGACAGAACCAAATGGCACACAGCAATTAACAACGGCCGCAGGGACTCTCAGGAGGGCTACAAGTCATTTCTGGAAGAGAGACGCTCAAAACGGGAAGCAGTTCGTCGCACTCTACATGAACGGCCATAGTAGTAGCTCCACCCCCTGAGGATGCAAGGGAAGGATGCACCTGTGTATCCTCGCTTATGACTCCTCAGGAAGCTTCCTCGTTTCTCGCCTCCTCGTGGTGCAATTAGAAAATTGAGATGCCCTTAAAGATGGCTGAGTCCGATGAGTTTCCGAGTCACAGGCTGGAGGACAAAGCAGTGAAGAAGCATCAATTTGAGTATTGAGAAGCACCCTACTTCTTTCTTCTTCTTTTGTTTAATGGCTATTTACATTCTTAGTGCATATTGCCACCTATTTGGTGGTTGTGCAATCATTTTTCAAACTTTTCGTTTAATAATCTTTAATCACTGTGAATAAGAACTATATTGTTTGTTTGGTGCTGCTAGTTAATATAATAGAAAGGCGATTTAAAATAATCACAGTCTGTGCTAGCAAAGAGAACATGGCTGTATAAGTTTATTTTTTATGTTTAGTTATTTTGCTTCCACGTTGCTGAAAAGGTAAGATATATCATATGTTTTTTTTATTATAGAATTACATTATAGCATAGAAAACAGTCTTTTGCAAAAAAAAAAACAAACAATACAGATCAGCAACGGGTGAGATGAGAATTAGGATGAGAATAAAATAAACATTAATAGAGCTCAAAATGTGCAGCACGCACATCCAAAACAATAAAACTGGGTGCTGGGCAGACAGGTAGTTGCAAAAGTAAACAATGAGTCTTCTGAGTCTAGAGTTAACTGTATTGTCCAATATTCACCACTTGGCAGAGAGTTCGAATCATTAAAAAACATTGGCACATTATTGACTCTGATTCAGCACTTAAATGCTTTACTACATCACCCCGAATTGTGTACGAAAGAGCACCTAATCTCTAAAATATGTTGGTGAGAGCTCATCTTCCACCATTTACTCCACCACATTTTTTGCAGTCTATTCCCTTTGGGAATTACAGATGTGGCAACTGCACTCAATGCAACTTCACACATAAAACTACCACCTTTAATCACCCATGTACTGGGAAACTTTATGATATCAAAGGTGTGATTACCTGTAACACAAAGAATGTTATTTATTTACTTAAATGCCCGTGCGGCTTGGCCTATGTTGGTAAAACGACCAGGCCACTGAAAATAAGAATCTCAGAACAGAGATAAAACATTCGTAATCATGACATCAAAAGGCCAGTAGCGGTGCACTTTTCACAAGCTTCTCATAACGTTTCTTCTCTCAGATATTGTGGCATTGAACTTGTGAGACAGCCCTCCCGTGGAGGAGACGTAAATCGTCTGTTACTCAAAAGAGAAGCATTCTGGATCTATACCCTGGACGCTTTAGCTCCAAAAGGGTTGAATGAAGACTTTGACCTGAGGCCATTTCTGTAAATAACTCGTCATTGAAAAAATGTTGTAAATGTTGTGCGATCGTTTTGCTGACTTGATATATGATATATGTAACACCCCATTGTGGTATCCTTTATGTATTTACATTCTTGCTCATCTATCATTATTGTTTACAGTGGTAGAGATACTTTTTTTAATAAAACTTTCTAGGCTGTGCTTTAAGCACTGCAGGCCTTTTCTTAGCTACCTAATATATTTCTAATAGATTCTTTTGTATTATAAATGTTGGTATATATTTCTTACATGTTTTTATCTGCTTTTCTGATGTAATTGCTTTTTCACTTGATTGGTCCTATCATGGATGTATGTGATCATGTGACCATGCATGGCTGTATATATGGAGGTGTGTCTCCCCACTTTTTTTATGCCTGAAACGTTACACGTGGTGAGCAACTATTACAATCACTTAGGAGCATTTTCTGGTGTGCGGACTCATTGTTTACTTTAATAAAATAAACATTACCTTGTTTTAATAGTGCTTTATATATCGATATAACTATATATATAATATTGCGCGCAATCTGTCACGCCCACTGAAGCCTCATCAATAGATCATGCATGTGCTGAACATCTTAAGTAAACTAACCCTGGAACAGAACCTGCTCTGGTTATGTTCAGAGAGGAAGTTGCTATGGCTTCTTACATACCCTGAAAATTACCTCATAAATAAATAAAGTTTATAAAACTTTGAAAATAAAGTTGAGTTTGTTCGCTCGCCTACCCTTAAACATATCCGGGTATGTCACATAACCTGCTTTCTGGAATACCCCCCAGTTCAGTTTCCTTTGTCTCGGGCATCTGTTGCCATACTGTTTGATTTTCCCTCATGTGTCTCACCTGTGTCTTGTTAATTACCTTGTTTAGTCTCTAACTGCGTCCCTATTCGCATTCTATACGTCCTAAAAATCTGGGCTCAGTGGTTCATGTAGCTTGTCTACAAACCGGAAGGTTGGCCTGTGACACGATGATTGACAGGGCAGTTTACGGTGACAGGATGCACGTGGCAGAGCTGTCCGTTAAAGATGACGAAGTAGTATGTCCCAAAGCTTGCCTACTCTTCTTTACAAAAAGTATACATAGCCTACTTTTAGGGCGTAGTATAAGTAGGCGAATTGGGATGCAGCCTCTATATTTCTTGGTGTATATACAGTATAGCCCTCGTCTCTGGTTGTTCTGTTTCCTGTGATTTTGATTGTTTCCTGTGTTTTGTCTAGATTTCCTTAAGGAATGTAATTTTGAATTTATTGTGATTTTACTGCTTGCAAATAGATCCAACACTTTTCCATTTTTTGCAACCCATTGCTCACAGAAGAACAGCCTGAAAAAATACAGCAGTTCAGATCCTCCTCCTCTCCCAGCGGGATCTATCCCTCGAGGTGCACAGCACGCAGAAGTTCCTAGATCTGGTCCCCTTCATGCACTACATCCGCCTCTGCATGTTTTTCCAGGCAGGTATGAATGCAGAGACCAAGGCGCGCCTGGCCAGAGACAGCCCTCAAGGGACATTCCACGATTTTGTCAAGTGGGTATTACAACAGTGCAGATCCCCCAACACCATCAGAAGAGGATTCAGCCCATCTTGTGCCAGCAGCACATGCTGACCAGCAGCCACTCCTCATATGCAGCGCCTCATGACAGAGCTCACCGCACTCACCGCTCAGCCTTGCACTGAAAAATAGCCGAAGCCCCACGAGGAGATGAAGCCTTAGCCCACTGCAGATCCAGAGCCAATGAAGCCCAAGCTTTTATTACATAGAGGAGGATTATCACCAAGCCTGTTTCGTCGCCCAGCACCATGTCAGTGTTGTCTATGATGCTACCACCATGCCTCCCATTCCCATCTCCTCTGCCTGTCCTGGATCAAACAAGGAGGTCGTTTGTCCCGTCTGCCAGCTCTGCGTCCTCCTCCTAAGCCCCCGCCAGCCTTCCTATGTTAGACTTTTGTTGTTGTTTTAAGGTGTGGGGACATGCCTTTTTGAAACGGGGGCAAAGTCACATCAGATCTTTGTTAGTGTTTTGCTTCAGTTGGACTTTGAGTTAGTTTTTTGCAATGTTCCTAGTTCAGTTTCTTAGTCTCGTTCATCTGTTGCCATAGTGTTTGATTTACCCTCGTGTCTTAACTGTGTCTTGTTAATTACCTCGTTTAGTCCCTAGTGTTTCTGTAAATCAAAAATCAAGGTGAGAAGCCATCTGTTTCAGAAGAAATGTGATAAAGGAATAAGGAACAGATTTTAGGGACAAATCTAGGCCTGGTGCAAATTCACCACACCAGATAAAATATAAAAGTGGATGGAACTAAACTTGATTTCTATTCTGTCTGTCTTTTCAGGATTGTAGATGTCGGTGGTCAGAGAGGACAGAGAAAGAAGTGGATCCATTGCTTTGAAAATGTGACATCGCTCATATTTCTAGCCTCCATCAGCGAGTACGACCAACTTCTGGAGGAGAATAACAAGGATGTATGCTTCCTAATATCTCTCCTGTCCTTTCGGTGTAAAATTGATAAATCTCTTAATCTTTGTACTCTTCCTCTCTTTGGCTACAGAACCGTATGGAAGAGAGCTTGTCACTGTTCTACACGATCATCCACTCAATATGGTTTGCTAATTCCTCTGTCATCCTTTTCCTGAACAAAATGGACATCCTGGCTGAAAAGATTCAGTCCTCAGATCTAAAAACATACTTTCCTGGATTTGAAGGTAGTTTGGTGCACATTCAATCAAAGTGAAAGGCAGCATTACCTCTTGTTTGTCATACCTGATTGACTCTTTCTTTCCTTTCCTCTGTGGTTTGATGCCATCTTCAGGTAAACGTCGGGACGTTCAAGATGCCATGGATTTCATCAGAAGTTTATATATACACAATGCAGTTTGCAACGAGACCAAGAACTCCAAACAAATCTACTCTCACTTCACCTGCGCCACGGACACCAAAAACATCCGCAAAGTCTTCACCGACGTCAAAGACGCTGTCCTTGTCAGTACCTTAGAGGACTTTGGAATTATGTAATGAGCCCTAAACGCACATTCAGTTTGTATACTCATCAGCCAAATTAATGTTTTATCATTATTTATAACAGAGCATTGCTGGACAAAATGTAATTATAAGTTAGTTTTATTGGCCTGTTTGTATAAAAATTACACAAACAAAAATGATAACAATACAATAAATTATAACTGTAAACAGCCAGCTTAAGGTAGCTACAAGTATGTTGGTTAAGTATGTTGTTAAATGTCAAAATAACTCCAATATCATACACTAGAGTTATGTGGGGTGGGGGTAAATTAAGCACGATCTGATGTGACGTCACAACCGTGTTGCATTGTGGTCTATGAAGGGTTGCTGCGCTCACGCCATGTCGTAATTACAATAATTTCGAGATGACAACACGTTACATTCTCGGACTGGAAATAATTTGTTTCTATGGCAACAATTTCAACGCCTAAATAAATCTGCAGAGGTCAGGTAGTACATGCTGAAATCTATGGTAATTATGAATACACCTTATACATTTTGAGTAGACTCGCTCCCTCAGTCAAAATTGCCTACTTGACAAGGTTGAAAACACATCAAAATGGCTGCAGGGATTCCACCGAGGGGAAGTTCTTAGGAAAGTTTGTGAGTGTTTGTCTAAAAGTGGAGTTAAATGCAATCATGGTTGCATTTTGCAACCTTTTTTCGTGCCAGTGTGACTAAAACGTGTTTGAGGACTATGCACTATGTTGGCCACAAAAATAGTTCCAATCAAATTTGACAAAACACACAAGGCTTAAATAGGCAAACATGACAGAGATAAATCATACACAGGTGGCAGGAATCAGAACATAAGTCCAGGCAATGAATCATGGGAAATGCAGTTCATGATATGATCAAGGAGACAGGAGGTGTGCCCTCTGGCTATCATCACCACTCCATCTGACAGACAGGACAGTTGCTCACTATTGCTGTGTCTCATTTCGAAGGCTGCATCGGCTGCACACATCATCGAGGATGCTTCATTTCAGTAAACAGACCACTACATTCCAAAGTCATTAAGAAATTACAACAATTTATGCTTCACTAGGAATGTTTTATAATGTTATGGTTCTGAAATTATTCATTATTAATCTTGTAACATTATTTTTGCAATTATAATCGCTGTAAATGCATCCGTGCATTACAGTCTACTTCAGATGCAGCTTCAGTTCCACCTTTGCAGTGCAAGCATGGATTGTGTTGATACTGATTTCATTTGATTGGTAACAGCCCTATAGTGTCTTATTATTCTAAATGAATTTGATTAAATTTAAGAATGTGACATAAAAGATGACAGTTATACATTTAATAAGATGAGCGATACCAACAGTGAAATGTCCTAGTGCTGTTAGAACACTGCTCAGCTAATCAAATTCGAGAAACCAAAACTAACTGTTTCATAACAGACTGTAGCACCAGTGTGACACTGGACCAGTCAAAAATGTTAAATTAAATACAATGTCAGGAATTTCCAGGAACCCTACACATACACATTATCACACTATCCTCTATTCACAGGGCAATAAGGACACAGTGTCTTTTTGTAACCAAAAAGCCACAACATCTCATGACCATTTAAATCTATAACACAAAAACAGAGGATACATTTCCCACTGAAAATAGGCCACTGAACAAAAGCAATAAAAAGTCATACATATTCTTGTAAATCGAAGCACATGTTTCGATTCGATGTCATTTAAAGCAGCTCAACAAAGACAACACATTTGAATGCTAAATCATTATTGAATGCCTGAATCTACATCTATATTGCATTGCATTTGGAGTAAATAGCAATTCCACAACTACAGCTCTCACAACAGATGGTCCAAATATGCTTCACAAATAGCAAGCTATACTCCAAAAAAAATCCTCCTCATCCTGGAATTGAAATGATTTGTTTTGTACAATTATATAATATTATATTAAGATTAAACTGAAAGTAACAGCATGCTGACCTTTACAGGGCACAAAGCAGCCAAATTTACTCTGAAGTAGGTTTTGATTCTTCTTGCCTGCATAAATGCAAGCTGCCATATTCCTTCAAGTCCTTTCCAGGTCACTTGTTCAGCTGAGATATATATATATTATTTTTTTTAATTTTTTTTTAAGTGTTTTTGAAAATGAAATACATTGGAATGGGACTATTCGTAGGTCTTTGATGGCACCATGTGGCAACTGACTGGAATAACAAAGCTAGAAATAGGTGCTATTTGCCAATAGGTAATTTGCCGACAAATTACACTTGTTCTAGGTTGGTATAAATTCTCTGTTTAAAAATATAGGCCTACCGAAATCATTCTGACTTTCACCAGGACTTTGACTTACTTACCTGGTTCCCATGGCGATATGTGGGCTATAGGCAATCTCGATATCTCACAACACTGCAAGGCCTGATAAACCGGTTCTGCCTGCGAATACAAAAGACTGACATCCACAGAGCTCGAGAGAGGAGTGTCAAATACCTGCACAGCTATTCAAGAAATTAACACCAGTTGTGACTTAGAACAGGTTTTGTATAATCTATAGCCTTATAAGTAGGCTATAATCTTTAGCCTACTCGATCCTCTTGGGTCAGTATCAGTAGCCAACTATTCTATTCAATGTCTATATGGGTTAATACAGCTTTTAGGTTTATAGTCACTTTAGCGTTCATTCCACTTATTAACGGATGTGTTTAAAAACTTAGGAAGCTGTCCACTAAGACGGCATTTCTTTGAGATATGATGCCTAAAAATGCTGACTAGTGCACGCCTAGGGGGGCGTTCACACCGGGCGCGTACTTTTTCGTCTGTACGCATGCGTCAGTCTTGCGTCGCGTCTCGAGCGTTTTTCGTCAAGCTAACAACTTTTGAAAAAGCACCTAGAGACCCCTCCGTTCTGTTCCGTTGCACTCCGTTTAGCAGCATTTAAACACAAGAACGCTTGCTACTAAATGCCTCAACCCGCTGTCTAAGTAGGCAGCTGATTTAGGTTTTGAGACAGCGCATATTCAAAGAGTTCAAGGAGGACTTTTCTGAATTGCAGGTAGATCTGTCTGAAGCCAGGGGGTAAATGATGTAAAGATAGATGTAGCCTACTACAGATAAATCTGGATTTTTTTCGGGGGGGGGGGGAAACCTCTGAGAAAACTTCTACAGGAGAAAGAAGTTAGTTCAGATCCAGTTCGGCTCAGGGACGAAAATGGATCGTGTTTCGTTTTACTGACTCCGTAGGCTACAGGTGTGTCGACGAATGCAGGTAAGTAATTCAACGCATTTATAGTCTCTTATTTAAGTACATTCTCTTTTTTTCTTTAAAATAATAATAAAAGGCACTGCCAACCTGTAATTATAAGTAGCCTTTTAGGTTTCATCTTTTTCTTCTTAGGGGAAGTCCAAGATTGTAAAATGTCATTCTTTCAAATGGAGCTTTAAAACAATATCATAATTAAACTAGAGTTGATTTTCCCCAGAATATCATTAATACATAGCCTAAGTATTCTTTCGAATAGAATTTTATACATTTAAGGGTAGGCTACACTAATGATGGAAGTTCGGCTCATTTCCGCGAATCGGTTCTTTCGAGCAGTGAATTAAACGATTAAGTGATTATTTTATGTCACAACGCAATTACCTCAGTCTCTAGCATATTTCAAGCTCGTGTGTCTCAATTCAGTTTGTTGCAGCCAACATGGCTCTTAAAAACAAAGTAGCCTATATATGTACATAAAATAAATACAATTTGATATAATTAATTTACTTTTTTTTTTAACTACAAACATTTCTCCACTTAAATGCTACTTACTTACGAATCAATCATTCCCTGAAGAACCTCTCGGACCGATACAGTCATGAACAAATTGTTCAGACGGTTTTATGAACCGGTTCAATTGATTCTTTTCGAAAGATTCGACTCAAAACAACCTCGCAATTGTAACCTATACGTTGTACATTTCTTAATTCCCCATTTTCTTAAGAGCCATTATATTAAAAGGTTAACTGAAATCAAATGTGGTCTTCATAAAGTTTCATTCTGCCCTATAGGAGAGATGGGGTGCTGTTGGAGATGGTGGTATACGACGTGCACCTGTTGCATGTCTGAAGATGAGAAGAGTGCCATGGCCATTCACAATGAAATCAAAAGAATCCTTGCTGACCAGAAGAAAAGAGAACGGAGAGAAGTCAAAATACTTTTATTAGGTAAGATCTTTTTGCCTATTAAAATATATTTAAAGTGCAACTATAGACACTGAAGAAATCACCCTAGAGATAAGATCAGGTGAGTGGATCTGGAGTCATCTTAACTGTAAAGGGAGTAAACAATTATTTGGAAAATACATGTTTATCCATGTTCTTATTGACACAGTGAAATGGGCATTGTAAACTTAAAGTAAGTTAACTGGTTGCCTCAATTTTGAGTTCATTGAAATTCAAAATTTTAGTTAATACAGTGAAGGAGATTACAACATGCAATAATATGTTTTTTGATATAATATTGATCATTTTTAACTACAATACTGTTGGATACAATCAGCAAACAAGAATGAAATATTATTTTTGTGACATATTAAATGGAGGTAATAAGGGTGTTGTAAAGAAAATCACAGCATGTGTTGAGCCACCTACCTGGAGAAAGTTGTCAATAGCAAGTTAGTATGATTTCAAATTTGTCTCGTGATGTCTTGAGGGACACATTCTTAAAGTGCTCAAGAACATCAGAAGGACATGCCGGAATTTTTTTTTTCTTGCTCATCGTAAAACTGAGCATTTTGCAATACTTCATCTTTCGATTCCCTCTCTGTCACTGCTCACACTGATTTGATGATGTGATGTGTGATTGTTTGCCCGTCAAATATTTGCAGTTTGAGTTACCGATAACTAGTTAACGCTTATCTGCTCAAATCCATCAAATGAAAACAATAAGAGAGAAATAGTTGTAGACTTTACAGCAGAGAAAGTCCCCCGATGGTGAAGGCATCCAAACACGTCTGGCCGCATGCTTTCTGACACGGCACGTCTCCGAATGTCAGTCTGAGATTCAAACATCTCGCTTTGTTAACAGGCCAGATTACATTCTTTTGTGCATGAGAAAAGCTTCATATGCTATCATCTGCACCTTGCATTCCTTTCGGTTCTCTATTTTTGTCGTGCCATGACCTGGTTTCAGAACTAGTGTTTGACATCCCTTTTCTGTTTCATGTAATATTTACTTTATTTTTTTTATTCGGCCTGACTTTATCTTAGGGTGTCTTTAGATACTATGTACTTATGTCAATGCACTTATTTTTTTCCATCTTGTATTGCAAAACACATTTGCCACCATAGAGTGCATCGGTCGGGTTCAATAAGAAAATTGATTTTGAACGATAACTTATAAACCTTTAAAGACAGACCTACTGTGAGCCACGAGACTGAACACTTACACACGTGCATGACGTCAGCGTCTTCACAAATTTATGTTTTTGTAGTTTACACTGAGACTATAACAGTATCGTTTTCAAAAACGTGCGCTTTGAAACCCGTTTTAAAAAGTTTGTTTTTTCAGGCCCCCAAAACACAGTTGTCGTATAAATGAACGGCCAAAACACATAAAAGGTTTTAGATTTTTAGTTGAAAATGTTGTCGTGTAAACGCCATCTTAATCAACATTTGTAAATGAGTAGTTTTATCTCTATCGTTTTTATTTGATTACGCTGTTTGCAATGCTTCATGGGATTGTAGTTCTTTCCCTCACTTAAATCCGTCAAATACACAGTCTTGTACCTTTGTATTTTTGTCCGAATTTCAAATACTTTTTTGCTTCAAATCAGAGTTTGATTCACTTTGTTACTGGTTGACTTGGTTCATGGCTTATAACACTTTAATAGGGGAACATTTTGGGGATAAGGGGTAAGGAAAGGGTCAACAGTATAATTATGGATGTAATTACAGAATTAATTACAGATGTAATTACATAAAACATGTGCACAAATAAGTGCATTGTATCAAATGATTAAATTAAATGTTTGTACATAGTAGTTAAAGGCATTTAATATGAAGTAGGTCCTTTTATTCTTGTGGATTTCAGGCACAGGAGAAAGCGGGAAGACGACTTTTATTAAGCAGATGAGGATTATTCATGGCAAGGGCTTTTCGGAAGAAGATAGGCGTGGCTACACTAAAATGGTTTTCCAGAATATCTTCACAGCTATGAAGGCTCTGACAGTGGCGATGAACACCTTAAGGATTCCCTACGCTAACCCACAGAACGAGGTGAGCTGCCAAAGAAAATCTCTTAATTGTTTTTGAACCCCTCCCATTTGTAAAGTTGAAATAAACTGCACAACGTTCCTTGAAACGCCCACTTATGGCACAATTTGCACAAGCAAAAAAAAAAAAGTAATATACTGTAAAAAAAAAAATCTTTATAAAAATGTATAATAGTTACTGTAAAATTATTATACATTATTGGTATGTAAAGTATTAGTATTACTAATATAAAATATTTGTATTTAAATATTTAAATTATGTACATTTAAACCAATCAATCTATATATAATATATATAAATATAAAAAGGTATAATTATAATTTAATACTATAAATATATACTTACACTTATATTCATGTACAGTATATTGAATATTTATATATACATAAATATATATATATCTACTTATAAAATATATACTTATGAATATGTATATTATGTACATTAAAATAAAAATCATATTATATATATTTATAAATATAAAATGTACAGTATAAGCATTATAAAAATAGTGTGTGTGTGTATATATATATATATATTGTTAAAACAGAATAACTGTAAGAGTTTCCTGTCCTCCTTTCAGACAAACCAGGATTACAAATTACAACCACACTATATTCTTATAAACAAGCCTCGATTGTTCCCATTTATATCCTTAGGTATATGGGCAACAGTTTCAGGGAGTGGAAATATGTCAGATAACACATTTGGACAGAATGTATGTGGAAGGTATCCGTCGACTTTGGGCTGACCCGGGTATCAGGGCCTGTTACAGTCGCCGTAGAGAGTACCAGCTTCTGGACTCAACAGAATAGTGAGTATCTCTATCAAAAATTCGACTCGGACAGGGTGATCAGGGCCATGACATGAAGTTTTATATCATTCTAAACTAAAGGGTTTGATTTTGAAATGTTGACTGTACATTAGCATGTTTATTACATGAAAATAAATAAATAATATGGACATGAAATATTCATTTGAAAGCCAGCTATCACATGTAAGCTCTGTTTTGTTTAGTTTCTGTGTTCCCGTTTCCCTTGTTAGTCTCCCGTTTTGAAACCCTGAGTTTCCTGTTTTTCTTTATCTGGTATCGTCTAAGTTTAATGTGGTTGTGTTTGTTTATTCTCCTGCGTGTTCCCGGTTGGATTTATTCAATCATTTTGACTATTTTTGTTCCGTCGTCTGCTCTTTACAGCCAGTTCGTGATACCAGCAGAGTAATACATATTTGTAAAACATATTGACCACAGAATGTGAATAATACTGTCCTATCAGAATCATTATTTCAACGAGCTGTGTAAAAAATCTAGACATAATTATGAATATGAATTATTAATATAAATAATTAAGATATTAATTATCGACATATTTATTAAATCTAATAATCAATATTATACTAACCTTTTTTAATATATTATTATAATAATAATAATAGTTATTTTCTCATATTAAATTCATTATTAAAAATACATTTATCTAGATTTTTAAAATTAGAATTATATTTACAATATTATCTAATATAAACAGCTCATTTTTTTTTTATTATATTATGATATTAACATTTATTACATATTAAATGACCAACATTATTAGAATTGCATTTATATAATTACATGAACTAATATATTTCTAACATATATATAGATATATACAAATATTGGTATTGTATCAATAGTAACATATAATGTTAATAATAAAATGTTAATATTAACAATAATTTTAACCGTTTAATTTAAAATTGTCTAATTAAAAAGTCACTTTAATTTCCCAGTTAAACCGAGCAAGGAATTTTTGTGTCAAAACCATATAATGTTGAAAAACCCCTGAAATAGTGCAGATCCAAATGGCACCATTGGAGGGCAATACAGCTATATCTTTAAACAAGCATGCAAGACAGTATTTCCCTCCATTCTCTTATATTGACGATTGATGCTTTGATGCTTTTCAGTTCTCAGATTGTCATAATGTTTGTTTGTTTTTTGTTTTTTTAATGCCGTTGACAGACCTGAAGCCCTTTAAATTAAGTCAGTGCTGCATATTGTTAAGCAAATTTCCTGTAAAGTACATCAGGGCGTTCTTGTTAATCGTTACCTAATCACTCCTTTACACAGTTCTGCGTGTCCTTCTCATTCTCTCCTCCTGCTTCCCCGATCCTGTTTTCAGTTCTACAAACCTAGCCATGATAAGAAACACAAACAAACCTGGATGTTTAATTAAACTGCCGTTTAAAGCACAAACACCAATAAAGCAAAAGGCAAACATCATGGCACTTTATTATCACACTCGCACAGTTCTGAAATGTAACACTCAAGTATGTTGAATTTTTTAGCTATATGACAAATTTGGACCGTATTGCTGCCCCAGACTACATCCCAACAGCCCAGGACGTGCTGCGAGTCCGATTCCCCACCACAGGCATCAACGATTACACCTTCAGCGTGGCGAAGATAACCCTCAGGTACCGTAAACATATTTCCCCCCGGTTTCACAGACAAGGCTTAAGCTAGTCCCAGACTAATGCATGTTGGAGCAGTTTTAACTGAAAGCAACTTGCACTGAGATATCTTAAAATATGTAAGTGCCATTGTTTAGTCTCAAGATGCACGCCAGTAATGGGTTTTTTTTTCTCAGGCACGTTTATAAAAGCTACTTAAATGTCCTAATTGAACTGAGGCATAATCCTGGCTTGATCTAAACCCTGTCTGTAAAACCGGGCCTTCAAATATTTACGTTTTTATTTTTCAAATTATTTTTTCATTTTAATTAGAAATTTTTATTATTTAAAGTCACCATGAAATTAAAATGGACAATTCTTATTTTTTTATGGAATATTGCGGTATTTATTATAATTGATTTATCCACATAATTTTTTTTATATTAAAAAATGTCCTGGATCTTCCAAGCTTTATAATAGCAGTAAATGGAGGACGAGATTTTGAATCCCAAAGAAGTGCATCCATATATTAATAAAGGCCTTCTGAAGTGATGCGTTTGTGTAAGAAAAATATTCATATTTAAAACTTTAGCAACTGAAATAATTAGCTTCCGGCATACGCAAGTCAACTTACAAGTAACCCCTGATGCGATGTATGACGTAGCGAAAGCTTTGACGCCTCTCACGGTTCAGACAAATAGGGCTGGGCAACAAACTCAAGCTCCAACATTTCATTTGAAAAATTCTCGTTTTAGACTTTTATTTCGTGACCGGTGTTTTGTTTTGCTCTATCCTCTGCCTTTATTAACCCCCCGGAGCCTTGTGGAGTACGTTTATGATGGATGGATGCACTTTTTTGGGCTTCAAAATCGTGTCCTCCATTCACTGCCATTATAAAGCTGGGGAGAGCCAGGACATTTTTTAATTATATCTCCGATTGTGTTCGTATGAAAGAAGAAAGTCATATACACCTAGGATGGATTGAGGGTGAGTAAATCATGGGCTAATTTTCATTTGTGGGTGAACTATCCATTTAAATCGTGAACGCCCTGCAGTTCCGTCACAAACCTCTCACAAATCGTAGTTCGGGAAACCCTGGTGTAATAAAAGTGTTGCACAGTAATAAGATTTACTTTCTGCCTGGCAACCACCTATAAAAAAAAACATTAGCAATAGCAATGATTTGACAACCTTAGTGAACATTCTAGCCTTGTTGTGGCAAGTTTCAGAAAATGTAAATTGTGTTCGAAAAGTTTTATAAACAAGACGTGAGTTGATTTCCTGATGCTGTCCAGTATATTTTGGAGTAGACAGGTTTGATATATGACAGCAAGGAAGTAGGAACAAATCAATAGGGGTTTACAGTTAGTGTTGAATGTTTTTGGTTTAGACAAGAAAGTTTCAAGAATAAACAATTTAATCTGGATCTTACCACTTTTTTTCCCCGAAGGATTGTAGATGTTGGTGGCCAGAAGTCAGAAAGGCGGAAGTGGATCCATTGCTTTGAGAATGTGACATCGCTCATATTTTTAGCCTCCCTCAGTGAGTTTGACCAGGTGCTGGAGGAAAATAACATGGAGGTGAGCATCTCCATCGCCCCAGTCTGTCTGTATCTCTCTTCTTACTTCTCATACTAATCAATGGCTTTGATTAGCATATCTTGGGTCGGTTTCGCCCGAGTCCTGAGTCATATTTCGCTGCAAATCCAAAGAAAAAAATGTATGTGCAAAACGCTCAAAATCAGTGTTTCAACTGCAGAAAGAGGTCAATAAAACAGCTGGAGAACAATATGTCGCTTAACGTTAATTTTCTCAGGAAAGCCTTTTAATTACCATAGCATGTTAGTTAGCTAGAAAAATTACCTATATAGAGGAGTATTTTGCTAAGTGTATGCACTATATTACATATTATACTCTTACTCATATCATTAAATATGAGTATTATAATGTTATTATTATAAAATCCACATCATATTAATTTGATTTGTTCATTTTAACCTTAAATAATAATGCCAGGTTGTTTGTTTAGAGCATTGGTTGAGAGGTTTTTTTTTTGAGAAAAATGAACATGCAGCTGCTGCACCTGATATTTAATTAAAAAATGTATCCAAATGAATCGATATTGAATCAAGATCGGAATCAAATCACAAGCTTATGAATTAAAATTGTGAAATTTGTGTCAAGCACTAATAAAAAAAGTAGCCTACCAGTCATTGTACCATGTAAACATTGTGACATGTTGTCACTAAACTTAATGAAATTCCAAATGTTTTGACAATCACAATACACTTATTGTAATGCAAGTTTTTTTAACACCCCATCCTTGTGTCTCACTCCAAGCTAAACTCAAAAGTTGGCAGCCCTGTATAAATCAGTACTGTTAACTAAAACTACAATATACCAACTAAAATGTTGCTATTAAAAATTGTTTTTAATTTAAATAAGGCTGAAATCAAATAAAATACAAACATTAGATGAAAAACCTAAAAAAAAACTTCAACCAAAAAAAGTCAAATAACTAAAATTACTAAAACTGATATTAAATAAAGCTAAATATAAATATATAAAAACTAAAATATAAAAATGACAAAAGCATACAACAAAAGGACTAAATCTTAAAATAAAATGATTTCTTTTTAATTAATATATTAATAAATTATATAATATATACAGTAAATACTATAGTACTTACATTAACATTACTTTAGTATTATAAATAATACTAAAATGACACTTATCACTTATCTAGTCTGGACACAAGATTTTTTTGCCATGATAAATTAAATAAAAATTCAGTTCAATAAATATGAATGTATTTATTTTATTCAATTGGATTATCATTATTTAAATAAAATTTAAATCAGCGTAAATTAAAGTCGCCATGAAATCAAAATGGGGAATTCTTATTTTGTATGGAATATTGAAGGGAAGAAAAGATGATCGAAACTTCTATTTCATGACAACTTAAAATTCAGTACAAGCAATACCAAGATTTTACAAATACAATTGAATTTTTTTTCTGTGTATAACAGTAATGAGAATGACATTTGTTATATATTTATATATATATATATATATATATATATATATTAAAATAAGCCACTGACAGGATTTAATTGTATAATGTCACAATGCAAAACATCACAATGGTCCAAAAAACAGGCTTCATTTTATTTCAATCATGACAGCTCTCTAGATGAATTTAAAAAGCATTAATTAGAATGGAATGTACATAGGTTTAGTCTTGGCAGACTAGATCTGCTACGCTGCTGCTGCATGAGTGAAGGCTATACTGCCGAAACATGCAAATAAATACTGTGAATAGAATGTGAGCTGCTGCAATGGAAGGGGAGAAACCACTAGCAGATCTAGGCAGGTGGTGCTGGGGAAGGTGGAGGGCTAGGAAAATTCCCATGACACGCTGATTAACTTTTGCTCTGAACGCTTCCTCTCTCCGGCTCCAGAACCGCATGAAAGAGAGCTTGTCGCTCTTCTACACCACCATCCACTCGCCGTGGTTCGCCAGCGCCTCCATCATCCTCTTCCTAAACAAGATGGACATCCTGGAGGAGAAGATCAAGATGTCTGACTTAAAAAGTTACTTCCCAGGCTTTGGAGGTATGGAAAGAAGGGTTTGCGCACTAACAACTTAGTAAATAGGCCCTGACCTGCCCTGCCCCTTAGGATGGGAGTATGTAGGAAACGGAATTGATAGAGCCGTTGGAACAGGTTTTGCTTCACAGAAGATGGGTAGGACAGATATAGTTCCTTAGTGCTAATATGGAGCACTATTTGTGGAAATGGCCCCAGTTTGATCGCTTTAGGTCTCTGTCCCTCTACCCCTGTTGCCAACAGCAACCAAAAAATAGCAAATTCTGTGCATTTACAGGTGGAAAGAGCGGCAAACAGACTCCTGATAGTGGTAATTCCATCTTTGAGATTTAAAGATAGACAGCATAGTTGTTATGGTTATATTTATATATACAGTACGCCTAAAAACAAATAATTCTGTCATGATTTACCTTATATACACATGTATATATTATATAATTGGATTATCATAATTCAAATAAAATAAAAATAAATTAAATTCAGGACAACAAAATACCAACATTTTACTAAATACAATTGAAATAATATTTTTATTTACATTATAGTAACGAGAAGTGAATTGAATTGTTATGAAAATGACACAATTAATTATTATTTTTAATTCGTACTTTTACTCCGCATGAACACAATAAATTGAAGTGACAGTAAGGACAAAAGTTGTTGCAAAAGTCTTGTTTCAAATAAACTGTCCCAGACGAAAGATGACCAATCGCGCCGATTTCTGTGGTCGTTGCTCCTAAACGTCGTACAGTGAGAGAGGTTCAAAGACGGACAGTCAGAAATTAGCATGATCATCTCAGTGTGTTTGCTGCTACGACCTACATCCACTGACTAGCCAACAAAAATGCAACATGAAATGACGTATTGATTAATGTGACATGGCGCTGAAACTTAAAACTATTACCTCAAGCTCCATTTACAAAATTGGAATGCGAAGTTGGCCTCTTTTCCATAGCCATGGCCACATCCATATTCTCCTTTTTCACTTCCTCCTCTTTTTTTCAGCGCACATTTAAAAACCACAATTGCCAAAGTGCGATTCATCTGGCTCTATTTGTTATTGTGCATGCTGATGACAGTGCATGCTGATGACATTTTATCCCTCTATACTAATTTGCTTCATAGTCTACGATTCAATGGGTGTCATCATCATACAGTCTACATACATGTCGTACCCAAGTTGATCCATGTCGTTCAGTGGGATTTGTAATGATCTTATAGGATTGCTGAAACCGCACAGACTATAGCAGGCATAAGGCATGTTGACATAATTTTTGTGTGAATTTGTCCATTCAGGCGCAAGACTTAAGAGAACTTAATATTCTGTCTGAGACGCGGCTTTCCATGTACGCACTTCGGATAAGTGCAGACACAAATCTTCACACAGCACGCGTTCTCTTTCGTGTATTCTTGCGCTTGAATGTTTAAATTGGCGAGGCTAAATATATTTTTGGTTTAACTTAAAAAGTTGAGTTACCTTTTGAGTTCATTGAAATGAAAAAATTGAGTAATGGAGATTGGTTTAATCAACAGAAACTCAAAATATTATGTAATCTAAACCACATTAATTAACTAAGTTGATCTGACAAAAGAAAAAAAGTTGATAATCATGAAAATAATTTTGAGTGTACTAATAACAGTAAATTATGCATAATAACAAGTAACCCTAAACCAACCCCTAACCGTAACTCTGTAGCAAATACCAACATGTGCTGTTCAGGTCTCACCTGCGCTCGCACGCCATCAACACCAAATTATGACCTTAAATGACTGGTCAAATTTGAGCGTACGGTACTCCTATTGAACAAAGTTTACAAAGAGTGACTGTTTTGTCCACGTTTTTTTTTATCACGCTGTTGTAGTGTATTTTTGAAGCCAGAATGTGTATCCATTGACAGAAACACACATTAGCCGAACTCTGTCTGTTTTTACTCTTAAATTGAATTATGAAAATGACACAATTCATTATTATTTTTAATTCGTACTTTTACTCAGCAAGAACACAATAAATTGAAGTGACAGTAAGGACAAAAGTTGTTGCAAAAGTCTTGTTTCAAATAAACTGTCCCAGACGAAAGATGACCAATCGTGGCGATTTTCTTTTTTTTTTGTTTTTACTCTTAAAGCAGGCGTACACAGTGCGATTTTTGCTATTTTATGAGCTCGCAGATGATTGCGTGGAAATCGGTGATGGTCGCGGCTCGCAGCATGTGAGAGGAATGCCGAGCCGAGGACTTTACGAGCACCTCCCGATAATTTTTAAACATGTTTAAAGCCGATTTTCACAGGCTGTCCCCTATTGCCAAATCATGCACAACCACGTCACAGGCTAGATCGATGGGACTATAGCTCAGTGGCAGCAACCATACAGTGTGCGCATACACTGTCTCACACATACACACACTTCTCTCTCTCTCTCTCTTTCTCTCTCTCTATTTATGTTATTTATGTTGAAAGGAATGGCTACTGTTCTCTGCTTTTCAACAAATCATTTGCACATACATTTCTGTCATTTTTCTATCTGAAGCTATAGTTGCTTGCAACATTGAAAGCTCCGGTCTCTGTGTTTAGCGCGAAAGCTCACATGATTGCCGCCGGCTCGGGATAAAATTCGTGCAGGACAGTCGTGCCGTGTACCAGCTGCTTTGACGTGATTATCAAGTTAACTGACTCGTAACGTGTGCAATATCTCACGACCTCCCGGGTGTCCGAACTCGCACCGTGTACGCCCGCCTTAATTATTTATAACAAACCATATTATAGATGCGTCATTAGATTTTAGATGAACTGCGGTGCAAGTGCGTGCCGAACTGTGGGTGAAGAACGGTACGGTTCTTTTTTCTTTTTTTTACTGAGAATCATTGCACCCCTAATATATACATATATTACATGTTTACAAACTATTATTAGATGTGATTAATTGCGATTAATCAATTTTATATATACACTGAAAAAAATTATAAACGCAACACTTTTGTTTTTGCCCCCATTTTTCATGAGTTGAACTCAAAGATCTAAGACTTTTTCTATGTACACAAAAGGCCTATTTCTCTCAAATATTGTTCACAAATCTGTCTAAATCTGTGTTGTGTTAGTCCTGGGCTGGTGTGGTTACACGTGGTCTGCGGTTGTGAGGCCGGTTGGATGTACAGCCAAATTCTCTGAAACACCTTTGGAGAAGGCTTATGGTAGAGAAATGAACATTCAATTCACGGGCAACAGCTCTGGTGGACATTCCTGCAGTCAGCATGCCAATTGCACGCTCCCTCAAAACTTGCGACATCTGTGGCATTGTGCTGTGTGATAAAACTGCACATTTTAGAGTGGCCTTTTATTGTGGCCAGCCTAAGGCACACCTGTGCAATAATAACACCTGTCTAATCAGCATCTTGATATGCCACACCTGTGAGGTGGATGGATTATCTCGGCAAAGGAGAAGTGCTCACTAACACTCACTAACACACAGGGGGCAAAAACAAAAGTGTTGTTTATAATTTTGTTCAGTGTATATAGAACTAATATATGTATGTGTGTATGTGTATATATATATATATATATATATATATATATATATATACACACTGTATAATTGAAATTTTTGTTTTTATTTATAAATCAATTTACATAATATTATATTACAAATATTATTTGTGTTATATAAATAAAAATACATCAAATATATTTTCACAATATTACTGATCAAATCAACGAAGAAATAATCCAATTATTTTTGATCAAAGAAAAGTCATACAGGGTCAGTATAAGATGACAGCATTTTCCTTTTTGAGTGAACTGCACCTTTAATACAAACGAACTTTGAGCTCCACTGACTCTAAAAGGGTTAAATATTAATTTTCAAGCAGAAGCTCTTGACAATAGGGATTTTAAAAATGTTTGCCTTGTCAGATTCTCTCTCTCTCTGCTCACCTCATTAACCCCTTCTCCCCCTCTTCATTTCAATCACTCATACCTTTTCATGCTTGTATACTAACCCCTCCCCTCCTCTGTGGTTTGGTGCCACCCTCAGGCAAACAGCGGGACGCACAAGACGCCAGGAACTACATCAGAGAGATGTATAAACAGAAGGCCGTGAATACAGAGTCAAAGGAGTGCAAAAACATCTACCCTCACTTCACCTGCGCAACGGACACCAATAACATCCGGATGGTTTTCACAGACGTGAAAGACACGGTCCTGATCAAATCTTTGCAGGAGTACGGGGTGCTTTGAGCGGCCCATGAAGCACCAGTTTTTGCCAATCTAATAAAATGACTTTGGAGGGACGCACAAAGGATGACTTGAATTAATTTTTCTTGTGCATCCCCTATGGTTTTCTTTGTCTTTCTCTACATCTTTTCTTATATACCTACTTCTTGTTTGTCTCATTATTTTGGTGGATAAAAACATCTGCATGTTCTTAAGGTATGACACACTTTCCCCTCATTCCAACACTGACATCACTCTGAAAGTATGAGGATATACTGCTAAACAGCTGACAGATTTTCAGTGAGTTCTGGTTTCGAGAAGAATACAACACCGAAGAAGCTGCCAGCGAGACTGACCTGATTTTTGACTTTACTGATTACTTAAATAGAACAAGAGTCACTGCACTACTTTCTTTTCGAAAAGAACCAAAAACAAAATTATATTTCCTTTCTGTAACATAATCTACTATTTTTATCACACAAGCAAAAATGTAAGTTAGGGTCAGTAGGGTCAATGTAAGTGGAAATGTTTCTATTTTGCTTATTTTCGTAATCTAAAACAATTATATTATTTTAGAGCAATATAGTCTCTCAAAATGGAGCTTATACTGTTACTTTCCTGTCATGCAAGTTTAAGTTGTTATAAAATGTGTGACTTTGTGTATATATACAGTAGGATGGGTTACACTTATTTTAAGGTGTCATTGTTACAGTAATTAAACATAAGTACTGAGTAATATAGTAATATATTAACTATAGGGTTTGGTTCAGGGTTGGTTGCATGTAAATCCATAATTTATTGTAATAACTCACTGTAAAAAGTGATTAGGTGACTTAACTTAAAAAAAATGAGGAAATCCGTTGCCTTAAAATTATTGCGTAAATTAACTAACGTAAATTAAGTAATGTGGAATTGTCAAGTTCACATAACTTATTTTTTTTTCAATTAAGCATTAAGTTTATTTACATAAAATTATCATTAAGGCAAAAATTTAAGTTAAGTCAACTGATCACTTTTTACACTAAGTACATGTAACAAGGACTCTGTAAAATAAAGTTTTACCGTATGATGTATATAATATATATATATATATATATATATATATATATATATATATATATATATATATATATATATATATATATATATATATATATATAAGTATAGTTCTGCTGAAAGTTAAGATGGTTTATTTGTTGTGTATAAACAAATATAATAGTATCTTTAAACATAAAACTCTTTTATTAGTTTAACTGCACTGGAATATATGTATTTATTTAGTATTAATACATAGAAAACCCTACTAATTAGGTTGGGTTAGCTGTTATTTAAGCATTAAAATGAATCCAATCAGTCCATCTGCTGTCATTAAAATTTGAAATAATTTCTAATATTAGTGTGTTCACTGTGAATCGGTCAGGAAAGATGAAATTTGGTTTGCAATATGTTTATAATTACTGATAAATAAAAGAAAAATGTTATGTCCTGAATTATTATAACAAAAACTGGAAATGCAACAAGTCTAATATTTATGTTTATAATAATCACCAGCATTAAAATAGAAATGAGGCATTTTCCATGAATAGGGTATTCAAAATATACTAATGCAAAAGTTTTTTTGTTCCTCAACAAATGGTTGATGAAGGAGGTTAGTCTTCAGAAAATACTTCTTGTGAACCTCAGCAGGTAAAAACTACATTTTACATTTTTATTGTTTATTCATTTTATATGTAGTTTGCAATTTTTGCAACCCTGTTACCAATAAATTATATTTAAATTGTGTCTAAAAACTATTTGAATACAATTTGTCGCTGCAATTTCATACCAATAAGCATGAAATAAACATAACATTTGAAGAAGAAAAAAGAATGGGTAACAGGATTGCACTAATAAATGAAGCTGTTACTCAGCAACTACATTTTTGGGGCTACATCTTAGCTACTGATTAACATATTTCCCATGAATCAAATTAAACATTTTCGCACAAAAACATGGGTAACAGTTTTGTGCTTGATGGCTGAAGTCAACACAATTTATATTAAAATTTTGGAAAATAAAAGAGATAATTCGCTTGTCTTCTCTGCATGCTGTAGAAAACCTTAGATATGTTATGTAAAAACAAGGTTACATTGCCTGTGTTACAGTGTAATTATACAGGACTGAGTAACGAGTAATAATAATTAACTTGATGTACTTACTATAGAGTAAGGGTTTGTTTTAGGGTTAGTTGCATGTAAGTTTGCCTAATTTATAGTAATTAGCGTATAAAAAGGTCATATCAAAATAAAATAAAGTGTTACCAAAAGTAGTTTGACATTAATAATTCTCCCCAAAAATATTTTTTGCCTTTAATGCAAAAAAAAAACTAAGTGTACCATATACATGGAAACTGCCTTTAACTGTAACATCATTAAACTGGTTTTCTATGGTGACATTTAAAAAATTTAGCTTGTTCTTTTTTTTTTTTTTTTTAAATCCAAATTTCAGTTGAATTTTATTTCCCTTTTCCTTGTCTTTTTTATCTCAATGTTCTCCAACTCCACCCTATTATGATGCCAGGCCAAAAGCAAAACAAGGATGAAGCGATGGACTACATCAGTGACCTGTACCTTAAAGAAGCTTCAAGCCGTGAAAAACGAGACCGGAAACAAATTTACAATCACTTTACCTGTGCAACCGACACTGACAACATCCGCAAGGTCTTCAATGATGTCAAAAAAACGGTTCTCATCAAGGAATTGGAGTCTTACGGTATGCTTTAAGATGCTGAGGGGCTTCATCTGAACTGCTTCCTGGAAAGACAGATAAATTGTGAAGCTCACCAAATAAGTTATAACAGGGTTGAATGGATATGCCTTGTAAATACAGCTCATTTGAACTCTACGGAACTGATTCATTGGAGTTGCATTCAGAAATTGTTTCATTTTTTGAACTAAGCAAAATGGGACTTTCTGACCGTACACTGAAATAAATTTGCATATTCTGTTGGAAAAGAATATCACAATTTATCAATAACTGAAAATAAAGAGGCACTACTGGTTATGCGTATAAGACAACATGACAAGGATTTCAAGAAATGGACAAAACGTCCCCTTGTTATGGTATAATGTTAGATTGTCCCTGAAATTTATATACTGCAAGTCTCTTTGAATAAAACGGTTCACTAAATGACAATTAATCAAGTACTCCATGCATTTATTCCATTCCATTTTTAAAATGAACGTATGTCTTGAGACTACAAGACAACAGAAAGAAACACCTATATTAATGTGGAAAGTACCTGTATGGTCTGTTTCCCGAGGGATCCGCTCAGCTCAATCATAACCCACTCAAGCTTGAGGATCTTGCCGCTTGCTTCACTTTCTCCTCTACACTACAATAACTTCCAGAGCCATAACCTATATTTTCTGAACCTACCAGGGGTCCAAGTGCTCTCTAAGTTACTCTAAGCACTCTACAAGCTCTTTTCTATGAGTTTTAGACAGAAAACAGTAATAACAGGGTAGTTTGTAGTCCTTTAACTGGAATAACTGGAAAAATGACATCACGCCAAATTTCACCTCTTCTCCTTCTCTCTATGTATTTGATGGATGGGTGAAAGTACTTGAGCGCACAAGGTGGTTTGATACTCATTCATTACTATAGAGTCTACTTGTCACACTTGTACAGGCTCTGTGTGACCCGAGTGAGAGAAGAGCCTCTAATTGCTTATAATTTTAGCATGATGCAGAGCACAATCACATGCAGACCTTTTAGAAGGTGTTTGAAAACAGACACTCTTCACTTGCTGTGATTCACTACTCTCTATTTGTCTAATATGAATGTCTAACAAACATCACAGGAGAAATTTGTCATTCTAAAAGTCATGAACATCATCATTTTGAACATCTCAAATTATGTACTTGTGTTTAATAGCATTCTGTAATGGAAATAACAACCATAGAAATTACATTTTTGTTATAAAATGGCAGATAGCCTACCTATTTTGCCCTTTGTTGGCTTTTACTAACCTGCTAAATCATGCTAGCAACATGCTTAAACGTGCTCAATAATTCTGAAACATGCCAGCGACGTGTTAAATCATGGTAGCAACATTCTAAAACATGTTAGCAGTGTGCTAATTCATGCTAGAAACATAGCAATATGTTAAATCATAGACTAGTAGAAAAACATGCTAAATCATGCTAGCAACATGCTAAAACATGTTAGCAATGTGCTAAATTAACTAGAAACATCCTAGCAATGTGTTAATTCATGCTAGGAACATTTTAAATCACGTTAATAACATGTTAAATCATGCTGGCAATCTGCTAATTCATGTTAGAAACTGCCTGCAGCGAGCTAAATCATGCTAAAACATGTTAGCAATGTGCTAGAACATGTTAACAAAACTTATTTGAGTAAAACCTTCTATTTTCAAGCTTTAAGCTATTTTAAACTTTCAGACAAGGCATTGTCAAGCCAACATCAAAGTTTGTCATCAAACTTTACGCATCTAGTCTTATAGCTATTTTATCTGCCCTAAATACACAAACTATTGAATAATTGATTTATACAGAACATAAACTCACATGAACTCATCTGGAAATGCATTCCATGGCCTGCTGACAATCACCCTAAGCAAGCTGTTCAAGCTCACATCTAGAATCTAGATCTTTCCTAAAACCCCAGACCCAATTTAAAGCTGCAGTCCGCAGTTTTCCCTCTTTGTCGCCATCTCTGTTCGAAATCTGCATTGCAGTCATTCGCGGAATTATAAACTTTATGCGAGTTGTGCCTCGACACGGCACAGCGCGGCTGATTACAATGTTTGAGGAGACTGTGAGGCTGTCAGTCACCGCGCCGGTGTCGATACTGGCATTCAGAATCACAGATTAGTCTTTTTGGAAATCTGACCAACATAAGAATTTTCACTGGAAAATGTCATCTGAACAAGTAAGAAACATCCACGTTTGTTCTGGTTCTGACATTGCAGTAAATCGCGCTGATTAAATCTAATGATCGCTTATCATATCACGTAAAACTGTGCAAATTATACTTTGTTCTCAAATTGTTAATGTTAACAACGTCAGCATTGCGTGACTACATGTAATGTCCTTCCGATATTATCCATGTTTTCGCATTGGCCGGTTGTTGCAGTCTCTTTTTTTCTGTAGCCACTCCGAAGTCCGAACGAAGTCTTTTGCATTTTACAGCGGGTGAATCAGTTGTCACTGGTGATTGTCGTTTGAACCTTTCTGGATCCCCCATCAAATTGTTTAATTATATCAAGTGCTGTGAGAAAAGGCTTTAAATCTCCACCTCCAGCATCCTCACACACAATATAGCCTACTAGCCGAGACTTCTTCTTTATGTGTACAGATGTGACGTAATGACGCAAAGACATGCTCGAATCTCCCGCGGAAATCCACCAGTACCACTGGAATTAAAAACATTATTACAAGCTTACCACTTTAAATTGAGCTAAGGCAAGCAGATAGTTTTGAACACTGGCTGATTATGTATTTTCTCAAATATTTATTTTGGATCATTTTTAACCCCAAAAAAAGCTACGGACTGCTGCTTTAAGATGAAATTAGGTGAGAGAGAGAAGTCCGAAGATGAAAGCAACGAGGACAGCAGTTCGGAGTGAACATGGATGTCTCGGCTGCTTTCTTGGGTTTGTTGAAAGCCACACAAAGGATGGTTCAACATCTTGTTGAGTATGTACATTTTTCTAGCAACATATGGAGGATAGTAAGCCAAATGTATGTAAAAACAACAGAAAACAATGAAAAGAATGACAAAGGCTTTATTGAAATATTACTAATTTCAGCACATTATATAGTGGTGGCCAAAAGTGATGTCCGGCCTAAGAAATTGGACATCTTCGCCCTTTATTCTAATATTATTAAAAATTAGTTAAAGATGTTGCAAGCATATTGCATAGTTGTGCTTGAAGTCAATTGTTATATTTGTTATAATGCAATGAAACATACCAAATTGAGCCGACATAATTTTTGGCCAGGCTGTCATAAAAAAGAAAATATGAACACACGCAAAAATGAGAGAGAACCAATGTAATATTAATAACAGATGATGTTGTGGTAATTGTATATTTTTCTATGCAATTTTGTATTGTAAAATAAAACCTGTAGCTTTAGTTTGCCTTTTTGCCAAATAATTTTGTCAGATAAATACCTTAACCAAATATAATGTTTTTTTCTTGCTACACTGCTGCTGTTATTGCTTCTGCTGCTTTTATTGCTGCTGCTGTAGATGATTGCTGATGCTCTTTATTGCTGCTGCTGCTTTTATTGCTGCTGCAGATTATTACTGTTGCTCTTTATTGCTGCTGCTGCTTTTATTGCTGCTGCTGCTTTTATTGCTGCTGCTGCTGTAGATTATTGCTTCTGCAGCTTTTATTGCTGCTGCTGTATATTATTGCTGATGCTTTTTATTGCTGCTGCTGTATATTATTGCTGCTGCTTTTTATTGCTGCTGCTGCTGCTGCTGCAGATTACTGCTTCTGCAGCTTTTATTGCTGCTGCTGTATATTATTGCTGCTGCTTTTTATTGCTGCTGCTGCTGCTGCTGCTGTAGATTATTGCTTCTGCAGCTTTTATTGCTGCTGCTGTATATTATTGCTGCTGCTTTTTATTGCTGCTGCTGCAGATTATTGCTTCTGCAGCTTTTATTGCTGCTGCTGTATATTATTGCTGCTGCTGCAGATTATTGCTTCAGCATCTCTTATTGCTGCAACTGTATATTATTTGCTGATGCTTTTTATTGCTGCTGCTGCTTCTTACTCTTGATGCTTTTTATTGCTGCTGCTGCTGCTGCTGCTGCTGTAGATTATTGCTAATGCTTTTTATTGCTGATGCTGCTGCTGTTATTGCTTCTGCTGCTTTTATTGCTGCTGCTGTAAATTATTGCTGCAGCTTTTAATGCAGTCCAAGTACATCTATATCTACTCACCAGTCATCTCTGCTGTTCCACTCTGTGCTCTGTTCAAATAAAACCTGTTATTGAACTACTTACTTGTCTTTTATTACTGCTGCTGTATATTATTGCTGATGCTTTTTATTGCTGCTGCTGTAGATGATTGCTTCTGTTGTTATTGCTGCTGCTGCTGTAGATTATTCCTGATGCTGTAGATTATTCCTGATGCTTTTTATTGCTGCTGCTGTAGATGATTGCTTCTGTTGTTATTGCTGCTGCTGCTGTAGATTATTCCTGATGCTTTTTATTGCTGCTGCTGTAGATGATTGCTTCTGTTGTTATTGCTGCTGCTGCTGTAGATTATTGCTGCTGCTCCTGCTGTAGATTATTCCTGATGCTTTTTATTGCTGCTGTTTTTGTTGCTGTAGATTATGTCACGACACACACGGGAGATAGACAGCAGATCCAAGTGCAGTAAAGATGTTTTAATGGGTAATCCGTAAAGCGTAAATCCAGTCCAGGCAAAGGTCAAATACCGTGTAAACAATCCAAATACAAAAATAACAAAACACAAGGAACAGTCAGGAACAGACCAAGAAGTGTCAGACATAACAACGACTCCGTACACATATTAACACAGACAGGGAATATATACACAGATCTAACAAGACTAACAATGAACAGCTGGGAACAATGATGACGGGGAACAGCTGAGTGCAATGACCTGATGAGTGACAATGACAGACAGAATGCTGGGAAATGAAGTCAATAGTGAAGGACACCGTGAAGAGGACCTCTAGTGGAAACCAGGAAACATAACCAGACACTGTGACAGATTATTGATGCTGCTTTTATTGCTGCTGTAGATTATTGCTGCTGCTTTTATTGCTGCTGCTGCTGCTGCTGTAGATTATTGCTGCTGCTTTTATTGCTGCTGCTGCTGCTGCTGTAGATTATTGATGCTGCTTTTATTGCTGCTGCTGCTTTAGATAATTGCTTCTGCTGTTTTTGTTGTTGTAGATTATTGATGCTGCTTTTATTGCTGCTGTAGATTATTGATGTTGCTTTTATTGCTGCTGTAGATTATTGCTGCTACTTTTATTGCTGCTGCTGCTGTAGATTATTCCTGATGCTTTTTATTGCTGCTGCTTTGGATTATTGCTTCTGCTGTTTTTGTTGCTGTAGATTATTGCTTCTGCTGTTTTTGTTGTTGTAGATTATTGCTGCTGCTTTTATTGCTGCTATAGATTATTGCTGCTGTAGATTATTGCTGCTGTAGATTATTGCTGCTGTAGATTATTCCTGATGCTTTTTATTGCTGCTGCTGCTGCTTTAGATTATTGCTTCTGCTGTTTTTGTTGCTGTAGATTATTGCTGCTGCTGTTTTTGTTGCTGTAGATTATTGCTGCTGCTTTTATTGCTGCTGTAGATTATTGCTTCTGCTGTTTTTGTTGCTGTAGATTATTGCTGCTGCTTTTATTGCTGCTGTAGATTATTGCTGCTGCTGTAGATTATTCCTGATGCTGTAGATTATTCCTGATGCTTTTATTGCTGCTGCTGTAGATAATTGCTTCTGCTTTCATCAGATGTTTATCATGGTAAATGTTCAGTAGTTTATACCAAAATACCATAGCCATGGTAAGCCATTTTGTGTAAAGCCTAATAATAGGCATATTCCCAGACATGGCACCAGTTTACCTACCCACGCTCACTAATAGACAGCGAGCCGGAAACGCGCACTGAAGTGCGTCTTGATGTGTGATCCGGCGGCACTGGTGACTGTCATTCTCCATTAGTTGAGTTGACACTCTCCCCGCTGGGCACCTCGTGTGTGTGTGTATCAGCTCCCTACAAGCGACAGCCGTGGCACAGCCAGCCTCACTGGCCCTGTCAGAGCTCAGGATGCCTCGTTAGATCTGCTTGCCACTCTTGACAAACTCTGCTGCCCTTCTCCATTGCCTGTGATCAGGGTATGCGATAATAGTCTAAATTTAACAATGTGGCTTAGTGCAAGAGAGAATATCTGTCATCATTTACTCAGTGTTGTTCCAAACCTGAACATTCTTTCTTTTGTTGAACATAAAAGAAAATGTTGGGCAGAATGTCCAAGCTGCACTTTTCGGTACAGTAAAGATGACAAAAAGCACAACAAAAATACCATAACATTTATATTTCATGTCTTTTGAAGCTATGCAAAAAGGACAAAAAGCAAAAAATTATAATATAAAATGTCTATTATGAAGTCGCAATTGACATAAAATACAATAATGAGATTGAAATGATCAAAAGATGATAATTATGACATAAATTCAAAATTATTACATTTTACATGCATAGCAAGAGTTTTATGAGATGCAAAGTCATAATTATGACCAAAAAGTCAAAATTATAAGATGTTAAAAAGCTACAATTATAACCAACATTTCAACGTTTATGACTTTTATCTCAATTTCAACATTTTAAGTCAATTTTGACTTATCTAATAATTGACTAAGTATGTCATAATTTCTATCGCATTATTATGACTTAGGGTACGTTTACACTACAACAATGTACTAAAACAGAAAAGTGTTTCCTTTGCGTTTTTCGTGTAGTGTTTTTGACAAAATTTTGACAGCGTTGTCAAAACACTTCACACGGCTCCGCAAAAAATGGCTAAAATAACTTAATTATTCATGCCAAGCCAGTGGTTGGCGATGTCACTTTGTAAAGAAATATCACACGCATATAGACTGACGTCACCATTTTCATGAATTTGCATTTTTGTAGTTTACACAGAGACGATAATGCAATCATTTTAAAAAACTGGCACTCTGAAACCCGTTTTCAAAAGTTTCCATTTTCAGGCCCCCAAAACGCTGTTGTCGTGTAAATGAACGGCTAAAACGCAGAAAAAGTTTTCTGTTTTTAGTTGAAAATGGTGTTGTGTAAATGGCCCCTTAGTATCTCATCTCATAATTTCAACTTTTTATGTCATAATTATGATTTACCATAGCATGATTGTTTTGTGGTAGAAATGGTCTTCCATTCACAAAGATATTGAACAGCTTAAAAAAACTAAAAGTAAAAAACGTAAGTTTTTTGGAGATTGAGAGCTGTTTGGACATTTTGCTTAACACTTTCTTCAAGGTGATACAGGTTCAGGACTCCAAGAGGATGAGAAAATAATGACAGAATTGAAAGTTTGTGTGAACTATCCTTTAAGCACATTAAAAAATGCTTTTTTTATCTTCTCTCTGTTGCTCTTTAAATATTTATGCCAAAAACTGTAAATCCCCAAGCCAAGTCATTTTGAGACTGTGCTTGCACCAGGTTTTATTAACCTCAGGGTTACTTTGGTGCCTATTTAAGAATCTCAGACGGTTATTATGTGACATTTAGAAAGATTTATTCATCTGCTGCATGAGATTGATTAATATGGCAGGTTTGTGTGAACGTGGGTTAGACCGAAGATTTCCAATCTCATTTTTAAAAAAAAATTGTTTAACCAAAGCTTTCGTTGATTTATTGAGCCAAACATAACATTATAAACCCAGTTAATAGCTCACCAAAAATGTAATTAATAAAATACATAGCATCCTGTGGCCAAGCCGCTGGAGTTCAGGTAGCTTTAGAGTGTGACTTTGCAGAGATGCTGTCGCATTAGCTGCATGGGCGGCCATGGTGTCACTGTGGCGCGGACTGCATTTGCTGATAAGACGCTGCCAAATCCGTCCTGCCTCACACACACACACACACACACACACACACCTACAGGAAGGAACAAGCTATTTAGGAGAAGAAATAAACTGACTAGAGCCGGTTTTTAAGGTTCCTCTGTGTATTTATCAAACAGTTTCTGACATCACTGATGTTTGGAAAGTGTCTTCCACTTTAGCTAGGAATGTTCTGACCACCTACTGTATGCAAAATATCAATATTCAACTGGTAATGCAATGTCAAAGTCAATGTACCTGAAGACTATCCTCATGAAACCTTAACTGTCCTTTATTCCCATGAAAATGCATCGCTTTCCTCCATTTTCCCTCCTTTTCTTCTTACATTAGCGGTGCAGGCATTGTTGTTGTCCAAAGTGAACTGCAAAACAAACAAATATTTATGTAATTAATACTATTGCTCATACTTGGGGCCCTATGATGTCTGAGATGCGGAAAACGTGGCGGAATCTTGAAATCCAGTCATAAAAATGTTTTAATAAATAAAAAATGCGCCTGTACACTTAATTCAATTGTGATATGAACTAGTGTCAGTGAAAATTAAACCACAAAAAGACTATTTAAATATGAAGTCTGCATGTCTTCACTACAGCACGCCAAAATAAAAGTTGAGTTTAACTTGAAGAAACTATGACAGCAATATATTACTATTGTAGAGTAGAATGTACTTTTCAATGTAATAATAATAATAATAATAGTTTCATAAAACATAATTTTTGAGAAATATCACAAAGTTTCATCCATGTTTTCATTTAAACTGTAAACCTAGGTACTTTTTTGCCAAAAAATTAATGGATTTATTCCATTTTAAGATTAATTATATGTTAGAGGTTTTATGCATTAATTTCATCACCCCAGTTTTTGACACAACATTTTTATTAAATCGTAAAACACAGAATCACAAAAAAATTTAAACAAACATTAAGAAAAAGAAAGGCACTAATATTGAATAAATTATTACATTGTTAAAGTTGCATCAATTAAATTGATTAGACATCCTTTTTGACTATTACAATTTAATTTAATTATTAAAAAAATGGAATCCAGAACATTTTATACAGAAAAAATGAATTTTGGAAATAATAAAACAGAATTTTCATAGGGCCCCACAAACTAATTTGTTAAATTTCTCAAATCAGTTTCACTTGGTTGGCCTTAAAACGAGCAAATAAAAATTATTGTAGACACTGAAGGGGGGACCCGAGTCATACTTAAAGGTGGTACTTATGACTTTGTCTGTCCTAACAACCACCCTGAGCCCCCTAGCAACCACCAAGAATACCCTTGCAATCACATAGCAAAACTTGTTTCGCAATGGCAAGTGCCACTCAAATTCACATTTTCTCATCGTGAAATTTTAAAAATCTAGTTTCTACTCTATTTGTCTTCATTTAAGACCCAATCTGTCTGTTCTGCTCTCGCTGGAACACACACAGAGACGCAGATGCACCTGTTTTGAGGCCATTAATTAGATTTAACCAAAACAGCTCAGGGCTTTTAGATTATTAATGCTGAGAAATACCAAACACAAAATGTTCCCAATTAAAATGAAGATGAATGGCAGGGCATGTCCTCCTGTTGAGCCTCTGTGTCTAAATTATCACAGTGCAGATAAACCATTAAACACACAGCCCTCACCCCGTCCCGACAGACTGCGTCCACACCACCCACTGCGATCTGTCTTGTTTTTTATTTATGTCTCATTCAGTCCTTGTTCTGTTATAGGTGATAAGCCAGCAGTCATAACAGCTTAACTAAAATACTCATGTTTTGTAAATGAGCTGCATAATAAAAAGACTAGATGGCTAACGAGAGATAACAGTGTAAATAAACACCTCTGATCGATAATAAAGTAAAATATCAAAGAGTTTAAACACCATTTATCTCAAACTTGAAAGGATATAAGATGAAAGCCAAGGACACCTGAAACTCTTCTAAAATACAAAAGAAACTTCAAATCAACGTTTAACAACATGCACAAGGAACCTAGTCAAAGCACACACTTTAATTTCCTTGATCTTTTCAGGGCAGCCACAATTATGTTGCTAAACATCCTGTTCGACTCTCTGTACCACATCCTGAAAGGTGCATAAATAAACTATCCAACCAATCCAAGGCTAGTTGTGAAATGGTTGCGGAGAAACTGTTATAACTGTTGACACAAGTGTCGTTGGAAAAGCAAACATCACGAGAATAAAATGGTGCCACCGAGACGTTCAAACACCAAATGGAGGCGGGACAGTTTTATCTGTCTCTCTTTTGCCTTGAGGCACAGAATCTGTTTTTTTTTGCTACTGTAACTTCTGATAAGTGCAGAGGATAGGTATAATATCGTAAACCTAAGCTTGTGACATAAAACAAAAACAAGTAATCTGGTTAATTAATGCATCTTATTCACCTCTTAACAGAACTACTTTTTGTATTCACCAGTGTATTGCAAGGTAACAACCAGAATTTATATATAAAGCCATTTGTACTGTGTGTGTGTATATATATATATATATATATATATATATATATATATATATATATATATATATATATATATTGTATTCATTCCTTGGTATCAAAAAAGTGTTGCAAAATGATTAGTTAGGATGGGAATGACGCAACAACTGAAGGACAAAGGTAATTTATGTGTAGAATGTAAATGGGCTAAATAATCAGTACACAATAAACGTTGAAAATAAATGTCAAGTATTAAAATGCAAAAATATTTATATCGAATAAACTTTAAGATTTTCATAGTATAAGACATAAAGTGCATATATAGTGACTATATTTACTACACTGTCTGAACAAATGGTTCAGTGACATAAATCCCTCTCTGGAAATCAGCCCTGGTGGGTGGTCAAAGCCGAAACGGCCTTTGGTTGGAAAGAGCGAGCTCTCGTTTCCATATTGAATATTAATGTGTTTGAATTGAAGGGGTGAGCAAAACTGACCTTTTCTGCCACACTATTCCAGTGATGAATCCCACAGACACACAGAGACTCTAATTGTAATGGAGAGACACCCAACAGGGACACACAAACAAAAACTTGCGATGGATTTTGGCCATGGTAGTTTTCAAATAAAGATAAACTACATGCACACAACACGTTCTTTGGGCATTTTCACCCAGAAAAAAAACAGTTTAGCCAAGCCAGGAGACCGGTTTAATCCTGCTAAGACCAATTTAGGCTGGTTTAAGGTGGTGAGGCGGGTTTTTGGAACATGGTCGATGGCTTATAAACTGGTAGACGCCCACTAGTCTAAACCAATATGATCTACCAGTTTCAATCTTGATTAAGGTTGTGTTCACACGAGGCAGGTTGGGTTCAACTCTGGTGCGATTGATCTGTTAGTGCGGTCCATTTGAATAAGGTTGTGTTCACTTGTTTCTTTTGGTCCGGGTCAAAAAGAAAATTATACATTTAGTCCTGGTAACCTTAACGTCGGTTCGTTTTAAGACCGTATATTTCTCAACGGAAATATCATAGAACATCAAATTGACCATCAAAAACAATGCTGTGTGCTGGACTACATGTGCTTTTTGTATGTGCGTACATATGATGGTATATGATAGAGCTGAGAACTCGTGAAGAGCTTTTAAAAGCGGCTGAAATCCCTCCGTCACACACACAAACAAAGACCCATCTTTTCAGTGGTCTCGGTCCGCTTGTTTGGTGTGCACCAGGGTTCGGTTGGCAGCGTTCACACTTATTCAAATGAACTGCACTAACAGAGCAATCGCACCAGAGTTTGTTTTAATCGAACCAAACCTGCAAAGTAGGAGAGTGTATTGTTGCAGCTGTATTTTGGAACATAATATAGTTTCTAACTGGTTCGAGCTGGTCATTTGCTGGTCAGCCCATATGAAAAAATAATTAAACTCTTTCCAGGCACTGCTATTGTTGCAATGACACAAAATTAGCAAGCTCCAGTTATAATTAACTTGTTTGCGATGTAGTTTGTTGATTAAACAGAAGCATTCTAATTTTGATGCTCGCTTGCTGACTTAGACATAATGTATAAAGAGCGCGACGCTGCGCGAGGGAGCACACCATCACACCTACAGATAGAGACCGATATGGACAAAAAGCACATACATATGTATTTATGCACAGAAATATGAACCCACACAGACTTTAAAGCAGACACCGAATAGAAGAAAGTGTTTTCTAATGTGTACATCGCAAGTAATTTTCTTGTTGATGGAGTTCCGAGGTGAGGTCAATCTGCCATAATGTATTCTGTAATTTCAAGGCTGGTTCTGTCAGCAGGTCTACATTGAGGCTTAAAAGCCTAGTTGACCTTTCCAATAAGACATTAGCCAGCACTTAAAGTGATGGGCCGCAAAATCAGGATAGTTTATAGACAGGAAAAGGAGATCTTTGTCAGCCTTGGGGCACTGAGGATAGCATGAGGCTAATGCTAATGGCTAGTTCCCAACAGTCAATGCCATTACTGGAGTTGCACAACTTAATATTGTTGTGCTAAGAGGTTAAGAAAGACAAGGGTGTTTGGGCACAGGTGTTCTCAGATACAACCATTTTGTCATTCCGTCATTTCCATTTGTCGTTCCTGCTCTCTTTTGTTATGCCAGAAATGCATTCTACGCAAGTGTAGATGCTAATGCTCAGCTAGTGCATTGCATCTGTGCTATTAAACCACATAATTATAAGTTATACAAGATTCGACTCATTTTTTAAAAAGTCAGTTTAATGTAGGCTAATTTAAGGTGAAATGACTTAAACATCCAAGTTTAAGGCAAAATTTAAGGCAGCAACTTTTTTTGTGTATGTTGTTATTCAAGTAGCTATAAACTTGTCAACATACACTTTGAAACTACTTTCAACTATAGAAAAGCTTTTAAAAATGTTGTTAGCTACACTATAAGCTGCTAACAAAAATTTGCTAACGACATAGAAACTACTTAATATAGTTAACCACAAAGAGTGGCTTTAAATTATGCGCAAAGTCAAAAGTACATAGATATTGCATTCACATACAACTCCGCACCGCTCACATACTCTGGTGCGGTGGGATGATACAAACAATGAAAAATCCCAGTGCTGTTACTAAATTATGCATGATAATGTAAAGGGAATTGTATTCTGTGAATTTCAAGTTATTCCCATCTTGATTCATTAAACATTGCAAATAGAATATGATGATGAAATTAAAAGCATATAAATGCATCTAATTACACCCCCAGCCATTAACAATTATGGGGGCAATCATCAAAATTGATAATGTGTTATAATTAGAATTTCCATGAGAATATTGTAACTATAATTTTCCACTCTTGTGGCTGATATTCCCCAGTAGATTTTCCTTTTTCCCTTCCAGAATGAGGAAGCCATTTGATAGTGTGATAATGAGCCAAACACACGGAGACACACACACTCTCACACACACACACACACACACACACTCACACAAAGGCACTTTCATCTCAAGAAATCTAATTAGTCAAATGATATTTTAGAGGAGAATTGTGGCAACTTCTTCCTCAGGCACAGAAATCCTCACCAGCACTCCCACACTGATTTACTCAGAAAATGGAAAAATGAGACCAATTACAGCACAACAGAACTGAAAGATGAACATTTGCGTTTTCTAAACCCAAACGGTGTAAACAAGGCCAGTTAAAGAGCAAACAGAGAAGGAAAAATAAAAGAAAAACGCTTAAAAAGCATCAACAAAGGCTCAGTCTACAGGGACTGCGAAAAGATAAATAGCCTGGCTTCTACGTCCATCCATCTCTCTCTGATCTTCTCATCTGTAGTTCTGATGTAATTTACTGGTGACCATCCTGAGATGAGAGAAAAACGTAGAGTGTGATGATATGTACAAAGAAAAGTAATACCCAAAATTTCAGCACAGCCCCCAAAAAAATCCATGCAGGTTTCTTGCTGCATAGATTAAAAAAACAACAACAACAAAAAAACTCAAAACATATAAGACAACATATTGTTATTATTAGAATATTATTTCGGTGATGGTTTCCATTAAATAATAAATACAGTATATTTCAAATGCATATACAGCATGTTGCAAATTGTTCCACAACACTGTGTCCTCGTTTGACCCGAGCCAGTCTCTCTTTTCTTCACGCTTTCTGCCTTCACTGCCGCCCATTAGAGCTAATGAAAGCAACAGGTTCTGGGAGGTGAAAAAGAGCTTCATTAGCCGTATTAGATTATAATAAAGATTTAAAATCACTTCTCGAGCGTATTCAATCGGTCATGCCATCCTGTAAGGATTCAGCATCTAATGCCTCTTGCTTATGTTTTAGACTGAGCTCCGGTAAGTGACAGAAATCCAGCGGCGAGAGCCAGGCAGAAATAGAGTGAATGGGGAGGAAGATAGAGAATGTGTTTGAGAGATCTCTCATTGAGATTTGCTCTCTTCGCTTTCGAGCGAAGGTGGATCATGAGATGGCGAAGGAAATCAGGAATGAAATTAAAGTTGGACCCAGAGGAGGACGCGTTGAAATGATTGGTGAGAGGGATGGAGAAAGGAACGACAGGGAATTGAAGAAGCGGGACAGAACAATCCGGGGGGAAGTATGTTTTTTTATTCCCTTTTTGGTATATTAAAGGGTTAGTTCACCCAAAAAACAAACAAAAAAAAACTGTCATTAATTACTCCCTCTCATGTCGTTCCAAATCTGTAATTCATTTTTAATGAAACCAGAGAGATTTCTGTCCCTCCATAGACAGCACAACTACCACTTTGACGCTTCATGATAAAACTAATCCATATGAATCGAGCGGTTTATAGATCGTATAAATATAGATTGTAAAACTAATCCATATGAATCGAGCGGTTTATAGATCGTATAAATATAGATTGTAAAACTAATCCATATGAATCGAGCGGTTTAGTCCAAATTTTATGAAGAAACTTGATTGCTTTATATGATGAACACATTGAAAATAGGCTTTTATTCACATATAGCCATTAATCACTTACACATGAGTTTGTTTTTGTGATGCTTTTTTTGAAGATGTAAGGACGATAGTTCAAACAAAACTGACATAATTGGCTGCAGTTCCAGAGTGTTTTCAAAGATACCTTTTGCATGTTTGTACCATTTTGTCCCAACGGAGGCAGAGAAGAAGAGAAGTAAAGATGAAGGACAATCAAAGAGCAAATGAATGTCAGAGAAGCTACAGGTTAGCAAATAAGAAACAACATCTCGGCACTTACCTTAAAAGCACAGCAGTGAGAGCTCAAGCACACGTCATCAGATTTTACCCCTTGAGGAATCACTACAAGGAGCAAAGAAAACACATATTTTCTTTGTGTCGGGTGCAATAAAAAGACGAGCTGTTATTGGCCATTGGCAGGAAATCACAGAGAATGGAATGGAAATCAATACAGCTGCCAGCAGGGATTTCATGCGGCCAACAGAGGGAATCTGAAATAAAGCTAATCCTCTCACAGCCGCCCCTAAGTTGCTAAAACGGGACAAGAGATTTCAAAGCGAGATTATGATCGACACAAGAGGGAAGCTACGATAAGAGGGAGATTAAAACGCAAGGGGAGCAAAAACGGACCGAAAAGTTCACCATGGATGATAAAATCAGAGTCTTTACACGACGCTGTTTTCAACTGAAAATGGATTCATTCAACTATTTTTGGGGGCTTGAAAATGCAAAATTTTTAAAATGGGTTTCAAAGTGTATGTTTTTGAAACCGATACCATTATTGTCTTTGTGTAAACTACAAAAACGCAAAACTGTGGATACGGTGACATCGTGCGTGTTAGGGATGTGCCTGAAGCCCGAATACTATATTCGGAAAGTAAACGGTGCTTTCTACGGAGCCCCGGAAGGGACATGCTGATGGAAAAAAATTTGAGATGGGAGGAAAAATATATTTCAATGCTTTTGCGTTCTGTCACACTTATATAGTTGGGTATCTATTAAAACTGTAATTAATATTATCTGTATTACAAATACAAATATTTAATATTAGAAAATGTAATTTTATAATTATTATAATTTTTCAAAATTAAAAAAAAAAATGTTATACAACAACAAAAAATTACACTGACCAATTGACTATTGTTAACATTAATAAATGTCCACAGTTATGATGGTTATGGTAGACTACCGTTTTTTAAAAGAAATGTATACTTTTATTTAGCAAGGACGCATTTAAATTGCTCAAAAAAGACAGTAAAACATTTAAAATGTTACAAAGGATTTCAATTCAATTCAATAAATGCTGTTCTTTAAAAGTTTTTATTTATCACAGAAGCCTGAAAAAAAGTATTATGGTTTCCACAAAAATATAAAGCAGCACAACTGTTTTTAACATCAATAATAATGAGAAATTTTCTTGATCATCAAATCAGGATATTAGAATGATTTCTGAAGGATCATGTGACACTGAAGACTGGGGTAATGATGCTGAAAATTCAGGAATACATTCTAAAATGTATTCAGATAGATTTAAATTGTAATAATATTTCACAACATTAATGTGTTCTTTATCAAATAAATGCCTTGGTCAGCACGAGAGACTTCTTTCAAAACATCTCAAGATATGCAGGAGAAAACAGGAACACTGACTGACCTCATATGTGACGGCCACAGGCTGCACTTCAGACTGATCCGGGCCTGTTGCCTGCTCTCATATTGTCAGCCTGCAGAATCATCTGGGAGTGACAGTGGGAAATCGATTGAGCAAACAGTCGGATTTCTGGGATTTAGAGAGAAAAGAAACAGACAGGAAATCAGAGGTTGATGAGAGGATCTCAACTGAGAGCTTGACGCCGACATGTTCTTCTCCCATGGGCGCTCTGAGTTGAAGCTCTTGTTGCGCTGCTATTACGTGCTATATGAGCCGAGTACAGATTCCACTTGTTTAGTGAGATGAAAAATACACCTGTGGCTTCAAACATTCCGGCTCTGTTTAGTGGGGAAACTCTTTTCGCTGATTCTCATGGGCAAACTTGCTCAAGGGACCAAGTTGACTCTCTTAGGGGCTGTTTACACGGCACCGTTTTCAACAAAAAAATGTTTTTGCATTTATTTACACAACAGTGGTGTTTTGGGGGCTTGAAAACATAAACTTTTGAAAACGGGTTTCCAAGTGCAAGTTTTTTTATATTATACCGTTATCGCCTCCGTATAAACTACAAAACCGTGAATATGTAAAAACAGTGACATCATGCACATGCATATTACACGCTCGGTCTATAGGCGCGTAGTGATTCTTTACAAAGTGACATCGCCAACTACTGGCCTGGCAGCAGAGTATGTATTTATTTGTATAATTTACAATTGATACAAAGAGCTAAAGTTATCCATGGATTACTCAGAGTTTGCAAAAAACACATAACACCAGAGAATTAATAAAATCCATTGCTAATACTCATTGTGTTTGTTTTGTTGGTTTCCTTCCAAAATGATGTCACTTCCTGGAGGATGTCATTAGGGAACTTGTTTTATTTTAAGGGATATTAGCCTGCACAAGACTAACAGGGTGGAAGGAGAAGACAAGAAAAACTGCTTTAATAGATAATCAATCAAAAGAAAATATTCCAAATAAAACATGTTGTGATTAGAGTGAGATTTTTTTTTTAAAACGGCTGACTTAAAGGTACAATATGTAAGAATTTTGTATCAAAATATCCAAAAACCACACTTGCACAGTGTTATATATTTCTTTCAATTGTGTATTTACATTATCCTAAATGTTTGCAAGAATTTGTAAATTCAGAGGAATTCACAATTTTAAATAGTGCCCGTCCCTTGTCACTTGTTGCCTGTCAATGACGTACAATATCCGTGTTATCCCTGGTTTCCGCTTGTACTGCCATAGTAACCATGGCGACAGACGTGGAAAACTGCGTAATGTCTAGCACGCTCACGCTGTTGTTGTTTCGTTCAAACATTATGGACCATGGCAAGCAGACTTTGGGACAAAAAGAGAAATAAAACGAGGATCAATATCGGCGTGGCGTTTTCGAGATGCCGAGAGCTCCACGTCCGCGACAAACTTCTACTTGACAGAGCTTCACGAGTCACGACTTGACAGAGACGCCGCTCTTGCATGTAGTTTATTAGAGTGGTGAGTGAATGTACATCGAATCATTGTTATATAGCTCAACATGATGAAATGTTAGAATATGATCAGTATGTTATTCTAATGTTGATCTATCTAGCTTACTGCTAGTCTCATACAGCCAACAAACTAACACATAGAATAACATTATAACTTTCAACACACTCAAATGCAGTTTCTATTTGTTTTGTTTTTTGTCACCTCACAATTGTTATTTGTTACATAAACTGACCAGTTTGAGTATTAATTCAGCACTTGCGGGTATAGTTCGGTAGAATGAAATGTCCTCATTCCTTTATATCCGCAGGACTCGCGTGTAGCGATGATATCTGTATCTCATTAACAATCGCGACCTGCTTCATACCACAGTCATGTTAAAAAACATGAATGTATTCACTCACATTACTTCCCATAAACATTATTAGATCCATCGGCTTGACGACAAGTTCCATGATTCCGCTTATTCACTGCGTCATCATTCTACGCCTTTGTTATTGTAAGAGGTTAGCGACCCCTAGCAGCGACAGAAATTACATATTGTAGCTTTAACTATGCTAATTTCATCAATAAATGCACACAATTAAATAATACTTGAATACTTTGACAAAATTAATAATTAACAAAATTACAGAATACTAACACACTTTCATGACAATTCGTAATTACTTTACGGTTTGGTAAATTCGTACAATGTAATTTGTGCGTTTTTTTACGGTTAGGTTTGGTTAGGTGTGGTTGGTTAGGTTGGTTACCAAATGGTTAGGTTTAGGGATGGACCTTCATGCTTATGCATCACACTACTTTTTTTTGAAATATTATACAATTTCATGCAAATCATGATGCAAAATAAATGATGCAAAATAAACACATTCTGTCTGCGAATTTTATTTAAGGGTTCAAGCGTCTATTGTAATTGTTCGAATTTCCAAGGATCAGCATTCTCCCCTAAAAGTGATCTGGCAGACCAAACCGTAAGTCGTAGAGACTTGAAACTTTGAGGGATGGTAGTAGCCTACCCACCCTGTCTACAACGTCACAAAGGCTCACCTTAATCGAGCTGATGATGGCGCTATAGCAATTCAAAATATGAAATTTCTCATAACTCCTAAACCGTTTGTCGCAGGCTCAAGTGTCTTATATCTTTTGAATTCTTGGCTCAATACGAACAAAATGGATTTGAGCACCCAGTGAACATTTTGGGTAATTTGGATTTTTTGAAAAACCTACTTTTGCGAACTAGTCATAGGTTTTGCAAACCAAACCAGTGCAGAGAGATTCTCTAGAGTCTGATTGTCAATAATTATTAAAAAAAGTCTAAATTTTGATTCACGTCCGCAACGGGATGTTAAAACGTTCGAAGTGGCTAAGACCACTTTTACTAAAACGGCTATCCCTCTTGAATGGAATAAGATCATTTTAACAAACTCGGTACGGGCTCGTCTGTGGTCGCGTGAAAAAGGCGGTGATGCTTAAAAATGATAATTTGCTGGTGCTATAAAATGAAGAAAAAAAACAACAGCTATAGCTATGCAACAGTCCGTCGAATTGACTTAAAAACTGGCATGCAGTGCATCTTTGTCCAAGGTGCCACGATTGTCTACAAGGAAATTTGCGTTTTTCAAAAAATACAGCCACTGTTGGCCAATGAATTTCAAGAGAGACCATAGATATAAACACTAGATGTCGCCTGGCTACGGCAGTTCATTGGAACGAATAGAGCCGCCATCTTGAAACAGGGGAACCCCTCATCAGCGTCAATGTAGGAAATGCTCTAACGGAAATAAAATCACCATAAATAGTCGTGAATGCGATTTTCTGGTTGTTTTGGTTCGTTCAAACGGTCAGACATGTATTTATCATTGAGTCCAGAGAAATTTAAATTTCAAAATTTCACAATCTTGTAAAATGTAATCCCTTGATGTCTGTTTTTTAGATTTCGTTCGTGTGAACATCCATACGCAGCACAAAAGTCCAGCATCATCCATGAATTCAGCGTTACCTAGCTACTTCCTATGACAAGACCCCTGTTCCAAGATGGCGGCGGTTTTGACGCATGTTTAGAACCCCAAGGCGACATCTAGTGTTTATATCTATGAAGAGAGACAAGGTTAACGGAGGCCGATCGGAACGAAACTTGCCTGGCCTGTTTGACTCATGGCCCTAGAGGCCTGTGAGAAATTCGTATCACGAGATTTTTCTTCGCTTTCGTCACACATCTCAATTTATATTTCATCTGAAGCATCTTCACTCTTTTCTCCTTATTAACTAGTATACTATCTTTAAAAAAACATTATTAAGGGTAAACTGGTCGTGGCGGAAATCACACGACAATTGAGGGACACAAACTATGATTTGTGTAAAACTGATACCCAAGGACAAGGGTAAAACAAAGTAAATACAGTTTTAAAGTAACATTTATAGCTTAAATAAAAAGTAAATGATAGTTTCAATAAAAATCAACCCTCTTGGACATAAATGTATAAACGCCCACATACCGTGCCATGTATGACCTAAACTGCACAAACTATGTTGACCTTTCCAAGATTGCCATATTCGGATCAGGCAAATGCAAGTTATCCATGAAAGTCCATGTAAAGTTACCATGAGTCTGAGGAACTGTTATGACTGCTCACCGAGAGCATCTCCCGCTAACACCGTCTTTGTTGTGTTAATCACTCTCTCGGCATCGAGAACGACCACACTCTTCAGAACCACACACACGCACACACACACTCATTCTCATATCACGGACAGGCAGAGCAGAAATTAGCCTCTGTACAACAGCAGAATAATGACACAGGGAAGCAAACATCTCCCGTCTTTTCAGCAAATAATGAACATTTCCCCTCACAAACACCTTTTCATTTAAACTGACTATTTTTATTCAGATACAGCAGCAATTTTGGGTTAATTAAATTATTTTTTTCCTCCCCTCTCTAATTGCTAAATGACTACTAGTTTTAGCAGCTGACATCAAACCCTCAGCCCCATTTGCATTTGCACATCATGATTAGTTGTTTTTGCCATTAGCTCATGAACTTGTTGAGCAGCTTGTTTTCTTTCTATCTTTAGATTCAGGTTATTATAGAATGGGTATGGACATGATGTTGGTGGTTAGGTCATCGCTGACGCTATACAGCGTATGTTATTGTTTCCATGCTATTGAATGTAACAGCTGCAGAGATTCCAATAAAACCAATTTTCTTGGAACACGACTGGAATAGTTTTGCTCTCCAGAGGAGGCTGTGTTTCACCCTTGGTGCTCACTGTGCACAGCTGTGTGCTACGAGCAGTTTTGGTGTTTTCCATAAAAGAGGAAACGTCAGGAGTTCTGTTGCTGATGATCATAGCAGTAATAATCTCAGCGTCATGCTGATTTGTTCTATTGCCTCCTTCTGGTGAGCTTTGCAACATTGTGCAATGAATATGAAGACACTTTCCACAGTGTGGAAAGTATTAGAAACACAAATGTTTCCCATGTTTTTGTTTATCTGACATAAAGTGAAGCTTGAAATGACTTTCTCCAGCAGTCAAAGTCATTAAAGAGGACCTATTATGCTATAATGCATAATAGATTTTTTTTTAACTTCCTTTTATGTTGCTGTTTGAGCATGAAATGGGTCTGCAAAGTTACAAAGCACAAAGTCCACTTTTGAGTTTTCTACTGGGAACAAACACGTCACAATATCCCTAATTTAAATAATTCCAGCAAGGCCTTCGCAAAAAAGGGCTGGGTTAATGTAAGGGGTGTGGCTTTTCCGAAACACATTTAAAGATGTTGACCAATCACAACACACTGGTGCTGCCGACCAATCAGAGCACATTTCACCTTTCATAAGGAGGGGCTTCAAGACAGGAACTAAACAGAGTGTTACTGACAGACTGGAAAAAGAGGTGCTGAAACAATGAAAAATATTTTTGAGCATAAAAACAAGCATAAAAACCTATTCAAGTAAACCCCAAAAACAAAATCAAGACTTTGTAAAAGGGCATAATATGGCCTGTTAAACTGTCTATTGAACTGATATTCAATTAATTGTAGTAAAAATATTTTTAATTAATTAGTAATTTTGGTAAACATTTAAAAAAATGTTTTTTACCATTTAGATTATTAGTAAAGTTTTCATTGCTACAGTATGTTATATTTCATTCATTTATGATAACTATAAGTTTAATTTAGGCTGAACAACAGCATACATATTTAATAATTAATTTAATTGTATTTTAATGTAATTTAAAATGACAAATGACAACTTTAAAATGTAATGTAATTTATTTGTTTATCAATTTAAATATTTAGATTTAATTTAAATTATTTAATTTTCAGTAAAATAAAATGAACGGCAAGTAATACTAAAATTAAATAGAATGGAGATTTATTCATTTGTTTTGTAATAATTTGTAGTGATTTAAAGATTTTGTGATTTATTCACACTTTAATTAAATATTTAATAATTAATGTATTTGTACAGATAGATAGATAGATAGATAGATAGATAGATAGATAGATAGATAGATAGATAGATAGATAGATAGATGTGCTGACTAGAATTATGTTTCATATAGAATTAGGATTATTCATTCTTAAAGGGTAAAACTATTTATCCTGTTCTCTAAAGTTAAACCTGGATTGTCCACCAGGCAAGTCAAATCAAATGATTAAAAAAAATGATTTCTTCAAGATTTCACGTATGAGATATAAAGAAAAATGTATTTTCCCAACTCAGCTGTCCTCCGTAAAGAACAGCTCACTCTTGATAAGAGGTCGGAGAAACACCTGTTAACAAAGTTTTGGTGAAATTTCTCAGGAAAAAAGGTCCATTGTCTATTGTCGATAGTGTAGCAATATGAAGCACAGTTCACACAGAAGTCACGTTCAAAACAATCAGCTTTCTGTCAGACCAAACTTGAACCTGGAGCAAATGCATCTTTCACGTGCAATTTCTTGATTTCCGATCACATGGGTTCCTACATAAATTACTGGATTTCACCTGCGAAAATCCCCCCAACAATGATAAATGTAAACTAACGAATGCGGGTGAGTGGAAACTCAAGCTCATGGGAAGAAGTTTAGCTGCTTTCCGAAGTTCAAAACTGGTGAACTCTGACCTGCAAATTTGTATTAGGCTACGTGAAACTGTGTTGCCAATATATGATCTAGATCAAGGTCACGGCATGACCTCGTAGCTTGTATGTTTTTACATTTTGGATTCATTATTATTTGCTATGCAAAGAAATTTAGCATGCTCAAAGTTTAGTGTGACTGCGGCTTTAGGCAACGCCCTAGATGTAAGCTAATGAAATTGCTAAAGTGACTGAATACCGAACGCTAGAGCAGTAAAATAAAATAGCACTGCTCACATGACAGAGATTGAATGTGCAACAAATTTCAATAGATTTTGGTGTTAGTATTTTGGTAATCTACGCTTACTCCACATCGAATTAATTATTAGAATATTCCTCTCACTTTGTACACCGTTTTGGATTTTCTTTACAGCGCTAAAAAATACATGCGATAATGCCTAATGTAGCATTTTGCTAAGCTAATGATAATAACGTGATGTTCTGACCATAAAAATATACAGTAAGCAATATTAAATTAGATTGACTATTTTATACTTTCAAAGGATTTAAGTCAAACTTTTTCACCATATTCGCTGTAAAAAAAAAGTTGCCGCTTAAAGGGCTACAAGGCAAACAACTTGGATGTTTAAGTCATTTCAACTTAAAGGTGCTCTAAGCGATGTCAAGCATTTTTTAGGCCAAAATTTTTGCTCACATACAGCAACCATCTCCTCACTATCCACTAGCTGCCTGTCCCCTGAACACACTGTAAACAAACGCGATCTCTGCAGACACCCCAGGCTCCACAAACGGCAACAAAAACAAACTCCGGCAACCCGCTCTACGAAACATAACAAACTGTTCCAGCCAATAACCGACAAGAAAGACTTGGGGGTGGGGTTTGGGGGGTTAGTGCGCGGATGAGGAGGAGGGAGGGTCTAGCTAGCCTCCGTTTTGTTTGACAATACTTTAAACGTCAACAAGAAGTGACGTCACCCAGCATCGCTTTAGAGCACCTTTAAATTACATTAAACTGACTTTTGAATCTTGAATCTTGAAAAGTTGAATCTTGTATAACAAAAAAAGTTGAAAATTGCTTGGCTTATAGTTATAAAGCAACGTAAAAACATGTTGTCATAACTTATTGATCATATAATTTTTTACAGTGTTGGAATCATATTTTTTTTGCCACAATGCAATGCCTTAAAGTGATAGTTCACCCTAAAAATTCGGTCATTATTTACTTGTAGTAGCCTAAGTGTTTATATGAAGTGTTTCATGCTGTTTGGAACCACAAGTTCTTCCAAATATCTTCTTTTTTTGTGTTCCATGGAATAAATAAACTCATACAACTTGAGGGTGAGTAAATGATGACAGAACTTTCATTTTGGGGCTAAATATCCCTTTAAAAATATCTTCGAAGGCAACATCTGACAATCCTCCAAGCGCTTTCCTACTTCGGCAGCTCACAGCCATCAACTTCACACAAGAGCGAAATAATAAACTAGCTATAACTGAAATCAGAGGTATCTTTAATTCGCTCTTAATAAGCAGACCCCAGACAGACATCTGGAATTAACAGAGGTGTTATGCGCGCGTCTTGAATAACATGAAAAGATTGAGAGGATATAGCCTTGGCACTTTATGGACACCTGTTCAATTGTGAGATAATTCTCTTTGATTTTATGGAAGCAGTGCGTTAAGGGATGCCAAAATCCATTTCAGCGTTTGTCATGTCTCCCTCCCCATACTCTAATTAAAGCTTCGGCTGTTGTTGCTCGCAGGCAGGCGGTTATTAATTCACAGGTGTCCGCGTCGACTGCGTCTCCACGGCAACGGCTAGGTATCCCATTAATCCCCACACATTTTATCATGCTGATTAATCCCGACCGCAAACAATGACTGCGAGCTCACCTCGCCCCATTTCTTACAGGAAAATGAGAAAGAGTTGATTGCAGTTTGAGCGCATTCACGTGGAAACAGTGGAGGGTTTGAATACACTACAGTAGCAAGGCTATTGGGCTGGATTTTGATTTGCATTCTCGTTATGATGTGTCAAAACTGGAATGGCCTCGTAAAGCGTAATATTTCAGCCAAACCTGATTCGGATTCGCAACATTAGACCCTGTAAAATCAAGTGAAAAGTCAAAACAACTCTTTAAAGTCATAGTTCACCCCACAATGTAGGCCTACTCATTTACTCACCCTCATGTTTTTCCAAACCTGTACTACTGTCCTTCTTCTGTGGAAAACAGATTCATTTTGAAAACATTGTCGATACAATGAAAGTCAGTGGGGTTTAATGTTGTTTAAAAGTAGCGTTCTTTAAAATAAAATATTTTGTGTTCCACAGGAAAAAGAAAGTCATACAAGTTTGGAATGACATGACATGAGGGTGAGTAAATAAGGACAGAATATTCATTTTTGTGCGAAGTATTCCTATAGGCATTAATAAGTTTAGAAGAACTATTAGGCCTACTTGCTGGAATATATAAAAACTAAAACTGAAATAAATGAAACCTAAATTGTAATATTAAAAAATATTAATAAAAAAAGCTAATATGAGCACATAACAAAATAAAAGCTGCTTATTCACTATAGTAGTAGGCCTATATAAATAATACTAAAAACGCTGACATAACGCTTTTATTTTGCAGTTTGCCATTCTGTAAAATTTTAAGTGACATTTAGAATCTAAAACTCTTTATTGGCGTTGTTCTTCCACTGGTATCTCAAATAAACACAAAAAGAAAACTGTGTTAATTATGATGCACTCAGATTGACAAAAAAAATGTCTTATTTGGAGACGAAAGCATTCAAATTTGTAGCCTAAAGGCCTGTTCACACCGGGACGAATTTCGCGCGCGATATTCGCCAACGTTTAACGCCTCGTGAGTCGTGACTAAACAAAGGGCGCCAAAGTGAGTGTGCACACATACGTAACGGCGAAGAAGACAGGGCCGGCCCGAGGCATAAGCGAACTAAGCGGCTGCTTGGGGCCCCTTGGCCACCAGGGGGCCCCCCAATCGAGTCGAAAAATCGAAAAATATTTTTTTAGATAACTTAAACAAGTGACATAAATGAATGAATTAATATGAATGAATCAATAATTAAATACAATAAAAGAAAATTCTGATTTCATGATCAATATACCTCCCTACAACTGCTGCTGTGTCTGCCAGCGTTTAAGTCATGCGCATAATCTAGACACCTCGCGCGTGCATAGACAATTCGTGCGCAACTGCGCATAGTCGCGGACTCGCGGTAATGTTAAGCCATGTCACAAAAAAAGAACGTATCCCTCTGGTGCCGAAAATAGAACGAAGAAAATGACAGAGGAGGAGAAAAAAAGAGCAAGATAAAAGTATGTTTGCATGATTACTTACGGTATGTTTTGTGCAGCAATTGAACCATTCCTATCTAGGCAAGCCCAGAAGGGAAAAAGACATTGCATACACACACATATACAACGAGCGCCAGTATATCATTACCGGTATTATAGTAATAGACTTTGTTGGATTCTGTCATGTACAATCTAACAAAGTCTGTTACTATAATACTAATAAAAAAAGACTTTGTGGACAGTTACACTGTATTGAGACAGTTGAGAAATAATACTATTTTTACAGTTTTCAACAATAATTGTCATTGTTGAACCCTTGCTCTTATTATGTTTTTGATTTCTCAGTTGTCATTATTTTAGCAAATAATTTATTTGATATGTTTTGAGACAGTTTGTTTTAAGAAGTGTCAAAGAGTTAGTAAAAGAGTAAAGTAAAAGTTAAAAAAAATATTTTAGTAGGCTATCTATTTTTTATTAAGTATTTATTTTGTATTTATACATAACCTCACTGTATTCATTTATAATGTATCATTGTTGCGTGATATTTGTGTCAATAATCGTCAAGCTCAGGTGACTCCGCGTAGTGGGAGGGGCCCCCAATCAAATTCTGCTTAGGGCCCCCAAAAGGCTCGGGCCGGCTCACGCCAAGTAGCGTCTACACTGCTGGGAAGAAAAGAAATAAGACGAGGAGGATGCAAGGCAAGATTAATGTAGAGCTGCTGGTCTTGTTGGTGTCGGAACATAAAGAACTATGACAAACGCAACAGCGACTACAAAATAGGACTATTTCTGTTTTACATTAAGCGCCATCTAATGTCAGGGAATGAATTTGCACATTCACCCGGCTCAACGTCAGCGAAAATCGCTTGGGCGTGAACACAAAAAAACGTGTTGAAAAACTCTGGCGAATACCACGAGCCGATATTCGTCCCGGTGTGTACGGGCCTTAAAAGTCATGATTCACAAAAAAAATTTTGTTTGATAATTATTAGTGGCTGTTTTTTTTTGTAATTAAAAATATTATCATTATGAATCTAATTTGTTTGACCTGCTTGCTTGTTAAATATAAATAAATAAGACTATGATTTTCTTCTAGCAAATGATAATTTTGGTTAAAGAAAAGAAAAGAAATCCCAACCATGGGACCTTGGGATTTGTTATTTTTTTAACCAAAATTATCATTTGCTAGAAGAAAATCATAGTCCTATTTATTTATTGACAAAATGCGCATATCCTTATGCGTACTGACACATGAGGATATATTTGTCTTGTCTAAACACTATAGCAACCAAATAAAAAAATATGTTTACTCGTTTCTGTTACTCAGCATCATTTTCTATGGCTGCACATATGGCACAATCTTCATTAAAGAGAGAGGAGTCTTTCATGGAAAGACCACTCCAGGAATTGTCTATCAGAATGATGGGTTTGTTCAGAGTGATTTCTCTGGGAGTCTCTTTTATCACGACTTTTATCATTTCTTTTTTTACATCTCAGTTATAAGTGTAGTGGCTTCTGTGATCTGTACTCTTTAAGTGATAAGTACATAATGCATGACAAAACTCTCTACTGACCTCTCAACCTCTCTGCTAACTCTACTATTGTCATGCATAAAAACACTATTTATGCACATAAAAATATAAAAGTTTAATATGTATTTGAACTCACTGCCACAATGTGTGGTTGCTAAGGTATTTTGAGAGGTTTCTTTTTTGAAAAAATTTCACAAAAGCCCTGGAGCGTTTATAATCATCCAGCTGACTTTTACTGACAGATAAATGTTAATTAATAAATGTTAATAAATGTTAATTTCTCTGTCCAGGTAACACAAGGGACGAGTAAACATTATTCATTTACATATAATACTGTGACATTTTGACAATACAAAGCAGGTTGAAAATCTGTGAAGTTACACTTGGTGTGGTCACATTTACCGTTTGTTTGACAAATTTTCTTGGGCGATATCAGTGATTTCAATAGGAATCCATGTGATCAGGAATTTAGTTCTCCACACAGATTTCGCCTCTGGTTCAACTCTCATGGATCGACAATTATAAATCTGATTGGTTTGAAAGTGTGGGTTTTTTTGTGTACAAAATTTCGCCCAAATTTAGCAAATTTAGTGAACTCAGCAGCACCCAATTAGAAACCACTCAGAACACCCCAGTAACCACAAAGCAACACCCTGGCAACCCAGCAAAACACCCTTGCAGCATGGCAACGAGTTTTGCACAGGGAATTATCACTCACATTCAGAAGCCCACTATGGAAAAAAGAGACCCAGCTGTGAGACCACATATTCATGTGCTTCCCTTTGGTTTCAGGGAGCAAAAGGTAAGGGTTGTTATTGGCTGGGGGATTGCTATGGCAACAACAGGGGGAGCAAGTGAAGGGGCTGCTGTCTGTCTGTTATGCATGTGCTGGAATGAAATGGGGAGAGACGTCCAAGAGACTCTGACAAATCATGCAGGAAGATCTGCAACAGAACAGTTTGTTTTTCTACAACAGAACAGCTTGTGTAGTTTTTCTTTGATGAATATCAATGAATTATAAAGTATCCAAAAAGTCATTGTCTTTGCCATACCTTTGCTATAGTGGCTATATTTGCTATAACCTGTCAAAAATACACTGAACAAAATAATAAACGCAACACTTTTGTTTTTGCCCCCATTTTTCATGAGCTGAACTCAAAGATCTAAGACTTTTTCTATGTACACAAAAGGACTATTTCAACACATCTCCTCCGCATAGAGTTGATCAGGTTGTTGATTGTGGCCTGTGGAATGTTGGTCCACTCCTCTTCAATTATGACTGTGCAAAGTTGCTGGATATTGGCAGGAACTGGAACAGAGCATCCCAAACATGCTCAATGGGTGACATGTCCGGTGAGTATGCTGGCCATGCAAGAACTGGGATGTTTTCAGCTTCCAGGAATTGTGTAGAGACAACATGGGGCCGTGCATTATCATGCTGCAACATGAGGTGATGGTCGTGGATGAATGGCACAACAATTGGCCGCAGGATCTCGTCACGGTATCTCTGTGCATTCAAAATGCCATCAATAAAATGCACCTGTGTTCGTTGTCCATTACATACGGCTGCCCATACCATAACCCCACCGCCACCATGGGCCACTCGATCCACAACGTTGACATCAGCAAACCGCTCACCCACACAACCCCATACACGCGGTCTGCCATCTGCCCTGTACAGTGAAAACCGGGATTCATCCGTGAAGAGAACACTCTCCAAAGTGCCAGACGCCATCGAATGTGAGCATTTGCCCACTCAAGTCGGTTACGATGACGAACTGCAGACAGGTCGAGACCCCAATGAGGACGACGAGCATACAGATGAGCTTCCCTGAGATTGTGCAGAAATTATTTGGTTATGCAAACCGATTGTTGCAGCAGCTGTCCAGGTGGCTGGTCTCAGATGATCTTGGAGGTGAAGATGCTGGATGTGTTAGTCCTGGGCTGGTGTGGTTACACGTGGTCTGCGGTTGTGAGGCCGGTTGGATGTACTGCCAAATTCTCTGAAACACCTTTGGAGAAGGCTTATGGTAGAGAAATGAACATTCAATTCACGGACAACAGCTCTGGTGGACATTCCTGCAGTCAGCATGCCAATTGCACGCTCCCTCAAAACTTGCGACATCTGTGGCATTGTGCTGTGTGATAAAACTGCACATTTTAGAGTGGCCTTTTATTGTGGCCAGCTTAAGGCACACCTGTGCAATAATCGTCATGTTTGGTCACACCATTAGAAATAAGTGTGAACAATTTTGAGTCATTGTGTGTAAACGATGACAACTGATTTGTAGTTGTGTTTAACCTTTGCCTGTCTGTGTTTAGTGTTTTGAAACACACAGTGAAAAATGTGTTTTAGTGAGTGAGAATGTGTTTAGAGTTTTGCAAAAAGAGTGCATGAAATTTGCAAACAGTGTCTTAATTACCTAAACTTGTTTAAGGTTTTACACAAAGAGTGGTTTATTTGACAAAATAGTTCACGGAAAAGGGTTTAGTGTTTTAACAATTCAGAAAAACTGCATTACATGTTTCATGTGAAAAAAGTTAAAATAGTGAAACAAAAAAATTATAGAAGTTTAAGTTTATTATTATGAAAAATGCATAAAATTTATATATTTTAATTTTTTTATATGAGATATGTATTTTCTAAAACTGTGATAAAATCAAAGCCTTAAATCTAAACAAATGTTGTTCCAAATTTGAGGTTGATGTCTCAAAAAATGAGCTTTCAGTAAGATTTTGTTTGGGCGCATACCCTACCTTTCCACTAGATGAAATTTGCTTCCCTTTCGTTTCCAATGCGATTTCCAATATCCAAACCACGAACAGTAAGTGTAACTATTTCCATGACCATTTCCATGATTTGTGTGTGTGTGTGTGTGTGTGTGTGTGTTTGTTTGTGTTTGTGTGTGTGTGTGTGTGTGTGTTTGTTCACATAACAAGAACCAAAACCTTTACCAAGTTCCGTACCATTCCGATGAAGTAAAAACTTCTAAAAAATCAAAACATACGTCTTTTTTAGTCAAAAATTAACACCAGAGGGTTAAGGAACTAATTACAGTACTCAATCTTTTACTCGATTATTTAATTTGTATGTCTTTTTATTGTATAATTGCAAAAACATTTTATTAATAATTCAATCCAGAGCACAATATTTACCATGGATCACTTTACAAATAGACCACTTACATGGTCATTTATGATATGTCCAATTCAATTGTCTTTCTTGACAATCTTTCCATGACCTTTTAAGATGACCTGCACCATCTTAGATTGTCTTTTCATCCAGCGTGATTAATGAAGCTTACTCCAGGGATCACAGGCCTCCTCTCAGTTCAGGTTTATTGCACCTACAGGCACCAACCGGCCAATCGAAAGTTCGAGAATCGAGAGTGACGTGCATTCCCATTGAAACCCCAGGAACATCTGCCCCTGATGATAACAGAAGAAAAAACATATGGCACAGGTTTGATGATCTGATATAAAATTCCAGATTTCTTGTGGATGCTTTCCAAAAGCTAAAATCGTCCCCACTAGCAAGTTTTCCAACAAGAGAGATCATTTATCATTCCGTTATGAGCCATGTGAAAAACTAATTCCAGCAGATGTCAAAGAGTTCATGCTACAACATATATTGCCCCAACTTCCAATATAATAAAAAAAAAAATCAATTTCTGAACTGTGTGAGAGGGCATTTTCAAAGAACATCATGTCATATTTAGAGAAAGGCTGTAATCCTACACAAATGTCACAAAGGAATGAAAGGCTTTTAATCGTGAGGAAGAAGTTGTCGTCTGCACCTGAATAATGTGCCATTTCTGGTGACAAATGAAACCCTGTCTTCTGAGACGTCTTATCAAGATTAACACTCTAGACACAAATGAATGTACGCATCATTCAGGTTTCTAAAGTAAAAATGTTACTGAAATGATTCATTATTTTCACAAAATACATTCCCAGCTAACAATTTTTTGTTCCATGAACCTTATTATTTGGTTTCCAAAAAATAACCAAATGGGAATGATTTTATTGAGTGATAATGATTGAACATTATTCGGTCGATTACTTACTTACCAAATAAATAAATCAATGATTGAAATATTGATTTGAGTAGAAATGGTTTTATAATAGGCCTATAACCTTTATTTTAAAGTTAATTCTGAAAAGTACAAATATTTCAATACAATGTACAAAATCAAGTCGAGGAACATGCAATAATATCCAAAATCAAATACTTCCCTATTAGAAAACAATACGCCAACAGAGAAATATGTCCGAATACATATTTGAAATACAGGCGAAAAGTGCCAAGATGACCTATACTTCAGGCGAGATTCTGATTCTGAGATTCGCCGCAAATCCACCGTGTGATACGAGAGATGTGAAAGTAGCGATGGTTTCAGTTATAATTAAAGCTCTGTGATCAACAAAAGTTTATGATACTTACACTTCAGCTTACAGCGTCAAAATATCGCGAGTGGGGTAATACTGATGTATTATGTCGTAGCCATATAAACCGTCAAAGTGTATTGAGCTTGTATTCGCCACAGACCTTATTTCAGACATTTAACCAAAAAAACATTGAAAAAAACTATTGACTTTGGGACAATGGAACCGGAGGTGCTAAAATTCGAACTCTTTTCCACGTTTTGGGCTACAAAGTGATGTCATACCTCTGCTCTGAATACAAAGTGATGTCATACCTCTGAATAAGGTCTAAGAATTAGTATTTTTTAGTAGCTTGCTAGAAGTTTTGGCGACAGTTTCTCCTTGTTATGTAGTGTTATTCCTATAAATGTAATGTTATTTAAAGATGCTTTTATCAGTTTCTGTGAATTTTGTGGTATTACTTACTGGAAAAATCTGAATCTAATCAGCAAAGTTGAAGAAAGTCTAATGAAGAAAAGAGGCAGAAATGGATAATATTATTTATGGCCGACAGGCTCAGAGAAAGATGGGTGAAACTATGAATGGCTCATTTGGAAAAACAGGTAGGGGAGCGCGGGGCACAACCTAACGCGGGGTTAAATGTAACACGGACCTTTTACATAGTTAGTCGGGATCAAGCCGGTTGTGTTTCCACTCTTTTTCTCTCGCTGCCAGAAGACGGTCTCTCGCGAATTTGCGGAAAGTTTTGATAAGATTTCATGAAGATGCTGGACAAAGAGTGTTTTGACACCATGCAAGTAAATTTTTTCATCATAGGTTTTTTTCGGTTTCTGAGTTGGGTGTGTACGTCACCAAATCTAACTTTATATTGCCTTAATAACTGTCTTGTTGGCTAAAACATAGCACCGTTTTGAAACATGTCAGCAACTCCTAGCAACTGTTAGCTAGGCTTAAAATATGTTTTACACAGCGGGGTTAGATGTAGCACAGTGTTACAAACAAGCCGCCAAGTGTACAATGATAATCAAATGAAAACAGGGAGCCACACAACTTAGGTTTGAGTATTTATTTATATATTTAACTTTGTTGGACTTTCACAAACAATGTTGGAATTTTTTTATTTTTTTTTATTTAGTTTACTATGCATTGATCACTTGTTTCTTTTTTTTTTTAAATATAGCCTGGTTTTAATGCAATAAACCCTTTAATTTTTTTATTAAAATTTTTTATTAAGTTTTTATTATTATTACTGTTATTATTATCAATAATAATAATTTTACATGCAGCTGCCACACATAAATGTAATTCAATTGCAATTACAATATTTGATGATTTTATTTATTTATTTATGTATTGCTTGCAAAACTGTGCAGCCCTTTTCTATGTCTCTATCCATGATATTGATCCATAATAGAAGGATGATTGGATGAAGGATGGATGTATGGATATCTATCTATACAGATGCACAAACAATATCAAACTATACAGATAAAATAGTACTGAATTATGTGTGTTACACACAAGTGTTACAACTAACCCCTCTGTCTGTTACAATTAACCCCGCATATGGGGTAGGTTGTAACATTTGCACTTCTGTCACTTTCAGTGCAACTGTACGAAAATGGAAGCTCCTAGAAAAAAACTTTAAGTGTTCATATGTAGCAGAGATGTGTATGTTGCTTGTGTAAAAAAAAAGATGAATCTAACTTAATTATTTTTTAAATAATTGAGCCAAAACCAAAATGTGTTAGGTTGTGCCCCGCTCTCCCCTATGCTCTGTTACCTCTCAGTCTTTCTTTCTGCTCTACTCTCGCCCTCTTTTTTCCTCCGGCCTAATGAGGTGGAGGCCAGGCGGACAGCGAAGACAGATGACCCTCTGCTGTTATCTGTTCACCGGAAAGAGATGTCTGGTATTTTCAGCCCTCTTTGAACCTTTTGGTTTGCTCAGAAACCTAGAAGCCTCAGAAACTCCTGGAAAGGTTTCCCTTGGTGACCATTGACATGTACTGACTTTGCCTTCCCATAGCACAGAGTTCACATTCTCTTTAGGGGACAGAGAAAAAGTCTCAGATACAGATACACGTATGTGCAAATAGCTTTAGAAGTTCCATGAGTGTTGTTGAAAATAATGAAATGAACAAAAACAATTATAACAGATTTAAATACATTTTGTCTTGTATCACCGGGTGTTTCTTTTCGCATAAAAGATTTGATAAAAATCTTAAGTTTTATTTATATTTACAATTATCAAAATAGCCTCTTTGTCCCCAATTTATGGTTTAACCCCATTTTGCTGTGATATTTCCTCTAAAATAAGTTGATATTTCTGACATCATATTTGAGAGTTTATGACAGTTTTAACCACATGGTTACCACAAGTACATTGATCAAACAAAATGAAATAAAATTCAAAATGGCCACAAATGTTTCGTTAGTTTTTATTATTTCTTTCATGACTTGCAAACTTTGTCCATCTAAGATACAAATACACCAGTTGAACATCCATGCAGAGGTGGAGAAAAAGTACACTGAAATTTCCATCAAACACTCACACTCACAAAAATATTATTGATTGATTACCACAGTGAAAATATTATCAATGCACACAAGTTACAAACACCAGAGTTCACGGCATCCACTATGAAAAAAGCACACTGAACGCCAAGTGAACAGTTCACTTCCATATCAAGTACATAGGATTGGCACTTTTTTCATACACCTGTTAAAACAGGAAGACTCCAGCATTCGAGTGGTTTAGGATATTAAAGACTTGATGAAACACCTGAATATAAATGAAAAGCTATATGCTTTATGCACTCCAATAATTACTGCACAATCCACAGATCATAAATATAGAAACATTCTTGTCCCTTCCCTGCTTTGCTTGTGTAACCAACCAGCAATTAGTTAGTATCAATGGGGCCATTTGTGATGTATTTTTAAAAAAACATTTTAATGAGCAATAGCCAGCTCATTACCTTAAAGATGCCTTTTCTGCTCTTCATCTATAAAATGGAGCCAGGAAAGGACTAAATGCTTATTAAATTTGTATAATTTATATATGAAACATCAAAGGAGGCTAAATATTCCATCCAATAACGTAATTTCTTTACTGGAAAAATAATACCTCAAGCTAAAAGGATCCATCCATCCATCCATCATCATACTCATGTCATATTTTATTCTATTCATACAGTTTCTGTTTGTTGAAAAAAGCACAGTGGACATCATATCACTCATTTGCATAATGAAACATGCAGCATATACCCCCGTTTCCTTTCCATACGAATTTCACCTAACATTTGGCTGTTGAAAATATCTCTTTTAACACAGATAAATGTGGCATAGATTGGCATTTAAATTTTTATACTTTCCTCTGGGTAAGTAGTGTGCATGGAAAGACTTTGGAAGAAAGTGTTTCATATGGACCATGATTTATAAAAGGCTTTTGACAAAGAGTCCAAGCCAGAACACATTTCATTTGTATCACAGATAATGACACTCAGTCAAACAATGATCCAATTTGAGCAAATCTAAACATGCAAAAATCGCTCTTTTAGTAAGGCTTCTGGGTTTCACCAAATGACATTCTGCACACTGTTGCAAGAATACGTCATCACATTTACAAGTTTACGCAAACACATGCAGTGTGACGCAAGATTGTTCAGTCTGGTTATTTATTCTCCAAATTAAACAGCAGATGCATCCAGGATCAAAGCTAACATTAGCACAGAGGGCCATTGTTTAGCTTCAAAGAACTGCGCAGCTCTGTTGAAAAAAGTCTTTACAATCAAAAAGGTAAACGCTGAAACTGAACTGAACTGAAATACGGAAGGCAACATACAAAAAGACTTTGTCATAGTTTCTTGTCAAAGACTCTTTTATATTTACAGGCAACATTCAAAGCTATGCTAATACCCTGATCTATCATTGGTGTAACTTGGTTTTAAAAAGTTGGAGGGACAGGTGTGTTTGGGGGGGTGGGGGGGGGGGGGGGGGGGGGGGGGGGAGTAGTTGCTAATACAAGGCTATATATCAGAAATGTACAAATGCGCAAAAAATAACATTAAAGTTTCCAGAAATCAATTTCAATAGTGCACTGAGTTTAATTTATTGAAATGTTTAATGTGGTCGCTTCATACTACACCTATATTTTGCCTTTAGAGTGAATATAGTATATATCACGTATAGAGTCTTTACATGAGTAAGTGAATAAATACATGGTTTGCACGTGATGTTCATGTGTCAACGGTCTAGTGGTAGATTTTTTGTTAAGCGTGTCGAAAGTTCTGGCTTCTAATCTGACCTTTTTCTCATTAAAACCAAAGATGTTCATCAGTGATATGTCAAGAGCAGGGACACGTTTGTGGGCATTTTGTTTTGCGATTTCACCAAAATGAATAGAGTCTGGATTTCTATAACAACACATTCCAGTGCCAGATTGCCTCTTATTTAACACAAACAAACTACCGGTAAATTAATACTTTGATAGTCAACTGGAGTTGTTTACTTTGTATTAGGTACAACTGTGCCGGGAAATGTTTCAAAAAGTGGTGGGGACAATATCGACCCTGGCAAAAAGTAGTGGGGGACATGTCCCCCCTCCCCCTCCCCCTCCCCCCAACCCCCGCCCACCCCAGCCGCAAATTACGCCTATGTTGATCTTGAGCAGTTTTTTTCTGAATTTGTGAATATTATATTAACATAGTATTAGGCCACATGAAAGACAACGAAGCAAATAGTACAGATGACCCTTTTTACCCTTTTGAAGACAGTGTCCCAGTGTCCTATTCTGAAGGCCTAAAATCCAGACAAGAGCTTGCACAAAGGGACCTCCCGTTCACCTAACAGCATGTCTCTTTTCAGGCTAGTGCCTTTATTCACAACCTTGATCTTCAAAGCTAGGTTCTTAACCTGAGCCGAAGTCACCGAATCAAAAAAGAAGTCCTCGTTGAAGATGGGATTGCGGCTGTTCTTGATTATCGTGCTCCGCTGCTTCTGCAACTTGCCTGGATTGAGGTAGAGCGATACGCAACAGTTGATGCTCTTCATATCAAACATGGGATCATACAGGTCCTCGGCTGCCATAATGCGGATTCGCAGGCGGGCCGTACCCGCGTCGTAATCTGCACAAAGTCGGACGGTGCCTCCTTTGTGCATGTTGATGGTGTGCTCCTTGTGGTGAAGATGCTCCAGAGCTCCAGCAGCTTGCAAGGAGGAACAGTGGCTCCGTCTAGGAACGTTCGGGCTGGGCTCTGCCGAACTGCACTCGTCTGTGGACAAGGAACTATGCCTTGCAAATGTCCGCTTGCCTTTTGCAACCTTGGCCTGTGTCTCATGTGTGAAGATCTTGAGTAGGGAGGCGGAACGGGATAGCAGAGGTGAACTAAATGGGGAGGACTCTGCCGAAGAGCAAGTGTCACTCTCGCCACCGCTAAAGTATCGGTAGGGGTTTATGTGCGAGGTGTTGAAGTCCGGCGGGTTGAGGTGATTCCCTTCGTTGGTGCTCTTGCTTTGGGTCTTGCGTTGAGTGTTGGGTGACGTTACTGGGCTGGTGTGGTCACAGTGGAACAGGGATTCCTTTCGTCGGGTGTGGGGACTCTCCATCAATGTGGCAAAGCCATAAGAAGTCTGAGTCTTTGGAATGTAAGGAAGTGACATGGCGGTCTGGGACTGAGGGTCGGCGTTTGTGTCACCAGCTACAACGTCGTCCGCACTCTCGATCTGAATGATGTGGCGGTTTGCTGCCCTAAGCAGGTTCTTGGTGTCTCCTGCCAACTTGCTGACCAATCGTGGGCTACGAGGGCTACTGATCTTCTTGTTGTTGATGGTTTGCTCAGACGTTGAGGGTCTCAGACTTTCTTTGGACTTGACGTCAGAAGCTTCGGTCTCTGGTGGGCAGTTTACCAGCTTTGGAGGGATGAAGAAATCTGGAATCTTATCAGGTGTGAGGACATTGCTATAGACAGGCCCCTTCCCCTTGTCACCTGCCTCTCCTTGCCGGAGCACATTTGTTTCAACTGAGTCCCGGATCTTCTCCAGAACCCACATGATCCCTCTGGGTTTTACCCACTGAGTGATGCGCTGTCGCCTGTAAAAAGTAACAAAATGTTCAGCAATGGGCCTTAGATAAGCACAGCTAGTAATATCTTACTGTTTACCATTACAACAACAATGTACCATTATATCATGAACAATCGCCCCACATATGTAAAGTTGTAGGGTGACATATACAGCAATTTTCAGGGGGGGCTTTGAGGGTTGCAATTTATTTCATTTATTTGTGAGGTGGGTGGAGGTTCAAGCCCCTGCTAGACTTCTTTACTTTAATAAAACAACATGCTAGTACATGAAGCTCATTTACAGTAGACCTTGTGTGACATGGCATTTAAAGCAAATAATCTGAAAAAGAAAAATATCAAGATCAAACAAATCTATTTGAAAAACTATGACTGTAGACAAAAAATCGAAGAAAAAAAAAAGTGCCTGACATTTTTTTTCTCTTTATTGTTTTCAGTCCTGGTCCTACCCAATTATAGGACATTTTGTCCTTATGACACACACCTGATTAATATCATCAGCTCATGAGAGGCTCGGAAGAGACCTTTACTGGGTGCGTCAGATAAGGGCGACATCCAAAATAATGTGCACTGGGGTACTTCGAACAATCAAAAAAAATCACATTTATTTATATAGCACTTTATACAATACAGAAGCTTTCAAAGAAGCTTCACAGTGATAACAGGAAAATTATGCATTTCGGCTGTCAGTTCAATGTTGATTCAGATCCGTTGTAAAGATCATCAATTATTAAATTAGTTAATTTCATCAATAAAGCAGTTCTTCAGAAAACAGTGATGTCATCGTCCAGCCCAGTTCAGTTCTCCTCTGGCCAACGAACGAACACGGTGTGATTATGATTCAGGCAGCATTACAAGTCAGAATTCAGATCAGGATCGGTAGTATTCAAATAACAGCAACGTTTGGACATGATAAGCTGTTAAGATTAACACAAAAGTGACTTAATCATTTTAATTATTCCTATTTATTAAATATCCAAACTGAGACTGAATGCACAGGAATAGCAACAGGTTGCACTGAACATACTGATGGTTCGTCTGAGAGCAACTTCTCTGACAACTGCCACTCACTTATAGCAGAATTAATTTACAGAATTAATTTACAGAATTTCTCATTAAAAAATGGTGTTTCAAAATCAAAATGACAATCTCAATCAGCAGATTCTTTTTTTTAATTTAAAATATGTAACATCCATAACATCCAGCTTTTCCTCAAAAGTACAAAATGAGTAGACTAGATGGTGAGAGTTGTAACAGTTTCAAATGTACTTGTACTAAAAAGACAGTGAAAGCGTCATAGATTTGTATTTTGACTTAAGCATAACTATAAATTACTGGAAAACAAGACAACAGCTTATGATAGACTATGATAGTTTCAATAGACTATGAAATAATTTCTTAGATGTAGGTATATTCTTTTTGAAATGTAAAACAAATCACTAGTTTCTAATTAATCGTCTAATATAGCCTATCAAATAATAACAATTCTTAATTACAATGAAGTTCAAGAAAAGTAAACTTTTAAACCTGTTGCTTAAATTACCTACTGGATTTGTTAATGATTTTCCTTTCCGTTGCGAATCCTCACACGGTTTTCACCTTTACAGGCACTTGAGTGTTCATTAATCTGTGTGCTGCTGTGTTTCCCCAGCCCGCGATGAGAGAGGTGCAGATCTGCGGGTCTCCTGTTGCGCTTATATAGTCCTACTGCAGACGCGCGCGCCTGAACGAACCAATCAGAGGAAACGATGCTCTTCCGATTGGAGATGAATCGATTCAGCGAAACCGTGGAGTGAAAACAATCAGGGCTGAATAAATGCTGGGTTTAAAAAAAAAAACCCCACAGTGCTGCGCCTGTTTGATTTAAAGATTGGTTTCAAATAATGTTAAAAGGATATGTAGCCTATGTTAATGTTGTAGTACCTGAAAATAAATTCAAGTTAGGGTTTACTGGAAACGGAGAATCAACACTTATTCGGAACAGTTTCCGTTAATAAAATGTTTTTTTTTTTTATATATAATTTTATGTGTCGGTTTCCTTAACGTCATTAAAGTAATTATGAACAATATTTTGTCTTGAATTCTAGATTTTTTTATTTTTATTAAAATATTTATAACTAAACTATATTCTAGGCTATTTGCTCTTTTCTGAATGTTCTCATTAGCTACCAGAATAGTTCAAATAATCATTAATTAGTTAGACATTGTCGTAATTGAATAGCTTAGTAATAGCAACAGTGAGTAGGCTAGCCTATAGCCTTCAATCAGACAGTATGGCTGGAGTTGATTAAATCGGTTCTCGCAGAGAGGGTGTAGCTACAAAATACTACTTCATCATCGCTTGTTAGTTGCTCAGTCATTGCTAAAATTGACTGTTCTGAAAAAGTGAAGTCAGCGGTGCACAAAAGCGCTTGACTTAATTTAATTTAAATCACTTGCCTATCTTCTGCCGCGATCATTGGTTTCCCTGGAGACCTTGCCATATCTATGGCAACAAATAGATTTTTACAGGAGCAGAAATAGAACAGGTTCCAAAAACAGTGACCCAAGGGGAAAGAAAGAAACCCCGGGGTGATGCTGTGGGGCTCCAGGAATAGATTAAACTGACTTATGGACATGTACTTTCACGAAAAGCGCATAAAAAAATGCTAAACAACAACAACAACAACAAAAGTAAAGTTCACACAATGCGCTATAGGCTAGGCAGGCTATTTAAAATCTGAAGCAATACGATATTTGTGAGGAACAGAACACAACTTATAAGTTTTTATTTAATGAAAATATTGAAATCAGCCCAGCCCATATAGGCTAGCTTATTGAGAAAAGTAACGATGTCCATCGCGTGATTAAATCGTTACAGTCTTTTCAATTAATCGGTTGACAAAATCTAAAATGTATCTAAATGAGTCGATCGGGAAGAGCTAAGGAGGATCATTTAAAAGCGACACGGTCTCAGCGTTTAATAACAGCCTACATTTAGATTGTTTTTTCTCACAAAGCTATAGGATGACTTCAAAAGACATAGAATATAGCTAACGAGTCATATGGACGTTTATGAAACTTTTATGGTGATTTATGATAATTTATGAATTATTTACTATAATTACAATGAAACAAAAATTACCAGTAGGCCTTTCCACAAAATAATCTAAAAGGGATAGTCCACCCAAAAAGTTAAATTCTATCATCACCCTCGTGTCTTCCAAACCACCCTTTCATCTTCGGAAAACAAATGAACATTATTTTTTAATGAAATCTGAGAGGTTTCTGTCCCTCTCAGCTACACAACAACCACTTGATGCTTCAAAAAGTTCATATAGAGATTGTAAAACGAATCCACATGAATCAAGCGGTTTAGTCCAAATTTTCTGAAGAGACTCGATCGCTTTGTATGATTAACTTATAGGCTTTTATTCTAATGAGGTATCATTCTCGTGTTATGCAGCACGTTTAAACTTCCGCAAGAACAACCAATGAGGTTCATTCTCATGTCTTACGCAGAACCTTTGAGTTTCAACAATAAAAACAAGGTTCATTCTCATGTTACGCAGCACGTTTGAGCTTCTGCAAGAACCAATGAGCTTTGTTCTTGCAAGTGTGGTTGAGCTTCAGTTGATGTGTGTTGATCAATGTTATTATGTGAATAAAAGCCTAAATTCAATCTGTTCATCATATAAAGCGATCGAATCTCTTCATAAAATCTGGACTAAACCACTCAATTCATATGGATTAGTTTTACGATCTCTTAATAAACTTTTTGAAGCGTCAAATTGGTAGTTGCTTAGCTGTCAATGGAGTGACAGAAATCTCAAAAAGATGTTCATTTGTTTTCCGAAGATTAATGAGTCTTGCGGGTTTGGAACGACATGAGGGTGAGTAAATGATGACAGAATTTTCATTTTTGGGTGAACTAACCCTTTAAGTCGTACAACAAAATAAATCAAATGTGACAATGTTTTTTTTAATGCTAAATGCAGCATAGATAGTCTGTTCACCAAATTCAGTATGAACTCATGGCAAGTGCCATTACCAAGTCACACTGTGCCTCTATTTCAAGAATTTGGTTGGATGACTAAAGTACAGAAATAAAGATCAGGTATAACAAGAAAACAGGCTTGAAAATTAGTAAAAAGGCCACAGTTGGACAGCCAAAAGGCTAAGAGCTCTTAGTGTTCTAACAAGTAATGTATGGCTCACATGGATTCATTTATGTTCTTTGACAAACGCAAGTGGGGAGAAAGGAAGAGAATAAACACCACTCACTCATTTCACAGTAGGGTTTATTGTTAAACTACATTGCCCGTCATTGGTTTCCTTGGCGACAGCGACACACTCATACCCTCCTGGGAGACTTCAAGTTTTTCCCCATCAACCTCTTGTCTGAATCGCTCGACCCACCAATCAGCAACAGCAAAGAGTGTGTGAGAAGAACACTCCTGTCTGGAGGGCAAGACCCTGTTATGATGGGTTAAGGATGCTTCATATACAGTAGTTGAACCTATAATAAAACATTAAAGGGTTAGTTCACCCAAAAAGGAAAATTCTGTCATCATTTACTCGCCCTAAAGTTTTTCCAAACCTGTATGAATATCTTTCTTCTGCTAAGTTTCTACAAAACTCCACATATAAGCACATTCTGTGTTGTGCCACAACTTAAAGGGACAGTTTACCCAAAAACTTTCTCCTGCTGAACACAAAAGAAGATATTTTGAAGAATGTCAGTAACTAAACAGTTATATACTATGGAAGTCAATGGGGCCTGTCAACTGTTTGGTTATTCTTCAAAATATCTTCTTCAGCAGAAAAAAGAAATTGCTGACAGAATTTACATTTTTGGGTAAACTGTCCCTTTAAGTTGTGGCCCAACACAGAATGTGCTTATATGTGAAATTTTGTTGCGTTTCAAGACAAGCTAAAAGGTTTTACAGGATTTCCACATCATTTGACCAATGACCAAGTCATTTATGATTTCTGGATAAGGATTTTAAATCCAGTAGAGATTGCGGTCACAAAATACAATATAAAAACATGTATTTTATTTCCAGAACATTTTGGGTTTTTTATTCATGCGTTATTATAATTATTTTTTAAATGTTACAATTAAATTTGTTTTTAAAACAGGCCCGAATTATAAAATCAAAATGTGTCGATCAACAAAAATGTTGTCCCGGCTCTGTGATTTTTAGCAATGGCTCTGGCATGACAGATCAGAGTCGCAGATCATCAATGCCTTATGCGGAGGTCATGCCTCCAATCAAAGACCTTTCAGTTTAGCTGACCTTCAAGGTTTGTCGGCGTCATAGATGTGAAGAAAAACTCCAGACTACAGTGGTATCTTGACAAAGGCCCTTCATCTTGGCATGTGTGTGAAACTCCATTCATTCCATGAAAGGTCTACCACCTGCGAATCTGCGATCAAGTTTATACCTTTATATAACAAATTATTCCTTCACATCTATTTAAGGGATGACTGTCTAGCATAAGCCTTTTCTTCACTTGCACTGTACTATAAAGTATGGTGCTTTATGTTCATAAATATACACACACACACACAAGGGAATTACATCATCAGCATGTAATGATCCATGTTGACTCACTCAAATAGTCCAGGCACTGGTATTGAAGTATATAATGTCATTAATTCTGAGCTGCTTAAATTAGAAATGTAGAAAATTTAAACTAAACGCTCAATTTTGAAAAAGAAATGTCAGGTATATAAACACAAACCATTAGCTATGGTTAGGCTAGGTTGACAAATGTAATTCCATAACAATAAGAAGCCCACTGCTGCCCTCTAGTGGCACAATTGGTACCAGTTGGCACCATCTACAGTTGCTTTAATTATATATATATATATATCAGTGTAGAAAGATAATTTCCTATTCATTATATAATTGGATTTTATTATTTGTTTATTCATCAACATAATTGAATTACAGCAATTCTAATAAAGACCTTTATTCAGACTTTAAATAGATTTACAAAGCATACCAAAAAGAAAAAAAGTACAAACAAGAAGGGAAAGTGGCCTAAAATACCCCTTTGTGCATATAAATCAGCTGAGCGGGTTTAGAGTCTGTTGGGGTCAAAAGGTGAGCCACAAACACACCAATGTTTTCCTGAGGAGGATTTTAGGTTCCAAATAAAGTCACCACAAAGCTTTAAAATGAATAAGGATATACAGAATAACAAAACTAAAATACCCTCAAATGTCAAAGAGTAGCTAAATATAGCACAGAATCAAATTCAAGATTCAAACTACCTCGCAACCCCATAAAAACGAAAACAAAACACACATAAAGACAGGTTTGTTTGTGGGTAAAATGACACATATTGAAGTCCCAAAGGAAACCAAGCTTAGAATGGTGTGAACTGTATGCGATGCATCAATTTACCAAACGCCTTGCAGAAATCCTCTTCTGGAGAACATTAATCGAAGAAGCTTGTTCAGTCCTTGGCTACAGAAGCACAATATAATGCATTGTGGTGTAAGAAAGAGAAGTAGCCCTGAGAATGTGTATTAGCTACTTCCGCCCCCCCCCCTCAAGACGCCAATACTGTTAAATCACAGAAATGGAAAACCTGAGATCAGGTGCCTTTGAAAGGCAAGTTAGTTGTTTATCAAGGACCAAATAAACATGAGCTGGACTGTTTCGCACTGATTGGTTGAACCAAACCTGCCCCCCAAAAAACCAGACAAAACAAAATGTAAGAAATAATAAAAAAAAAGCCTCAAAGCGTCTGGGTTTAGAGTTGACTGGAACTGTTAGTTGCCGTTCGAACAGAAGTACAAAAACAGTTCATCGGGATCAATGACCTCTTGCCCTTTGTGACGTTGGGGACCTCAGGATCTTCAAACAGAAAAATATTCATTTTCCTTGATTTAAAACCAAATGGAAACCAGAAGTGAAGAGTTCGGAAAGCTCGGGTCGTCAAGAGTCCTCCGTCCCAGAGTCATCTTCATCATAGCGACAGCCCTCACCTTCCTCTTCATCATCGTCGTCTAAATCCTCATCATCGTAGTAGTCATCGTAGAATAAGGTGGTGCCCTCGTCGGCAGGTGGGGCGCGGGTACGGATGCAGTATTCCGCCAGTGTGGTGGGCACTTTGACCCCGTCCCGTTCTGCTTCGGCTTTGGTGGCTAAAACCTGCTTCCTGTGAACCAGGGCCAAAACATGCAGTTGAGTGTAACCCTCAAAATACAACAAATTATGTATATTATGCAAATATGTCTAAGCATGACCGCAATGAGTGAAAGGGTTTTTCGAACCTGATGATCTCTGCATATTCGCGGTCTTTCCCCTTACTGTCCCTCCATTTGCGGTACATGACAGAGGCGTCCACGTTGGCTGGCGAGAAGGTGTTGGGCTCATTCAACAGCGAGATAACGCTCAATAAGATCGTTCTGAAAGGGAAGCAGATATCAGCTAATTTTATGAAACCAATTATGACCATTTGGCTTAATTATTAATCTCAAACTGTTGAGCTGAACAGATGAAGAGGCATTGTGTAAACAATCACAAGGGAAACGGTCAAATACCCTGCTGTAACATTCAGACAGGCTTTTGATTAAGAAGTATGTTGTACCTCACATTCTGTGTAGGGTTCCACCTCTCTGATGGCAGTTCTCCACTCTGGGGATCGTCCACTGGCGGGTGCAGGATGGAAATGCATACGTCGCCATTCTGAAATAATGTTAAAGGGGCTGTCAACACGTTTGAATACTTAATTGTGCACGCTCTATTGATTTTTTTTTTGTTAACTCTTTCCCCACCAGAGGTAAAAAAAAAAAAAAATGGCCCCCAGAATATTTATTTGTATGAATATCTGAGGATGCAATATTTTAAAAGAGGAACAGAGCCTCTGCTTTAAAATAAACAAATGTTTAATTCTAGCTTTAATCCAATCTTTTTTTAATCAACACTTGAATGTGGGTAAAACACGGAAAGCTGGAAGATTCTGTCAAATTATATATATATATATATATATATATAAAATTTCTGGAGTTCAAAAGTCTTAAACCACAAAGTAAAATTTCGTTAGTGAAATTTCCCCTCATTTATAAAATAAATGATATTACCAGCATTAAAACAGAGCGAATTAAAAATGCATTTACATTTATTATTAGTATTATACACTGATTTTTATTGAAAAGCTTTGAACCAATATTTATTATATAAAGTGCCATATAAATAAACTTGATATCATAAGTGACCTAGAAATAGTTTACATTATAACCCATCTTTGTTTTAATCTTTTTATTTAAAAAAATACATCTTAAAGATGTATACATTTAACTAGATTTAAAATACCAGATTTTCAGTGTGGTCTTCTGTTTAAACAGTGCATTTATTTTAATCACATTCAATTCCATTTTTAAGGGGGAAAAAAAAGGGTCTGATGCAAAAGCAATTAGGATGGTCGAATTAGGTAAATTCCTACATTCATTTATTTTAAATAAAAAGGCAACATTCATAAGTATGACATGTTTGTGTAATAAAATGAATTGATATAAGTTTTAATGAAAGCCAACACTGATCAGGCTGTAGTTTGATTGGGTTGAAGTATAACCTCATAGATGTTGGGATGCCACATCTTGGTGAGGAATCTGAAGGCAGGAGGCGAGTACGGGTAGTCAATGGGGAATTTGATGCGTGCCTGGAAGAAATAACACATTTATTAGGGAACGGATGTAATAGCACATTGTCTTCCAACAATACGTGATGAGCTCACTCAATGGAGCAATATAACACCAACACCCAATCTCTACCGGTACTGTATAGCCTTGTCATTTAACAGCTAAACACACCTCCATGACACATTTAATGATCTATTCAATGGCTGAGTGGTAAAAACTGCTTGGGTAGATTACAAATATATCTCATGCTCCAAACCACACATCCCTTTCAAAAACAAGCATGACCTTTTGATATGTTTTCCATTTGAGAATATCTGATTTAGCTGAAAGCCTGTTACAAGTTAAGCTACCATCTGCAATGCAGCCAACAGCATATAAACTGATTTGTGGTGCAGGCTGATAATCCATCCTAAATTTCGACAGAAGACTCCAAGCATTTCATTGTACTGTAGAATTACATATCCTCAACATGTATACATACTATCAGTTAAAAGCGTGAGCACTACTGTAAGCTTAATGTGGGTGTTACCAAGGCAAGTATGTACCATCTACCATCTACAAGTACACTTTTCACAGGTAGAGAAGCAATCTTAAAAACAACTTGTAGATCCACCAGGGGTTCATGATAGTTTGTGAACTTCTTACCTAGAAGAAACCTAAGAGCTTTATGAAAGGGGAAAATCAAATAAACACCAGTTCATGGACTATCGTTCCAACCGTGGGGTTGGAGGCACCATATTAAAGGTTCGCCAAGGTCTAAACTTTGATACAATTACACACTGGATCAATGACATGCATATTCATGTATATCCGAGCATAAACAAACCCTTTATACACACAGATCCTTCACAATCTGTAGAAAGCTGAGCCTGGTGCCTTGCAATACAGAGGGTGGTGGTGGGCACACATGCATACGGACCACTCCGCAACCCCCACACACATACACACTTGCTGATTTGGCACGGTCAGCTGGTGTGTGCTTCAAAGGGCCAGCTCTCGGAGGGGAGACTGGGGGTTGGGAGAGCCAGCAACCAAACGCACACACACAGTAGCACCTGTATGTATCAAGTGATACTCGATTCCTGAAACTAGAGTAGCGCAGGGCAACTTTCAAGCAAGCAAGCCTATTAAACCTCAAGTAGGGATCCATGTAAGAAGGTAACGGTATTATGTTTCGCCAGAGGCAGCTTACAGGAGTCGCCGCTGCACATGACCCGACACACAAGAGCTCATGACAGCAGTGTCTCTCTTTAGCTACATTATCTAACAACTAGATGAGAGGACTTAAACTTAAGGCACACGGATGTGCAAAACTACAGATTTTTGCGTACTAGTCAGTACTTGAAACCCAGTATAAATAGGCTGTGATTTTTACGATCATTGCTTGTGCAACAACAGCAGTCTATCAGACTGTATGATATACATCATAGCTAAGAATGAGATGTACCAATTAACATGTTCAAAGCGCAGTGAACAACTGCGCAACAAACTTTCTGATGCTGCCAGAACTTTGTCAGAGGCTGAGATTTACTGCAAAGGTAATTAATCGGCCATCAGTGAACGTCACACTAGCTGACTAAAGATTGCCAGTTTTGGCCTACAAGGGAAATCTTTCACAAACTTTTCCATAAATTTAACAGTCGAATTTCAACAACTAATTAAAAAACACTAAGTCAGATTTAATGTAATTCTGTAATATGTTGGATTAAGATGCATCACGTAGATAAAAAAAAAAAAAAAAAAAAAAAAAGATAAACTAAAGCAATATCAATGTGTCATAAGATTATCAATTTTGAGGGTGTACAAAGACACTCTGCCATAAGAAGTCCAATACTACGGAGTTGTGCAACTTTAAGCATTTAAAAACATCACGTCAGAAGAAACAGAGACACTATTCACACACAAATTCACGTTTAAATATTATCGTGAACTGCGTCCGCAGTAACCATATTAAATATTTCTATGCAAAATCTCCCAACCACAACAACAACAAATGCAACACATCTACGCATCTGAGGCCCTGTTTACACCAGGTATTAAAGGGTTAGTTCACCCAAAAATGAAAATTAAGTCATTAATTACTCACCCTCATGCTGTACCAACCCCGTAAGGCCTTTGTTCGTCTTCGGAACACAAATGAAGATATTTATGATTAAATCTGAGAGGTTTATCACTGCTACATAGGCTCCCTGAGGGAATAACACCGGACGGCCCAGAAAGTCAATGACGAAAATGTTTAAATATTCCATGTCGCAACAGTGGCTCAACTATAAGTTTATCAAGCGACAAGAATACTTTTTGTGCGAAAAAACAAACAAAAATAACGACTTTATTCGACTATTCCTTTTCTTCCTTGTAGGCCTGAAACGAGACTTCAAGAGATTTCCACGACACGCACGCGCGAGAACTTAACTGAAGTAGTTGAAGGAGATCGCAATTCTCGCGCATGCGTCGTGGAAATCTCTTGAAGTCTCGTTTCAGGCCTACAAGGAAGAAAAGGAATAGTCGAATAAAGTCGTTATTTTTGTTTTATTTCCGCACAAAAAGTATTCTCGTCGCTTGATAAACTTATAGTTGAGCCACTGTTGTGACATGGAATATTTAAACATTTTCTTTAATGACTCTCTGGGCCGTCAGGATTCATTCCCAGGGAGCCTATGGAGGAGTGATCCAGCTGTCACATTTAATCATAAATATCTTCATTTGTGTTCCGAAGACGAACAAAGGTCTTACGGGGTTGGTACAGCATGGGGGTGAGTAATTAATGACTTAATTTTCATTTTTGGGTGAACTAACCCTTTAAGATGCGTTTTGGTCGATCGGATCACAAGTAGACAAGGGAGACACATTCCTGTTATGTACCTGGTGTTTTAATCCGTCTCTTTTGTCCACTTTCAATCCGTTCTGTCCTGATTTCTTCAAGGGTCTATCGGTGGGTAAATGTTACTGTATGTTTTTTTTTCAGAGCATTGTGCTCGGTACGTTTTTCGTTTTCAAATCAAACTTGGGTCTTCAGCCGACAAAGTTGAGATCCCGTCTGGCTAGTTCGCTTCCCATCATGTTTAAGCATTAGGCTAGTAGGCGGAGGGTAGACGGTCTTTTGTGGCTGTTCGAACACAGTGTTTTTCACACTACGAAAGCAATCCTGTCGAATGCGTTTTCGACTACCTCTGGAAGTGGTTGAAAGTGGACAAGCTTAAAACCATTTAGACCTATATTTAGCGTCGTCCACTTGTGATCCGGTCAACGAAAAGGCTTCTTAATACCAGGTGTAAACGGGGCCTGATATGTTACATCTCTAAATTTATCTCCCAAATTCCGAATAATCTAAATTTGACGAAGAGGAAGTGGTCGTTTGCATTATATGATTCCTTAATGGTTGGTACAACTGAATATCTACTGGCAAGATGAGTGTCATTCGATGTGTCACAGCTCATTGTTTTTGGAACGGTTGATTCCACAGATGTTAAACTTTGTGAACGAGCCAAATACAGCATTTTGTTTACATGAGAAACTCATTCTGCAATGCACTCATATCCGTATATTTGATTGAAGTGAAATGCAAATGACATTATGGGCCTCTTGGAATTAAAAATATTTTTGCTTGAAAAATTGAGGAACCTAAATATAAATCACTCTCCTACAATCCAATTTGAGTAAACGAGAATCCCATGGATATTGAGCTGGTAGAGGAAATAAACCAGGCCACTGCTGCCCTCCTTGAAAAAAAAAAAAAAAGTCCTGTTCTCATACACCTCCATCCCTCTTCCTCATTTTCCGTTGCATAATCTCACTCCCTCCCTCCATCCCAACTGAAACATTAGAGCGGGTGGGAAAATGGTGTCCTTGAGGGAAAGTGTTAGACAGTCCCTGAGGGTCATAGGTAGGAAGTTGTTCTTTAAATTCCCACAGCTATATGATTTGTACAAAATCCCTCATTGATTTAGGTAAGAATGAGCAAAAAACAAACAAAAACAAGTCCAATCCAACCTGACAGTTCAAATGGAAACATTTTAGCATTTAAACCAAATCTGGTTTTAAAAATAATTTCTAGCTTCACGTCTCACATTTTCTGTAGTTTTTCCCCAGGAACTTTAAACAGTTTGAAATTCAAAAGCATATTTAATTCTAGTTCTAACATTATTTGTTCCTCAGACATTCCTCTTCAACAGAAAAAAGTATCAGCTGTATGCAAAGGGACCCACATTTGATTTGACAACTGATAAGGTGTACAATTTACTCTTGGAGCCACAAAATCCCTATATCTCTGGGATTGAACCATATAGGGCCTTAAAAGTGAAGATATCAAAAAAAGTTTGTTAAGAACCAAAATCTAAAAGGATATTAAGATATCTTTAATACTTCTTGAGTTACAGGCATGCAAACTTTTGGGGGAAAAAAATGGAGGTGCTTTTTCCTATTTTTGAAATGTCACTATTGCAACAAGGTTTGCTTAAGTCAATAGAATTGGTTTGACTATTTTGATGGTCCCTTTAACACATTCTGTTGACTAAGTAACTTTGCACCTACATGTCTAACTCTCATTAGTGTCAGTAGACTGGTAGGGTTAGAATAAGTTGACAGTTGCAAAGTTACTTATAGTCAGTAGAATGTCTGTTGAGGATCATCACAATAAAGAGTTAGCCTATATTAAGCAGACAGTGTACTAATACTCTGAGAGTTAGTTGACATGTAGTTGCAAAGTTACTTAGTCAACATAATGTTCAAAAAGGACCATCAAAATAAAGTGTTACCATAGAATTTACTAATGCACCTAACCATATATGTGTGAAAATAAAATAACAATGCTGCCATCTCTCAAGTCATTTTCGCCCACCTTTTATCACGGCTGATGCTTTTTCCTTTTATAGAGGAATATCTGAACAACAAATAATGTTGAAACTGAAAATGTAGAATATTTTCCAAATTGAATAAAAACAATTAGATAGAATATACCCGTCTGAGTGCCATAAATGTTTTTTCCCCAAAGTTGGCGTGCCTGTAACTAAACGTATTAAAGATATCTTAATATCCTTATAGATTCTAATTCTGAATAAACTTTTCTTTTGGAATCTTCATTTTTAAGGCCCTATGTGGTTTAATCCCAGAGATATTGGGATGTCAATGGAACGTATAAAGTGTTAATGATACTGCGTATTTGAACTCTTGGACGCTCCAGAAGCTGTTAAAATGAACAAATCCCTTCTTCCAAATATCCCTGAAACTGATTCAAATATAGATTCTTATAAATACTCTTTTGAGAGGTATTTATGCCTCAGAGAGGTATGTGTTCTATGTAATTATATTGATAATGTTGAAACTAGAAATGTATCTTGTTTCCCTCTATTTATTCTTCAGACATTCCCCTTTAAAAATGCAATAAGTGTCAGTTGTGTGCAAAGGGAACCACATTTGGTTTTTAAATGGGTAAAATACAACAAATTGAACATGAAGCTGCATTGAGATCCCCATATCTATGGGACTGTCACTGAACTATATAGGGCCTTAAAAGTGAAGGTTCCAAAAGAAAAGTTCATTTGAGAATCTAAGGATATTAAGATATATTGAATACTTTGAGTCACAGGCATGCAAACTTTGGAAAAACAACATTCATGGACCTCAGACAGGTGTGTTTATGCAATTGTTGATTGAAACTAGAAATGCGTTTCTGTGTATTTGTTCTTCAGACATTCTTCTTTAAACAACTATCAGCGGTTTAAAAAGTTACCTACATTTGGTTCTTGACCATTGGAAATAGATAAAATTCAACATGGAGCTGCTTTAAGACCCCCATATCTATGGGACTGAACTATATAAGGCCTTTAAAATTAAAAGAAAAAAATGAATAAAGGAAAAAAAGTGAATTAAGAATGAGCATCTAGAAGGATATTAAAGGGTTAGTTCACCCAAAAATGAAAATTAAGTCATTAATTACTCACCCCCATGCTGTACCAACCCCGTAAGACCTTCGTTCGTCTTCGGAACACAAATGAAGATATTTATGATTAAATCTGAGAGGTTTATGACTGCTACATAGGCTCCCTAAGGGACTGACACCGGACGGCCCAGAGAGTCATTAAAGAAAATGTTTAAATATTTCATGTCTCAACAGTGGCTCAACTATAAGTTTATCAAGCGACGAGAATACTTTGTGCGAAAAAACAAACAAAAATAACGACTTTATTCGACTATTCCTTTTCTTCCTTGTAGGCCTGAAACGAGACTTCAAGAGATTTCCACGACGCACGCGCGAGAATTGCGTTCTCCTTCAACTACTTCAGCTAAGTTCTAGTTGAGCCACTGTTGCGCCATGGAATATTTAAACATTTTCTTTAATGACTTTCTGGGCCGTCAAGTTTCATTCCCTTAGGGAGCCTATGGAGGAGTGATAAACCTCTCAGATTTAATCATAAATATCTTCATTTGTGTTCCGAAGACGGGGTTGGTACAGCATGGGGGTGAGTAATTAATGACTTAATTTTCATTTTTGGGTGAACTAACCCTTTAAGATATCTTGAATACTTCCTGAGTTACAGGCATGCACACTTTGGAAAAACAAAGTTCATGGCAGCCAGACAGGTGTGTTCTTGCAATTGTGTTGATATACATTTCTAGTTTAAAAAATTTTTCTTAAGATATTTCTCGTTAAATGAATAAGGCATCAGCTGTATGAAAAAGTGAGCCACATTTGGTTTTCGACTACTACATTTTTTTTTACAATTTACTCATGGAGCCGCATTAAGATCTCCATATCTGTGGGATTGAACCATCAAGGGCCTTTGAAATGAAAACACCAAAAGTAAAGTTTATCAAGTACCAGAAAATAAAAGGATATTATGATATCTTTAATACTTATTGAGTTACAGGCATGCAAACTTGAGAAAAAAGTGCTTCCCCCCCCCCCCCCCCATTTTTGTACGGTCACCGTTTGATTATAATGCAACAAAGATTGCTAAAATCAACAGATTTGACTAATAGACTTCCTAATCTGTGTAAACAAATAAAATAAAGATGCTGCCATCTTTCTAAAGTCATTTTACCCCCCTGTAATTTGGCTCCAAATCTCAGGTGAAAATTTACCTCCTTCTACAAAAAAGTGCATTACTCAGTAAATAAATATACATCAATTACATTTAATATTTATATTTGTCTTTCTACAGAATAAAATATTAACAAAATCTCAAATTTGAGCCGGGGAAGTTTCCAAAATTTGGTTGATTTGACATGGAATGACCCTATAACACATATGAAGTGTACAAAAACCTCCATTCACTATTGAGGTAAGCATGAGTAAAACTAAGTCAAATCTGGTCTGACCATTCAGCACACATCTTAAAAGAGTTAAACTGAGTTGTTATTATGGGCTGACTCACTCCAAACACCTTCCAGGCACAAAATGAAGCCAGAACAGGCTCAGTTAGAGCATCAGTCTCTCGTTTCTGTGACACTCCGTCAGGCTGGCTCGGGGAGCGGGTAACATGACTCGAGTCAAGCCCAGCTCACATCACCTGCCAAAGGGCCTGGGCGTGTGCATGCCTCACTGGAGCTCAGGAGCCAGCCCTGCTACCTGTCAACTAAGAGCCACGTGTAAGAACTTGAAGCCTGCTTAAAGGGATCCCACTCATGAGAACTTAATGACTGTGCCAAATCTCTCTTAGCTGGAATATTGAAGACAGAGAGAGTGACGTCGTTAGGGGTGGACGGCATGACCAAAATCTGATGAATACGATAGGAGTCATTTTATATTACAGGAACGATTTATCTTCTGATTAACATTCAATTTTTGTCAAACTCAAAAAAGGTTTTATAATAGCCTAATCTTATTAACGGATTGTTCCGATTCAATTCTGAATGGATGAGCAGTGTTCGTAGCCGCTGTAAATTGACTACAAAATACACACCTGTGACGGTAAATTCTTTGGTAATACATTAAGTTTGTTAAAATAATGAAATACACTTGACTGAAAATTAGTTTTAAACAACTATTTATTTGACATTTGTGTCTGTTGTCGCTTAGACAGACAGACATGATAAATAAATAGAACAACAGACCAACAGATAGAAAGATAAATAGAAGTACAGAACGACAGACAAAGATAAATAGAACAGGTAGATAGACAGAGGCAGATAGATAGACAGACAGACAAAAAGATAGAACGACAGAACAGATAGATAAAATAGATAGACAGACAGATAAATAGAACAGGCAGACAGATAGATTTACAGATTACAGACAGAACCACAGATAGACAGAGGCAAGATAGACAGATACATAGAGCAACAGAGACAGACAGACAAATAAATAAATAGAACAACAGAGTGACAGGTAGATTTTCACATTTCTCCTGAACTTCTGTAACAAGCCGAAAATTCTCACATTAAGGCTTTGTTGTGAACAATCATAATGTCAAAAAACAGAATAAAAGTCAATTTCAACAAAGAAAAACAAATGCAGAAGGGAAACCGGTCTGTGTCTGATGGGGTAGTAGTGTGCAGGAAGTCATGGTTACTCATCTCTTCCTGTTGGAAGAGACTCTGAGAGGGTCCCAGGGCTGACCTGCTTCCTTCCTCCACGACAACAAACACACACCGTTTTCCACATCAATGCAGGACAACAACAGGACTGAACCAAAGACTTTGACTGAACTGAATGTTCACAGCTATGAATCGTCTCTAAAGTTTAGATAACATGAAAAGTAGACTAAACTGGCATATTACATTGGCTACAACCTGGTTTGAACCAGTAACAAATGTGCCCAGCCGGTCGGTGGCCACTTGCTGATGGCATGTGGAGGCGTGTGTGTGTGTGTGTAGGATGGTTGGCCCGCATGCAAGCCAACGACACAGGCATTGCTACTATGAAGCAGGGCTACATATAACTCCACCATTGTTGTAGTCTGCCAGAGTGACTTTGCTTGGACACAGCAGAAGATATTTAGCATAGGTTACATTACAGAGTAGCCTATATCTATCTAATATGTTACAGTTTTTCAGGTTAATGCATTGGATTATTTTCATAAATAATTTGACTACCTTTATGAACTCACATGTGTCAGGAAAGCTATTGACAGAGGATGAAATAAATATGACTGATGTTTTTCTGTTGACAGAAAATGTTCAACATGTAGAACAACATTAAGTGATACAGCTCCAAAGTGAAGCAATAGATTGTCATTTAGGGTGATAGGTTGGCTCTGAAAAAATGATAGTCAATGTCCATCTTGAGGAAACGTTGTTGTTGTGGTTTATTATCTTTGAAATAAGCCTATACTTTGAACTTTAACCAAGTAAATCAAATTGAAAGAACTTTACAACGTTCAGTCAGTTTTCCAGAAAGCTGTGTGTAAAAAGTAACACTATAGGAACAAATGTTGGACGAATGGAACGCTGGCGTTTAGAAAAGTAGAACGCCGAACCGCTGTTTTAAAGTGACAGTACAGCGGAAAATGAAAATTCTATTATCACCCACATCTCGTTCAAGCTCGTTCTTTCTTCAGCGGAACACAAAAGGATACATAGGCAGAATAATAATGAAAGCCTCAGTCACAAATTTCCTTCATATTTCATTTAGCATGTCATGGAATAAAGAAAGTCAAACAGGTTTGGAACAACAGTTCGTCACTTCTTTAAGAAAAAAAAAGAATGGGGCAAAGAAACACCCACAACGTTTACATCAGATGTAATTTACAATGGTAATAAAACAAAGAGTCACTCACCCTCAAAATGTATACATCATGAAAAACAAAATACTCTACGCATAAAACTCATCAATTAACAAAATACAGTAAGACAGTCAGCCGTCACTCACCTTAAAATACCCCCCCTCATAGTGCGTGTTGGGGGGTCCAAAAATCGCGACTTCCCAGTTGTACAAATCCGACTCGTCGACTAAAGTTATTTTAAAGCCTTCAACCGGCTCGTCCTGGAGACTTTTTAGCTCCAGCATTAAAGCCTTTTGGGAACTCGCAACATGGTGGTGTCTATGCTGAGCCATATTCCAAAAACAAACGACCAGGCATCCAAAACAACCCCGCAAACAAGTTTGATTCGTCCGTTTCACAAACGCGCCGCTAGGTCAGTGGCAGTACACGCTGAAGTCGAGCGAACAAACGCGAGATAAATCACTCGATGACAATTTTCGCTTAGCGAGTACCAGCCCCAGCGGATTTGCTGTTCGCGTCGGGCATTTGAAGTCCCACGTTAAGCACCTGCCGTCGATATTAAACGTGTTAAACTAATCAAGCGTTCCGCTAGTAAACAAATATGCAATGCGGGGCAGCTTGTTCGAGGAGTCTCGCTCCCTCCCCCAGCAGCGTCACGCGAGACACGGTGCCACCAGCAGAGCACGTCCCTCCTAATAGCCTCCTGCAGCCAATGAGGGCATGCTGAGTACGAGTAAAACACAACGGAAGGAAATATATTTTAACAACGCTTATAATACTACATTATCAATAGTATATTATGGAAAAACACTTTTTTAATCCCCACACTATACAAGGTAATTTGTCACAATGTAACTACCATTAAACAGCCTTTTTAGAAATATAGAAAAAGAAAAAAAAAAGAAAAAAAAAGAAACACGTATCTATCTATCTGCCCCATAGACCAAACAGCAAACTAATTTGCTCTTAGTGTTAATGTTTACATGCATAAGTATTCTAACGTTGTTCAGATGCTAAATATTAAAACTTAATAAAATAAAAATTGTTCACACACAGAGGCAAACATTTGGTCTACATGTACATGAATGAATATATTGGTATACACATTCAACTATAGCATCCTTCTCAAACTCTCAGGTGGACATCTCAAGAATGTAGCTTGCACATTTTTGGTCATTCTTTTAGCTCATTTATTCATCTTAAAACATTATATTACATCATACAGTCGGAAAATACATATGAAGGAGTTGGACAGTACCTTCAAACGAAGAGCAATGAGAGTATATTGAATGAAAAGCCAAATCCAGCCATATCTGCACTATAACTTGCCAGAGGGAAAACCTTATTAGATTAGCTGGGCCACTTCACTTGAATCACATTTAACAGCTAAGTCTAAATCCTAAATCCCCCCAAACCCCCTCTATTTATATATATATATATATATATATATATATATATATATATATATATATAATTTAATGCAAAACGCAATTTTTTAAAAAACATCCCAAGACATCTTTTGAAGTTTATGTACTCATAACAAATAAAAATACATTTTACCATCAAAAGGTGTAATATGGTGAAGCCAACTTTTACATAAAAAAAAAACAAACTAAAAAATAATTGCGACAATCAAGGAATGATAGGGGGAATTTTCTATGCAAGTGTCCATGTATTAGTCAAAACCAGAAAAGTAGGCAAAAGTTTACATTCCTACCCATGCAAGCTATACATTTCAATATGACTTAATGTGTTAAGTCGCTTTCATCCACGTCAGACGATACAGTCTTTACATGGCCTGCAAACATCTAGAGCAGTTGTTTTTCCAGAAACGTTCTATTCAAGTCACTTCTTGCTGATGAACTGGCTCTTAGATTGGAAAACACTTGCAAGGTACCCTCAGGATAACCTTTCGGGATCAGATTGCCACTACTTGCGTCCTTACAACCGAGCGCTACAGCGTGCTGGATCAGACAGTTAAACAGGAATTACTTACAGCATGTGCCAGAATTAGTCAGTACAAGTTCATTAGTGTGGGGGGAAAAAGGCATTTAAGAGCATATTTAAAAAAAAAAAAGTGATTCATTGTAATCTGCAAATGTACAAGACAGCAGTTCTAAGAGCTGAAGAACACATGTAGAAGCATGAGTTCGGATGATGTCAAAGCCACAGAGGCATTTGATGGATGTGATAGACAGGAAGTGCACATTTAAGTTCAGGCTCCCTTATATTCATAAGTTTTAGAAACAAGGGATGATTTTGATATAATACTGTCCAGAAACATGA